>JASVEL010004488.1:0-313172 GCA_032618575.1 Nicotiana noctiflora | reverse complement strand
TATATGTTTCGGGATGGATCTTCCCTGGGTCGTATATGCCATATACAATATCGAGCGGTTGAGTATTTGAGAATGTGAGCATATGAGGCTGACAACATGGTGCATCACATACAACATGTGCATTGGCATGTAGAGATAGCAGTGTTATACTCTTTATACTATTCAGACCTACTTTACTTTTACTGTGTTGAGCTGCCTATTTAATTTGAAAGTATGCCTATGTTTCTGCACAATTATTTCTATTTATAGGTTGAGTTCATCACTACCTTTCAGTCTAAACTTTGGACTTGTTACTACTGAGTTGGATGTGCTCACATTACTCTCTACACCTCGTGTGCAGATTTAGGCGTCTCTGGTCACGGCAGCGGTTGCTGATCGAGGCTTCAGAGTTCGGAGACTATCAAGGTAGCTGCACGGTGTTCACATGCCTTGACTCTCCTTCTTTATCATTAGTTGTATTTTCAGTTATTTCTCTAGTCACTGTAGTGGACTGTATTCTGATTTAGACGCTCATGTAACCGGCGACACCTCAATTTTGGGATTAGATTGTATCTTACTTTTGGGATTTATTCTATCTTCTAAAAGGTTTCTTTAATGTTAACTATTTTCATCGTTATTTCTTTAAAGTTATTTTGCTGTGATAAGTTATTAAGTAGAGGCTGGCCTAGTTCCATGATAGGTGTCATCACGATGGTTGATATGCGTCGTGACAATTTATTTTCCTTTATCTCTGAAAATACTAATATTTATTTGTATATTCCTTTTGTATGTCATACCATGGGAAGAAAATATGGATATTTCACGAGGCAAACTTGGATAAAAGTTTAATTGTAAAAATATATGTTTAATCGATTCATGTATGAAACATACAATATTCAAAGAGAAAATCATTTCTCTCATTTAAATATCTGTAAGGCAGATGTTAATACAATTTCTAGTAGTAGTAATCTAATTGAAGACTCTGGAAGAGATACTATAATTATGCCTAGGGGAATAATACTTATCATAGATAATATAATATTCTCCTCTAAGTCCTAGAGGAACTTGTTGAGTTTTAAAGATATCCATCGAAATAGATATCATATTGAGACAATAGATGAGAATAATCTTGAATATCTCATCGTTACGAAAAATGTCTCCGGCCAGAAGAGGGTTATTAAGAAGTTCCAATCTTTATCTTGTAGCTTGTGTTGGACAAAAATTAGTGCAATTGAGGCACATTCATCATAAACCAAAATGTTACTAATTCCAATACTTTTGTACTTTGGCATGATTGATTGGGACATACTGGATCAATTATGATGAGACGAATTATAGAAAATTCAAATGGGCATTCATTAAGATTTAAAGATTCTTTTAAATGATGAATTTTCTTGCATTTCTGTTTATCAAGGAAAGTTAATTATTAGATTATCACCAACAAAAGTTGGGTTTGAGTCCCCTACGTTTTTGGAACGTATACAAGGGGACATTTATGGACCTATTCACCTGCCTAATGGATCGTTTATATATTTTATGGTCTTAATATATGAATCTTCAAGATGTCTCATGTGTGCCTATTATCATCTCGCAACCTCGCGTTTGCAAAATTAATTGCACAAATAATTTGACTATGGGCACAATTTCTCGATAATCCAATTAAGTCTATTAGACTTGATAATGTTGATGAGTTTTCATCGCAAACATTTAATAATTATTGCTTATCAATCGGGATAAAAGTGAAATATCTTGTAGCTCATGTTCACACTCAAAATGGTCTTGCAGAGTCTTTGATTAAACATCTGCAATTGATAGCAAGACCGTTACTCATGAAAATGAGGTTACCTACTTCTGTTTAGGGTCATTCTATTTTGCATGCAGCAATGCTAGTTCGTCTCAGACCGAAAAATTATCATAAATATTCCTGTTGCAATTAGTTTTGGGTCATGAACCTAATATATCCCATCTAAATTTATTTTGGATGCGCAGTATATGTGCCAGTAGCACCGCCATATCGCACAAAAATGGGTCCCCAAAGAAGGTTAGGAATATGTTTTGGGTTTGAATCGCCATCTATTATTCACTACCTCAAAATATTAACGGTTGATTTGTTCACTACTCGATTTTCCGAATGTCAATTCAATGAGATAATTTTTCAAAATTAGGGGGAGAAATTTATAAAATCAAATGGGAAATTTTATGAAAACATCCATCATTATCTCATCTTGATCCACATGCCTTTATTTGTGAAAGGAGGTGCAAAAGATTATTCATTTGCCAAAAACCACAAATCAGATGCCAGACGCATTTACAAATTTGAAAAGGATAACAAAATTACATATCCCTTAGAGAATGTTCCAATTCGTATTGATGTTCCTGTAGGACAATCTTCTAGTGTTCTAATGAATTAAAAGCACGCCTAAAGTGTGGCAGACCATTAAGTTCTAAGGATCAAAATCTTATAAAAAGAAAAAAAAATCAAGATGACACTACGAAATATTCTCATGAAGAAATCCACGATTTAAACAATCATGAGATTCATGATAAAATCAATGAGCCTGAGACTCAAGAAATTAAGGAACTATCAATAAACCCAATCAATTTTGAGACAAATTTGAATCGAGTGGATATAGTGGTGGATTATGTATATGCATATAATGTTGCATCTAGCATTATGCAAGAGAGTGAGGATCTTGAACCTCGATCTGTTGGAGAAGGTAGACAAAGTGATTGTCCAAAATGGCAAAAAACAATCCGATACGAGTTGGATTCACTTACGAAACGTAAAGTTTTTGGGTCGGTATTCCAAACACCTAATGGCGTTAAGCCTGTTGGCTATAAATCGATCTTTGAACGTAAAAGGAATGAGAAAAATAAGGTATAAAGATATAATGCACGCTCTGTTGCATATGAATTTTCGCAAAGGCCTGGTGTCGATTATGAAGAGACATATTCTCTTGTTATGGATGAAATAACATTTTGTTATTATTAGGTTTGCTGTTCATGAAAAGCTTGACATGCATTTAATGGATGTGGCTACAGCCTACCTTTACGGCTCACTTGATAATGAGATATACATTAAATTCCCGAGGGATATAAAATTCCTGACGCACATAATTCAAAGTCCAGAAAAATATTTTCAATCAAATTGCAAAGGTCTTTGTATGGTCTAAAGAAATTGGGAAGAATGTGGTATAACCACCTTAGTGAGTATTTATTAAAGGAAGGTTATATAAATGATTCCATTTGCCCATGTATTTTTGTAAAGAAAATAACATCGAAATTTGTTGTACTTGTCGTATATGTTGATGACGTAAACGTTATTGGAAATCCTATAGAACTCCAAAAGGCAATTGATTATTTAAAGAAGGAATTCGAGATGAAAGATCTCGGAAAGACAAAATTATATCTCGATTTGCAAATTGAACATTTTTCAAACGGAATTTTTGTTCATCAATATGCCTACACAAAAAAAGGTATTGAAATAATTTTACATGGATGGAGCACATCCATTCAGTACTCCAATGGTGGTTCGATCACTTGATGTGAATAAGGATCCGTTCCGACCTCAACAAAATAATAAAGAGCTACTTGGTCCTGAAGTACCATATCTTAGTGCAATTGGTGCATTAATGTATCTTGCTAATACTACAAGACCTGACATAACTGTTTCAGCTAATATTTTAGCAAGATGTAGCTCCGCTCCTACAAGTAAGGGTGTCAATAGATATTTAAAAACCGACTAAACCGACCGAACCGATTTTTAGGTTTCTTTTAACAAAATCGTAGATTTTTATATAAATCTATAATCGTACCGATAATTAGGGTAGGTTTTTATATTTTAAAATAAACCCAAAAAATACCGAACCGTACCGAATAAATTTATAAGAAAAAATATATTTATACATTAAGTTTAAAAATAATAAAATATTAATTTTTTGGGGGCCTTGACATGATGAAAACAATTACCAGGCCAACAAGTAATTAAACTTAAAATCCTAATTCCCAAACTATTATACTACTATTGAAACTAAATTATTTCCAACATATTCACTAACAATGAACAAGGTAATCTAGCGATTATGAGTAGCATACTATAATGTATTGAATGTTTTTCTTTCTTATGATTTAAATTTATATTTTCAAATACTTAATCTTCTATAGACTTTATTCTTGAGTCCTAACTTACATAACATCTTATCACTAGTGTGATTTATATTTTCTTTGTCTTGCTTAGTTTCTTTTACGTTGTTGTCGAATAGTTGATAGATCTATACTTTGACCATCTTTCATATTTTCATCACCCTTTAATTAGTAAAAATATCTAGAGAATTTTGCTAAGTCCTAGAAAAGTATGTATGTTGTCATATTCTGCTTCCATTAGTGACTTTTAAGGACATTAGAAAAAATAAAAATTTACTGAACTGCACCGATACTGAAGAGAAAATGACATGATTTGTACGATTTTTAAAAGTCTAATTTTGGTTATACATATTAAATAACCAAAAAATTGATATGATATAAATTTTATAAAATAACCGGCCGGACCGAACCTATGATGCCTCTACGTACAAGGAGATATAGGAATGGAATCAAACACATATTACGGTATCTAAAAGGAACTACCGATATGGGCTTATATTATGGCAACAAATGCAATTCCATCTTGTTGCCGATGCTAGGTATCTATCCGACCCACACAAGGCTTTGTCTCAAATAGGCTATATGTTTACCTATGGAGGCACTGCTATATCTCGATGATCGACTAAGGGCATCTCCAACAATCACTCTATTTTTTTTTTTTTTGCACCATTTTTCATTCTAAAATGGTGCAACACCAAATTTACTCCAACAATTACACTATTTTTTACACCAAATTTTTTCTTTCTTCTATATTATATTAGTACCTTCTATTTACTTTTTATTTTTTATTTCCTTCAAATTAATACTATATTTTTTCTTTTTTTTTCATATTCATCATATATAATTCACATTCACCACCTATATAATCATTTATTACAAAATTTTACATAACGGATAAATTAACAAAAAGTGAAATCATTAATAAAATTATAACAATATTCTTTTTATACAATTATAACAATAATAAAATTAAATTATAATTTTATATAAATATAATATATACAAAAATTAATATATCAAAAAATAGGATGTAAAATTTAAATTATAAAAATCTTAAAATAAAAGTTAATTATATCCACAATATATAATTAATTAAAAGTTCAACAATAAAAAAAATGAATAAAATATTATTACACCGAATATAGAGTAATGAATAGTGTTGCACCATATTATTCATGCTCTATAATACATCAATAAATGTAGTATCATTGGAGCAATTTTACTTTATTTCTTGCACCAAATTTGGATTTGATGCAAAAAATAGAGTACCATTGGAGATGGCCTAAGCAATTAATTGTGGCTACTTCATCTAATCATGCTGAGATAATTGTTATTCATGAAGCAAGTCAAGAATGTGTGTGGTTGAGGTCTATAATACATTTTATCCAAGACAAATGTGGTTTGAAATGTCACAGACTACCCACGATTTTGTATGAAGGCAATGCAGCATACATAGCCCAATTGAAGGGAGGATTCTTAAAAGGAGATAGGACAAAACACATATCACCAAAATTATTTTTTATACACAATCTCCAAAAGAAATGGTGATATCAATGTGCATCAGATTTGTTCAAGTGATAATATGGCTGATTTGCTCACCAAATCTCTACCGACGTCAACCTTCAATACGCTGGTGTACAAGATTTGAGATGCAAAGGCTCAAGGATGTGAAATTGATGCTCTCATCAGGGGGAATTAATAAGCGTTGCACTCTTTTTCTCTTACAAGATTTTGTCCCACTGAATTTTCTTTACAAGCTTTTTAACAAGGCAACCAAAAGGTGTATTATTAAACATGTGATTCTTTTTCTTTACTAGAATTTTCTTTCACTGGGTTTTATTAAGGTTTTAACGAGGCACATTACATATTTAGTAAATATTCAAGGGGAATATTATGAATAGAATTATACTTAGAGCAAATGTCTATCTTTTAGAGAGTTTGTTACTTTATGGCCGAATCATTATCCCCTTTATAAGTAAAGGGGCTTTACCCATGGTAAATCATCTGAATTTCAATAAGAATTACCTCTCTCCCTTTCTTTTTCTTCCAATATTCTTCTTTTCTTTATCGTTTTATTTTAGTAATGCATATGTAAGCATAATTATGACCCAAAATTGAGTATATATCACTTATCTGAATAAATAAAATAGGAAGAAATTCAAAAATTGCCAGATTTACAAGTGGTCATTCAAAAATAGCCACACTTTCAAAAGTAATCGAAATTTAGTCACTTTTCATATAAAGATAAATTTGAATAAAAATACTGTTAAAATCTAAAAAATACTCCAGTATATTATACTGAAGTTCCAACACAAGTATACTAGAACTCTAGTATATTATGCTGGAGTTCCAATATAAGTATACTAGAACTCTAGCATAATATAATGGAGTTTCAGCATAAGTATACTAGATCTCCGGTATAATATACTGGAGTTCGAGCAAAGTATACCGGTCTAGTATAATGCTAGAAGTTCATACACAGGTGCTCGAATCTCTAGTATATTATGCTGGAACTTTCAGTGTGTTGGAGTTCCAGCATAATATGCTCGAAGTTCATACACATGTGCACCAAACTCAATATATTATGTTGGACCTGTCTCTATTGTAACTAAATATTGATTATTTTTAAATGATTCGTCCAAAACTGGCTACCATGTGATATTTTTACAATAAAATAGTTAACAAACACTAACCCAATGTCCAACACAACTAAAATATACCTGGCCCAATTATTCTATTTTGCTTCCCTGAAAAGAAAGAAACAAAAAGTAAAAAACAAAGAAGGTTTTGCCAACTCAATCATCATCATCATCCGCAGTTTTTGCTTGACCAAAAAAATACAGAAACTGGAATAGATCACAGAGCACAATTCTACTATTGTTTTGAGAGAATTATTAGGGTTTTCCGCGTAGAATTATAGAAGAAAAATCTCAGAATGGGAACGCCATGTTGTCAAGGCTTCATAGCATTTCTGCTGAAATTCCTCAATTTCTTACAAACCTTCATTGGTGTCTCCATTATTATTTACTCTGCTTATATGCTTAACCATTGGCAACACCAAAATAATTTTCTTCCTCCTAATCCTGACTCCGAATTCTCCAATTTCGGCTTCATTATGTTGAATAAACATTCGCTTCCAGCTCCATGGTATTGTTCTTTTCGTATATTTTTTTTTTTTGACGATATGATTAGTTATTGACATGGTGCTATGTTTGTTTGTTTAGGTTTATATATGCATTCATGGGAATTGGCGTAATCTTATGTTGTATCACTTGTATTGGGCATGTTGGTGCTGAAGCTGTTAATGGATGTTTCCTTTGCTTTGTATCCTTCTTTATCTTTTCTGTTCTACGGCATCTTTTGTTTATGTTTTTGCTGTATGTATATATAATGACTGTTAAGTTGTTGTCTAGAATGCTTAATAGGGAAAATGATAAACTACCTAGAAGTGTAAAGTAAACACATTCAGCTCTGTTAGGGTTGCTATCTATTAGTATGTTTATATATTGCCTCAGACTATATGATGAAAGGGATCAATCAATCAGTTGATTACACAACCAACTATGCCTCAAGTCTAATTCAGTAGGGGATATGATGAAAGGGATAATTTTTGCAAAAATAGAAAACTAAAGTGTGAATCATTTAAATGTATAATGTGATATCTGTAAATTGAGTCGTAGGATTGTCAGTTCTAACTATCGCAGGAATTTCTGACTTCTCGCTTACTGTTAAAATTTCTTTAGGTTGGTTTGTTGATGTTGTATGCTTCAGAAAACAAATCAAGAGGGAAGGGCATTGAATGAACTCACACCAAAAGCTTTTCTTTACCTTATTATTTGAATGAAAGGAACTTCAATCGGTCTTTAGGGAAAAGCGTATTGGTAATCCCACTGGAGGTAAATAATATGATAATCGTGAAGTTTGTTTCCTAACTTCTAGTATGTCGTGTTGTCTTCCAGCTACATATAGTGACCAAATGAAAAATGAAAAACAGAATAAAATAAAGGTGTTTCACTGCACATCATTATATATCTTCTCATTGCCGGTTTCATGTTTTAAATTATGTGATAATTGATGAACTGTTATAAATAGCTATTACTGAGTGGCTGTTACCTTGACTACTTAAAAATACTAGTACTCTCTTCTTATGACGGCTTTTGTGCTCGTGGAAATAAGTCTGGTTTTATTTATTGCACTTGATCGTCAATGGGAGAAGGTAAACCTTTTGTTTCAGATTTGCTCTTTTCAAGGTTTGGAGGTTCTATCCTAGTTTACCTGTTAAAAGTTCAAGTTAGGACACCTGTTTACTCTCTTCCTAGGATCTTCCAAGGGACCCAACTGGAGAACTATACAGCCTGCGCACCTTTATTGTACAAAATATGGATGTTTGCAAGTGGATTGGCATTGCTGTCATTATAATGCAGGCAGGTTTTCTTTGAACGTGAAGGTCTTGTAAGATTTTGTGATTCCTTGCTTGTTTTGAATACCCTTAATCCATATCAGGTGACACTTCTCACAAGTGTTAAAAGTTTGAATTTACTAGCGTGTAAGTTATTTGAAGACATGTTTTGATATAGCTATAATGTGAATTGTGACTGTTGAAACCGTAAGTTAACATTCAAGATGTCATATTTATCTGGAGAAACTTTGCATTTTGCAAAAGGGGCATCTAAATTTGACAAAGTGACTAGGAAAGAAGATAAAATAAATCTGGTGGGGACTCTATGGATTGTATGGTTTCTTTAATACTGGGCAAGTGTGTGAAACTCTCTGGTAAATAGTCCTCCTTTTTTATGATACATTTTGAAATTCGTATGTTATCAATTTATGAGCATGAGTGGTGGAAAAGAATGAAAAACATGGAAATACAAATACAATAGAAGGTGCTGCCACATGTGGTTTTTGGCTTGGCCTCTTATGATTGGTGTTATGTTGAAAAATATCATCTAACCTTTTGGTTGGTCCATGTTGTGCTAAACTCTTATTGTTACCATCGTTTTCAGGCATCCTCTTTACTTCTCGCAATTGTTCTCAGAGCTTTGGTTAGTGATCATAGAATAAACCATGATATGGAGGGAGATTATGATGTTATTGGAAGGACAAGGGAGCCACTGCTTGATCCACGTGTAAGCCAAACATCTGGTTTAGCTAAAGCAGATGCGAAGGTTGGCCATTCTGACATCTGGAGTTCACGGATGAGGGAAAAGGTATGTTTTATAGATGTATAATATATGTGAGTCATCTCCATTCATTTGTAATGGAATATTTTATAGGGTAACACTTAGGCGGGCATCTTAATATGCTTAGTAACTTATGTCTGGCCAAATAAGTTCTAGGCTTCGAGGTTTAAAAGTAGTTTCTTTTTTTGTGAATCGATGTGTCTAGAAAAGGTTACACTCTGTGGGTGGAACCCTAATAAGCGAATGTCAGGCTTGCTTATGTTCTGTTGGCGAATGTCAGCTTGCTTATGTTCTGTTTTTACCTGTTTTTTGAGGGGGTTGAAGAGATTGGTCTGGCACATAATAATTAATATTGATTTTAAGAGATCACCTTATCATGTCATGTCATGTTGGTTGTTTGCGGTGGTTTTGAGAGTTCGTAAGGGCTTTAATATCAGTTAATGTGCACTTCAAATTATCGTATCATATTGGCTTTTTAGTATTTTGCTTGTATGACAAGAGATACTTTCGCTACAAACTTGTTGCATTGCACCTGTGCAAATTTAGTTAGGTAGTCTGGCAGATTTTTGGAGGTATTAAACGATTATAGTCTGCAGTTAGATGTGGTTGAGCAATATTCCCTTCAACATGTGCAACTTATTATTTTGTGGTCCTCCTCTTAGCAAAAGCAGTATGTGGTTCAACTATCCACTTTGTGCCCTTTGTCTTACTTCTGTTTTGAAGAAATAAATGATGAGATCCTTAATATTGGAACATGTGAACTTAGGTTGATTTGTTGCAAGCTGAATCCTATATTTGAACTTTTTCTGCTTTCTTCAAGACGCTTGTTACGTGGTTTCTTATGTGGGTCAAGGCTGGTTATGAAGATTCAACTGTTTCACTCTGTAGTTATTGTTGTCACTAGACCAATCTATATTTCTGAAACATTGTTGACATTTGACATCCAGTATCATTTGGATGGAGAGGCTAGGCATCATATACCAAACCAAAACCCATCATGAGGACAACCAAACACAGACGATGCTGAATCTCATGGAGCAGAGAAACTGGCAATGTGCCTCGTGCCTCCAGTATGAAGATTTGATGTGTGATTGTGTTCCATAATTCTGGACCTTTTTTCTCTTTTCTGTTTATTATGTAAAAGCAGTGTACATATGTCTGCAGAAAGGATACAGATTTAGATATTGCAAAGCTATAATGTGGAGAAGTATGTATGCATCATGCTTGTTAATAGGGCGTATTTAAGTACATTGTGTTGTTGCTATTATTGAGAAACTGACACTTCACCAGTTTGAACTTTTAGCAACAATTGTGCAAGAGACTCGTGCATATGGTTTTTCAAGCCAGGGTGATACGCTTATTTTTCTACTGTAAATATCACTAATCTGAATTCACTTGGAGCAACGTCTTTTTTTGTTTTGTTCTTGACATTTTAATCGTTTTTTCACATGGTAGTAAGGAAGGAAATACATTTTAATTTTCTATGCTAACATGTACATGTTTGAGCAAATAATGGCTAAACCAATTTATGATGAATTAAAGGGTTGAATTTTAGTTGAACTTAATAAATTCTAGACCGGATAAAATAGAATACTTATGAAATGAGTAATGCTCAAATGCATCAAATAAGGAATAAGGGATTGAAAACACTATGATTGACAATAAATATGGTAGTATAAATATGCAATAAATGTAATGAAAAGGGATCTGTCACCCTACTATCATATGATTGGGATGTCCCTTTTTTCTATCCGCGACGTGGAAAAGTAAGAAGTTGAGATGGGTATGAAATCTCTAGATTTATGGATCAAGATGGAACGCGTGTTTCAGTAATATTCTCAACAAATAAGACAACAACAACAACAACAACCCAGTATATTCAACAAATAAGACAATTTTTGGATATTCTCTTTTGTCAACTCTTACAGTGTATTTAAATTTTCTCTCAAAGTTCCGAAGAAAATCCCCTTTTGTTCCCTATCTATTCCTATTTATAAGGGATTTGTCCAAAAATCCTAAAAAGTACAGCATAAAGAATATCCGAAGGAATTTTCTTTATGTCCGCTTCTGAACCTATGCTATCTTTACTTTCTCATCTTGGCTACCCGCTTTTGGCATCAGCCTTTGTGAGAGCAACCTTTAGTCGTTATATCATGGTTGACCCCGTCCTTTGTCTTGCGTATAGACAACTGCAAGAACATAGTGACCCCAATACTTAATAGGGATTTGTACTTGAAATCTCAAGGCCCTAGTCACATCCAAAATATGTCTATGTTTCCTCTGAGCAACTCCATTTTGCTGAGGGGTATATGCATAGGTCTTCTGATGAATAATACCATACTTTTGAAATAGAGCAAGACACACTGAGTTGACAAACTCAGAACCATTATCTGATCTAACTGCCTTGAGAACTTTGTTGAATTGAGTTTGAATAAAGACAATAAACTAAGTCAATACTACACACACATCAGACTTTAGCATTAAGAGAAACAACCAGGTCATTCTAGTGAAATCATCAACCACAGTTAGAAAGTATCTATGACCATCACCTATTGAATGTTTGTAAGGATCCCAAACCTCAATATGAATGAGATCAAATGCAACACTACTTTTAATACAACTAATAGAAAAGGGCAGTCTGGTCTGCGTAGCACATGGACACACAGTACATTCATTGGTGATATCAGTAATAGTTGCTAATTTGGAAGGGAATAGTTTATTAAGAACTGTACTAGACACGTGACCTAATCTTTTATGCTACAAGTCAAGAGCTATAGTAGAATTTCTCCTGTGTTTTTATTCCAGCTGCAGCTAGTGAAATGGCAAGTGAGTCTCTTGGAACCATGCCTCTGTAGAAATAGAGACCATCTATCTCCCTACCAATCCCCCTCATCCTGCCACTGAAGAGATCCTGAAATACACAAAAATCAGGATAAAAAGAGGCAAAGTATTTTAGATCTCTTGTCACCTTTGAAACAAACAACAAGTTGAATTTGAACTGAGGCACATAGAAAACTTCTTTAATGACATTGTTGTCAGAAATGTGATTGTCACCAATATGTAAGGCTTGAGTAACATCTCCATTAGGTAGTAGCACTTGTCTGGGCTCACTAGAGATAGATAGGGAGGTTTTAGTTAGCTTATTAATATCTGAAACCATGTGGTTTGTGGCTTCAATATCAATGATCCATTCCTGCAAGCTGGTGTGATAAAGCCAAGAGAGCAAGGTCAGTACCTGCTACATTTGCTTGAGAAGTGGAAGATGAAGTGCCATTGTGGTTGCTGTTCAAGATCTACATAATTTGCTCATATTGTTCTTTGGTAAATGGAAAAGCACCTCCTTGAGATAAAGCCTGGTAATTTGTAACATTACTGGCATGTGGTGTAAAAAAGCCACCGTGAACTTGAGCACTAGCACTTTCTTGTCCCTGATAGGTTCCACCACCCTGACTCATAGCCTGATAATGACTGTAGTTTGCAAGCAAAGACTGTAATGGAGTGCCCTGAGAAGCATTTTCAGCATATAGAGGCATAGAGTAACTAGGTTCTACCATGACATTGTGTGCACTAGCTCCCCCTTTCTTCTTAGGCCTATAATCAGTTGGATATCCTATTATTTTGTAACAATTCTCCTTACTATGACCTTTCATTTTGCAGAAGTCATACTGAACATTGTAGTTCTTTCTAAACCTTGAGTTAGAATTAGACTTTGCACTATACAGTGATGTTGATTCATAGGTATTAGGGTTCATAATAGGAGGAGGATCTAAAACACTAGCTGATGCAGCTACAGTTCGTTGACTTTCATAACTTATAAGCATGGCATAAGCTTGATTCATTGTAGGTAAGGGCTTCATCATGAGGATTTGACTACGAGCTTGTGAATAGGAGTCATTCAAGCCATTAAAAATTGGGATACCTTTTGTTTTCGAAGATGCACAATAAACTCCCTTGTCTTTGCACAACCACAACCAGGTGTAGGTATTATAGACTCAGATTCATCTTAGAGATCTTTAAGTTTTGAGTAGTATACAGAGATAGAAGATGTACCTTGACACAAAGTGGCAGTTTCCTTGTGTAAATTGTAACATCGAGTGTCGTTTACCTTATCAAATCTCTCCTAAAGATCTAGCCACACCTTTTGTGCATTAGTGGCATATGTTATACCAATAATTAGTGATGGAGCAACTGATTTCATCAACCATGAGAGTATGATAACGTTACACCTTTCCCATTGGTACTAGTACTTCTTGTTAAATCTCTCATTTGGCCATCGTCCATCAACAATTTCCAGTTTATTATGACATAACAATGCAATTCGCATAGATCTATACCATAAGGAGTAATTATCAGTTCCAGTTAACTGAAATGAAATTAGAGAGATGTCGATGGTATCTCCAGGTGCCAGATATAGAGTATGAGTCACCGCAACTGTAATTCCTTCCTCGAACTCATCGTCCGACGATGCATGCGATGTGGTCTCATTCTGTGACAGTAGTGGTAGTGACATTCTCGTCAGTGGCAGTCGCATTCTCATCATCAATCGCCATAATCGAGATATTCTAGATTTTTTCTCTCAGATCTGGAAACTATTGAGGTCACAATTGACTCAAAATAACAGAAAATTAACAGAGATAGAAGTAGAGAGGGGACTTTGGATCGATTTTGAGCTTCGATTTGGAGCTCAAAGCTCTCATACCTTGCTGAAATTTATGGAGGAACAACCATGAATGAGCTCAAGCTAAGGAAGAGAAAATGGAAGAGAGACAAGGAAGAAAGAGTAGAGAGAACAGAAGAAATCAATAGAACGGTAACTGCTCCTTCATTTCATTGAATTGATATGTACAGTAATGTATGCATATATATACACGTGAGTAACTCACTTAACTACTTAGCTAGTCTTGGTAGATATAAATTGGCTAAACTACCCCTACAAGCTTAAGTCAATACTCTTTCCTTAACAAGTTTAACGGAACCACAATTTTTTTTTTTAAATAATTAATAATCGGATCCAACCAAAATCTATTGACCCTATCCATTAGGACCCGTCCCATCCTTATGTCAAAGATATTTTTTTATATATTATTTTTGTTTGATTGAGAAATTGTATGACAATTATATTTATTTATTGGAATAATTTGATAATCGTTTTTTTTTTTGTTATACATCTTTTCAGGAATTAATCCTACTAAAAGTAGTAATTGATATTTATTTAATAATTTAATAATATAATGTTCGAACTAGTTTGTGCTTTCTTCAATCATTTTACCGTCTATTTTTATTTTTCTCAGTGGTATTTGTTATGAAATAATTAATTACTAAAAATAAAAAAGAAGCACCGCTGTTTTAACAGTGGTGCTTGTTATGAAATAATTAATTAATAAAAATAGAAAAGAAGCACCATTGTTTTAACAATTTATTACTTACTTCATAAAATTTGTAGTGTAGAAAATAATTCAATAAACTAATAATCAATCATGTAATGATCACTTATGTAAAAAAAAAAATCTATTAGGTTAAGTTATAGTGAACATAGTTATTTATATTTGTACTGATGAAAAATACGAATAGATTATGATAAAAATAAAAATAGATGGTAAAATGATTGAAGAAAGCACAAACTAGTTTGAATATTATATTATTAAAATAATAAATAAATATCAATTACTACTTTTACTAAGATTACTTCCTGAAAAGATGTATAACAAAAAAAAATCGATTATCAAATTATTCCAATAAATAAATATAATTATCACACAATTTCTCAATCAAACAAAATTATTATATCAAAAAATATCTTTGAAATAAGGATGGGACGGGTCCTAATGGATAGGGTCAATAGATTTTGGTTGGGTTCGGTTATTAATTTTTTTTAAAAAAAAATAGTAATTCCGTTAAACTAAGGGCATGAATGAGCTTGGACGGATTGAGCATATATGTACTAACTATTAACTAATTCGCATAGTTCACTAGCGTATATGACCTTTTTTCGATTTAAAAAAAAAAAAAAAAGAGTAGTAATACTTGGTAGTTGGAATGCATGTGACCATTTTAACTTTGCTTCTTTACTGTCATTTTCATAGAACTGTTCATACCATGGAAAAAATCTTTTTATGTCTTGTCGGTGTTTTCTTTCGTTTTTCTTTCTAGCCTCGGGGATTCCAAAAGGAAATAATTCATATGAAGGAGTAGTCAAAGAGTTGTTCAGCTGCCAGTCACGAGATTATTTCACCCTTTTCATATGCACGAGTAGTAAAAGTTTTCCATCAAGCTGGTAAAATTGTACTGTAATACAAACAAGCAACTTTTCATTTCCAGCTAAGAATATTCCAGTGGCTTACAATGAAAACACCTTTTCTGTGTCTTGACTCCAAAACTAATAACACCAATATCTACCACATAAGATAGGATTTTTTTTGTGCGAAGAGTTAAAGTGCACTGGAGATGTGTCACAGGACCGCTTGCATTCTATTTCTATAATTGGGTCAAAGCATAAATGTACAAAACAATTCCAGATATAAAAGTTAGTACAGATTTGCAGACACTTCACAACATTAAACAATTACCGGTGGGCAAGTTGTTGGCAAATACAATAATACACAAACAATAATGTTATATAATTGCGTAAGGTAAGAAAACTAAAGAAGAAGAATTAAGTAGACAGGATTCATCACAATCTACCTGCCAATTCAACGACAGATTCATGCACGAGCTCTTCAAGCAACTTTCCTTCAATTTCCATCCCTACATTGTATATTTCTAATCTAAAACTTTCAAGCCACCGTTTCCCCATCACCTCCTTAGTCACCATTCCTTCCATCACCAGGCTGTTTATGTCCTCCGCATCACAAGAGAGATATTTCACCTCACTAGAGAACCATTCCTTCATCCGGTCCCACACTAGGTCCAGCAATATCAATCTAGTTCCCTGCGGCTGATTATTATGGACCCCAACATAAGGTATGGCTCTTTGGCAGTTGTCTGGCCCATATCCTGCAATGTCTAATAAAGCTGCATTTACACAATCGAACACAAGCTTTTGGGTTGATCTCCTTTGCCTTCGCTTAGCCTCATGTAATGTCTCCTTCTCATTCAGATCAATGTATTTTTCTCTGAGTGATGGATCCAAAGGGCTTTCAGGAGAGTGCCACATGGTCGAGAAAGCATCAGATTGCACTTCATCAAGGCCGGCCATGGTTAGTAGTGTTTGAACAAAAGAGAACCATTCGCGTTCTACTTCCTCTGTCCGCTGAGTAGACGATGATGGTCTTACACATGCTGAACTGGCTGTATCTGCGCAGGGATCGTCCCATGACAATGTACGAGCAATCGATCCTATTGGAGGAGATTTATCGATCAAATTGGACCTTATAGGGTGAAGAGACAACTCGGTACCTGCTAATTTGATTTAAACAAGGGTTATTAGGGGGTGGGGGTTAGAATTAATTTTAAATCAAGGAAAGAAACTAGACAACATGTTGGATTGTTGATGACATTTACCATGACGGTTCGGCTTGATGCTGGCTGATGATATATATGCAGGATGTTCTTCCTCTTCAAATGGTGTTTCCAAAACTGATATAGGACTCGGTTGGTCCTGGTTTTCACATGGTTGGTGTCCAGCGCGCAAAGATCTTGCTTCAGCGGGTGCAACCTACAAAATTATTATAACATAAATCCACCTTGAACAACTTCTTAAGCATTCATATTGACGCTATTTGAGTTCTCCAGTGTCCGACAGTTCCCACACATCGGAAAAAAAAGTTGCTTAACGAAATCTCAGAATCTAATAAAATATTCAAGAAATTGTAAATGCACTCAACCAAAGGTGTGTATAGATGGCTACCACAAAAAAATAGAAGAGAAAAGTCATAATGATGTAAAATGCAAATGAACCATTTTCTAACAACTTGCAACAATGTAGTAGGGAGAAACACCAGATAACTGCTTTACCTCAGGGGAGGTTGTGGCTTGCTTCCCAGCCATATCTTCGCAAGCCAGTGTGAATGAGGATTCGCGAAGATCGGTTGCTGAGGACTCAACCCCGGAATCATCATGGAATTCACTACTATATTTGTCAACTTTTGATAGAGAATGTAAAGGTTTTGCACCTGTCTGCAATTCACCATTGGACTGCGAACACTTGGCTTCGTCTTTGTTTGGCTTTTTGTTCCTAGAGAAAAAAAGATTTGAGACCCTCCCTTTCAGTGATGATTTTGTACTTCTAGGCTTCGTTGTCTGCTTGGGAAGGTCATTTTCTCCAGTCACATGATCTGGGGCACCCACATTCAACAGTGCACCGAATGCACTGGAAGATACAGGGACAGACTTGGACCTCAAAAGATTCCTTGGCGACTTGTTGATATCTTCATCATCTTTGGAATTACTCACTGAGTTGGAATTAGGAATCTGGGGATCTTCTTTGCTACTTTCCTGCTCTATTCTTCCTGCCGTCTTAATATCAGAGAGAGCAAGCATCTCGCCTAAAGTGCTGGAGCTTCTCCTCATTGGTCTTCGTTCTTGACAACTCCCATTAGATGCCACCATCGCCCATCTCTCAGAAAGTCGCTTCTTGGCTTCTCTGGAAACTGAAGATTCAGGAGAATAAGAAGCACGGCTCATGGAGGAGCAAGAATAAGGACTGCCAAACCTATTTATGTATTCCCATGAGTGTCTGGAAGCTGGTGACATGACTTCAGAATCACTAAGATTTCCAGCTGCATACTCTTTTTCAGACTTATTAAATGAACTTTCGTCACCAATGTAGCCATTCGAAAATACAGAAGAAACTAATGTTTCATCCCTTTGATGTGTACCTATGTTTACTCGCATCTGCTGTGAGATAGCCTTTGCCACTTCTCTTGATTCTTGAGCTTCATCAGCCTCCATGTTGACAAAACTTGTTTCAGCTTGTGATACTCTTGGTGATGCAGACGGTAAAGAGTTTGAGGCCTTAAAGTTGTGAGTCTTACCGATGCTTGGTTTTAACACGACTATCCGTGTAGGTTGAGCATGATTTTCATCAATATTCCAACTTGCTGTAGGAGGGGTAAATGCAATATGGTTTTTGGCCCTGTTTCCCTTACGTACATGCGTGGCTCTGTTTATCTCCTCATTTTTCTTCACTGATCCACCAAATTTGCAATCATCAACCATCTTCGATGGTCTTAGAACAGTTATTCGCTTTGTCTCGGGAGGAGGAGGTATAGATTGCAAACTATATAAATGCTGAGAGAACTTCTGATTCGGTTCTTGCAAAAACTTGAGGAACAGATCTGTGTTGGAACTTAAGACATCTATTGCTTCTTGGAATTCCTTAGACTGGCGAAGTTGTTCATCTATGGATAAACATTTTGCTTCAATAAATTTCTGACGAACAAAAGCCGACTTCTTCTCAAAACTAGTTTCATTGTGTCTTGCCTTTTGTGGGGATTTACTTCTCACACAGTTCATTTTTGGGGAGTGCTGCCAAACTTCATAAACATCTTTATATTCATTCTGCTCAGGATATTGATAAAATTCTTGCTGCATTTCTTCCACCAAGGATTCGTTTTCGTGCTGGCAATAGCTGAAGGAGGAATCTGTATGACACCGTGAATGACCTCCAAAATGACTTCTTACAGCGGGAATAGATTTCTGTGCCGGAAGAGCATCAAGCCCCATCAGCTTGGCAACAACACTAGGTGGATTATGACTAGAGCCTATTTCCTTGGACATTTCGTGGGCTATAAGCATCTTTATTGGTGTTCCATTTGATTTTCTGTTTGAGCTAGTCCTCTTCAAATCTGAGACAATCTGCATGCACCATATATAAGCATTAGTATTAAGCCAAACTCTCCGGAAAACTAGCACCTTTCTATCTAAATAAATGTCATCTAGATAGAATATGCACCATTTTTTCTTCTACTTGATCATCAGAAGGCGACAACCTCATCACATCTGATTGGCTCCTCAACAGAGAACCTGCAATAAGATGGACCAGCTCAACATGCAGATTCGACCTTATAGTTGTATGGCATAAACTACTGGACCAAAAAACGAAGGCAGCATAAAATCAAATGAGATCAAGGCATGCCCACGGGCAGTTTGAAGAATCAAGCTTATGTGCTCCCAAAGTGAAATCAAGATGTTTTTCCAATAAACCAAGTAATTATTACAGCTGTTTATGTTGTTTTCAATGCTCAATAATTTCAACGAACAGAGAATTTGAGACAATCTTCCACGGAAACAGCATTCATGTCAATGATAACAGGAGACGGAAGAAAAAAAAATTAGCATAGAGTTTCACCATCACGATGTGGTTTATCTGTAAGCAGTCTGTTTCCTGTCACCCCTGAATTTAAATCAAAAAGGTTCACCATTCGTCCCAAGCATCCTGGAGAAGGTTTATCCTGATTGTGATTCTTGCCACTGTGAACCCCATTCATCTTAACTCCTGAGACCATGCAAGGAAGAGTATAAATCCCAAAGGGCGCATCAATCATCCCCTCACACAAAGAGATAGGCAATGCCATATATGTTCAATATGGAAAAAATTACAGTATGTTTTTAAAAGTATATACCTGTCTATGCAAATAGAAAAAAGAGGGTAGATTTGGCCAGAAAACAATTTAAGAACAAAAGGCATGATCAGACAAATCAACCACATGAAACTATGAAGGTTAAAATTGAAATAACACATTAAAAACAAAGATAAAGCTACTATAACACAGAAGTGACCAATTATCAGACAAATTAACCTAGAGAAAAAAAACAGTAGGCAACATGCTGAACAGATCAGGAGAAGGTCAAAACTCAAAGTGCACCCCTTTAGCTTTCGTGCAGAAATTTCTGAAGTGATTAAGCACTAGTTTGGCCATAGATTTTGGGAACATTTTTTCAAAAACAAAATTGAAAACACTGTTTGTTCATAGGACAGATCAGTTTTTGTAAAAAATTAAAAAAAGTTTCAAGTTCCCAAAAACTAGTTTAGGGCAATTCTTGGGTGAAATTTTTCTTCCATTCACTAAACTTAAAGTTTTTCGAAAATGCACGTCCAAACACAACTTCAAAAACTCATTTCAACTTTTTCAAGTTTCAACCAAATATATGTTCAAACTCTAGCTAAATTGATTGTCTTAGTGGTGTTTGGTTCAAAAATTTATTAGAAGAGTTTTTTTCCAATGCAAATTTCACTTTCTGCAAAAATATTCATCAACCAAACACCATGAAATAAAAAGCACTCAGTTTTTGCAAAGACTGGAAGAGTAATCCACACTAAACAATCAGATCAGTCGCAGAAAATACGCATAAACATCTATTGCAGAAATTCTAGAATAAACAGCCTATACGCGACTCCATTTGCAGCAGTAAATTTATGTACAAAGACGTGAATCATAGAATTAAACAAAGATAATGAAGAATTAACTATAAAAAATTAAAGCTACAAAAGATCTCCTCTGGAAAGCTAAAATACTCCAAAAAGGAAAAAAGAAAGTCACATTGGATTAACCTCAGAAAAACGAGATCGGGAGAAAGTGCAGGAAGCCGAAACAGAAAAATCAATTGGGGCTCCAGTATAGAAGCTTCACTGTACCAAAATATATGAGCATAGAAAGCTCAACGGTACAACTTGAGTGAGTGGTCGCCGGAAACGGAAACTAACATTCCGGAGCAAAATGTTGCCGGAGATTCGGCCTTCACGCTGACTGTTAGGTGCAGATACTTTCACGACAGAGTAGTCGCCGGAAACGGAAAACTAGCATTCCGGTGGAAATGTTTCCGGAGATAGATTCAGCTTCGACCTGAGTCTTAGATGAAGGTGGTGTGGTCGCTGCCTCGCCGGAAAGGTGAAACTAACTTCTGAAGGAAATGTGGTCGGAGATTCGGTTCGGAAAGAGCCACCGCCTAACGGACTTAACTAGCTTTTGTTGATTCTGATTTATTAAATGAGGATTCAGTTTTATCAATTACAGAGAAAGTAGAGGAGAAGTGAAGTGAACATTTTCTACATCAATAAGGACAGAACAATAGATTGTGCATCAGTACAAAAAGTAAACTTATTTGACAAAGAGGTCCTTATTGTTTTGGATAAATGTATTCTGACCCCAATTTCTTTTTGTTTCATTGAGGTTTTTCCCCACACCAAGCCACTCTTTTAGGACCTGCCAAGATTTTCCTAGTTATATCGTCAAAGACCTTGTTTGATGCGGAGGGATAACGGATCCAGAATTAAATTTGAGATTGGTTTATTTTATATTTAATATATAAAATTATGATATAATCCTAAAATTACAGTATTACTTTAATCCTTATAGAAGGAGAGATAACAATTCTTATATAACTAATCTTAAAATAATTATTCCTAAAATAAGTTGTTTCCCAACTAAATGACTCGTAACCATATAGGCAATAGTATTTAGATGCATAATATGCGTGTGTTTTTATATAATTTTTTATCATAACTATAAATAATTAATATATATTCTCATCTTAATAAATTAGTTAATCATGATAAGTAGTAACACTGTCATATATATTCAACGTGTCAAATTGATACACTTTCGTCGAAAAGTTACACTATATAATTAGATAAGCATAATAATCTATATGTATGTATACTATATATTATCTTCCCTTGACTTATCATGAGTTTATTCTTTATATTTTGACGTCACTTTAGTAAAAATTCTGACTTTGCCGTCAATGATAAGTTGACATAGCTTATTGAACATAATAGTAGCACCAACATATAATCGTTGAAGTTATATTAATACTTAGGGTGTGTTTGGTATGAAGGAAAATACTTTTCTGAATATATTTTCTAATTTTTTCATGTTTGATTGGATTAAATATTTTGAAAAAAAAATTACAGAGCAATTGAAGGAAAAGATTATAAATGAGACTGTACAAAATTAAGGTCATCATTACAATGATTATTTCTTTTCTTTTGAATTCCTTTATTTTCTTAAATTATTATAAATGAATCAGAAATGATGATATCCCATCTTGTCAAATAGTAATTGAATATGTACCATGTAGAACCCCTTTTTTCCATATTGGCATGGCTCCTTATTGCTCTTTAATTCTTTTCTTTTTAATAGATTTAAAAAATCACTTGCCATTTTCATTTACTTTATTGATCATTAGGGCATATTCAAAAAAGGAGAATATGAAAGTTTTCAATGATTATAGTGTTTAAATTACCCTTAGTAAGATAATGATGGTTATAGTAAGTTACCTTGTACGTTTGTGTGAATTATCTGTCTCATTTCCTCTAAATTTCTTATCTTAACAGGAAAGAAGACAAACAGCTAGCGGCAAGCCAGCACAACTCGATGGATGTCACATTTATCTAACACCAAAAATAATACTCCCTCGTTTATGTCAACCCATTTAACTAGGCATGGAGTTTAAAAAAAAAAAAGACTTATGATCTTGTGGTATAAAATGAGGTATATTTATTTTGTGTGATTATAAATCATTGCACAAAGATAAATTGTTTCCAAATAAAAAGAGTGATCATTCTTTTTGGCACGGACTAAAAAGAAAATAGATTTACATAAATTATAACGTATGAAATAAATAATTACAATGCAATTGATGGGTATCTGACAGTTGTACTACTGTAATAAAATATTGATACATTTGGACATATTTTATACAGAAAAAGAAGATACAATAAGTATTGTATTAAAGTAACTTTCCTATGATTGGCTTTATAATGAAGGTTTTAGGTTTACTTACTTTACTCAAAGTCTTGTCCTTGTCCGTGGACTCTCAAAAAATGCGATATTCAGCGGATGGAAATTCTACCTTTAATTTTTGTGAGTCTTTTCATGCATTATTATGACAAAGATAAAGACATACTTTTTTTTTTTTTCTGAAAAATCATTTCCCGCAAAGCACCATGGTGTTCAAACCAATAACCTTAGAAATTTTTGAAAACTTGCATAAACGTCTTTAAACTCGTTACTTTAATGTGTTTCAAGACGTTTTAAGTTTTATAAAAAATTTCTTTTTATAATGTAGAAAAAATATTATTTTTAATAAAATAAGTATTTTTTTATGATGTAGAAGAATATTTTCTTTTTTATAAAATGAGTACTTTCTTTTCAGGTTTTTTTTTGTCAAAGTAAAAAATTTTATTCAAGCAAAATTGTATATTTACATCCACTAATTCCATTTGGACTCAAGAACGAGTCATCTCTATGTCTATCTATCTAAACGTTTTTGCCACGAGTACTCGACTTTCAAATGGCCCAAATCTATTCAATTAAATCACACATTGTAAATAACATCTCAAGCAACTAGTTCTACTATTTAATCCAAAGCTAAAAGCGCTAAATTAGGCAAAATTATCAAAATGCCCCTCAGGCCAATTGCTCAGAATTGGGTGAAATTAATATTTTCGGAACCATCGCACTCTCACGAGTCTAACCATATAAAAATGTCTCAAAACGAAGGTCAAACACCCACTCAAATCTCGATAATTAGGTATATGAAGTTTTTACCCATTTTCCATTCAATATCCGAAATCAAATGATGAAATTAACTAAAGATTCATGGAATATAACTAAAAATGGTTAAATAATCGTTACCCCGTGATCTCCTTTCCAAATCCCTCTCAAAATCGCCCTCTCCTGAGTTCCAATTTCATTTTTCTAACTTTTGAATCTAAACCCTCAAATCACTATTTCTAGCCAGTGAATTCCGCATCTGCGGACCATTTGTCGCATCTGCTGCTCTCATTAAAATACCAGCTTCTACATATGTGGACCTCTAACCGCAGGAGCGGTTCCTCTTCTGTGGAGATTTCGCTGCAACTGCGGTTCTTGAGGAACATCCCAAATTTCGCTTATGCGGCCCTCTACGCCGCTTATGCGGATCCACATCTGCGGTTCCTAGACTGCAGATGCGAAAATACCAGAAGAACAGCTGCTGCACAACTTCAACTCCAAAATTTCCTCCGTTAACCATCCGAATTCATCCCGAGGCCCCCGGTAACTCGACCAAAAGTACCAATAATACCTAATACCTCATTCGAACTTGCACCAATCTTTAAACCACCTAAAACAACATCAGAAACTCGAATTAACCAAGAACTCCACATTCTATCAAAATACGTTTTCGATAAAAAAAAACCTAACCAAACCACGTCCGAATGACATGAAATTTGTACAGACATCCCAAATGATGTGACAGAGCTACTACAGCTTCCGGAATTCCATTTCAACCCTCAGATCTAAAACTCACTGTCGGGCCGGAAATTTCAAAAATTCAAACTTTGACATTTCAATCTTAAATTAGCTACGGACCTCTAAAATATATTCCGAGCATGCTTCTAACCCCGAAATTACCTAACGAACCTAACGGAACCATCAAATTTCCATTCTAGGGTTGTGTTCACACTGTTCCGACTACGAACAACTTTCAAACACTTAAGCTCTCATTTAGGGACTTAGTTCCCAAAAACTCTTTGAAATCTCAAAACCGAACATCCCGGTAAATCAAAATAACAGAAATAAACTTATGGGAAGCAGCTAATAGGGAATTTGGGCATAAATTCTTAAGATAACCGGTCAGGTCATCACAAGATCACCAGGTCCCTGTTGTGTTCCAAGCTCCTTGTGGTTGTTCATTCATTTGCTGGAGATCAGACTGGATATTATTCTTTTGAAATGTATACCATGTGGGTCAGGTTCTCTATTTGTTTCTTTATAATAAGTTCGTTAGATAACCAAAACATAAGAAGCATAAGGCAAAGACACATTGAAAATCCATCATTAACTTTTTGGGAAGAATGTAAAGATCTTAGCTTTATCTATTACAATTGAATTTTCTAGCATTGTTTGATAATATTGAGTCGATTTTGGTTAGATTTGAGCCATGTGGAAAGCTATTTTCGAGTGTTGAATTGGCCTAATTAAGGTAAGTGTATTACCTAACTTCGTATGGAGGAACTACCCCCTAGGACTGGTATTGTGATTCAATTGTGCTAAGTAAAATCTATGTATGCAAGGTGACAGGTGGGTACACGGGTTGTATGTGGTATTTGACCAGTTTAGGCAACTTAGACTATTTTCATGAACATGATATGTATGACATATCATGTTCTAATTCTTTTAGTCAATTTATTGATACTTGTGTTAGTCTATCCTTACTTGACTTAACTGATTTCATTAATACTTGTTCTGCCTACTAATTGATCACTTGCTCTTCTTCTTTAATTGAACTTGTTGCTTTTTGTATTGTTACATGATATGAAGACATTGTTAATTATCACTATTTGAAATTGCTGACTGTATTATCTCTTTCCTTATGAATTATCATTTACTTGAAGTAATCGTTCATGTTATCCCTTTCCCTGTTGATTTTCATTATTTGAAACTCCTTGCTAAATGGTATCTCTTTTATTGTGAGTTAGTCTTATCTAATATAATATCGTGATTATACATTATTTCTCTCGTTGTTGAGTTAATTGGTGTTGAAGTTGTGAAAGACGTTAATCGTTGAGGTGAAGTTAATTATTGTTGAGACATATATCTTATTAAGTATTTTAACTCAATTGTTGTTGTTGATATTCTTGTATACGTTTTGGTGAAGCCATGGATGTTATTGTGAAAATATTGGTATTATTATTGTTGTTGGCCAATTGTGATATATGGACATTTGTGGTACGAATTATTATTGTGATATGATATTGACGCGCATGCGGCGGTGCAAGGTTTGAGGTCAATGTGCATGTAGCGGTGGTATAAGATAGGACTTATGTGGATGTTTCTTGTAGGGAAACTACGTGAAGCCACGTGGGGTCCTAAGGTGGGCTAAAGTGTGTGTTGCTATAAAGGAAAAACTATTTTCAAACTCGTATATGCAAATGTAAGATTTATGTTGCGGTATAAGAAAAGATTGTGATTGAAATTGAAAAATATGAATACGAGGCGGTACCTCAGTTTTGATTTTATTATACATGAGGTGCTACCTCATTGTGATTATTTCTGTTTATTGCTGGTTGCAAAGTGTTTTGGTGTGAATATTTCTTGTTATCTCATTCCTTATTGTTCTAGCAGTTATTGTCCATACATGGTCATTGTAGCCTCTTTAGTTGCTTCTTTTATGCTATTTTCATTTTTTATTATGGTACTAGTCCTACTATCATCTTATTTCATATCAGTTGTTCCTTCATTTTTCATTACATATCCATATTATATTTTATTCTGTTTATTTTGCATTCTAGTATGTGTATTGACCTGGCATCGTCGCTACTCTACTGAGGTTATGTTTGATACTTACTGATTACGGTTGTGGTGTACTCATACTTTGCTTTTGCGCTTTTTTATGTATATCCAGGTACGTCTACCCGTGCCGGTCATTAGAGATTATTTGTAGCTGCTGCTTAGGAGACTTCCAGGTATGCTCCATCTCTGCATGCCTCCTCACGTTCCTTATTTTACTTCGTGTTGTATTTCTTTCAAATAGTGATGTACTAGATATTCTAGAATTATTTTATAAAGCTTATGACTCAGTTCCACGGGTTTTGTGGAGCCTTCTGTTGAGATTATGTTGATTTGGAAAGTTATATCAGTATTCAACTTGTTTAGTATTTGATAGTTTGTTACTGCCAAGTTATTATTATTTGTTAGGCTTACTTGACAATAACTGTGTGGATAGTGTTTACCATAAAATCGGATAACAATTGATTTTTACGCGATTTTAAAGATATGTGATATAATTTGGTATAAATTGAGAAGAATAAATTTGTATTGAAGTTGGCGATCTCGAGTTCAGTCATCCTTTGAACCAAAGATGTTTCAACCGGCTTATGAACAGAATATCAAGATAATGAAAGCTAGAAAATGACAGTATATTGCTTTGTATTGCGTGAATATCATTACAAATGATCATATCCCCTTTATATAATAGCGAAGTCCTATATTTGATACAATTCTATATGAGGGAAATCCCATGGTTAGCTAATTAATCGACATCTTCTTGATACGTGCAGGGATTTTCGCCGTGATCCTCGCCCGATTGTGGATATTTCAGCTTCCCATTATTTGGCTCAGTAAGCTTCCTTCGATCTCGTTCGATCTCTATCATTTTCTGGTCGATCTCGATCTTGATCGGTCTCTGGTTTATAAGCTCGGCAATCTAACTTTGCACCATGATTCGATATAACATGAGGTTGAACCTTGGTCTATCATGTTCCGTTCTCGACTAGCTATACAAAAGGGCAAGCCCGATTTTAACAGTATACAGATAAATTTATTAGATTCAGCTCAAATTATATGCACGTGGTTGAAATATACACAGACACTAAGCAAGTATTCATTCATTATACAAATATATGATACTTTGCATATGGTGTAATTAAAGATTAGGAATTTTTTTCTACTATAAAATTAACACTCATGCAAATGATAGTGATCATATCTTCAACGAGGAAAAACCCTTAGTGAGAGGTATCGTAAGAAGTTAAGTCACAACTAGCGCTGTAAGAAAATTTCATTTTAAAGTGTTCGTAATAGTATCGTCTTTTAATAAAGGAATATATTTATATACTCCAGTTCTAAACCGCTCATAAATAACACAAAGTATATATTAATTTGAAGCACAAATTAATGCCTTAAAATTAGTACTATCTTAAATTAAAAACACTTAGGGGTCGTTTCGTAGCCGGTTAGAGAGAAGTTATCCATGTATCAAAACTAGGATAACTTTATACAATGTTTAGTTAAAAGGGGGAAAAAATAATTTCCATATAGAAGCTAGCATAAGTTATACAATATTTGATTATTTTTTTCCTCTTTTCCACATAAAATGTAGCATTGCTAATACCATGTTTAGTTCATGTTTTTCTTTTCCACCATAACTAATGCATATATAATTAAGTTCTAAGGGTATCTATGTATTATTTATGCAGGGTAGAAGTGTAATAACTTATACATATATTAGTAATACTTGTATTAAAATACAAAATGACAAGAATACTTTTTATTCAAACTTGTTTTTTTTTGTTTAAAAAAATATATTTTAACTATACTAACAATTTTAATAAAATAAAGTAAGCTATAATAAATAACACTCACATCCCCCCGAAAGGAGCCCTACGCGGCGCGAATCGGATATAGTCGGGCTCCAATGTGGGTACCGGACACCGGGTGGGAAACTAAAAAAAAATAACACTCACATCATATATACTTATATTACTAATCCTTATATAACTACCCGTATAACTAATTTCAACATAATTCAATCATGCATAACAAATTGCTGCCTAACTAATTCATATACTATTACTTATTCCTACATAACTAATATATACATAACTGATATCCGCATAACTAATACATGTATAACTGCAAACAAAACGACCCCTTAAATATCGAATTGTGATAATAAGTAAACGGACATCTCTTGTATAAAATAAAATTATGCATCCGTGTAAGTTGAAAAAGTTAGACTATGAAGTAATCCCTCGATTTATTAATCTTCGTTTGTCAATTATTGAGAAGTAATGATGTCGAAAGGACATCCAACTCTGACTAATGCATAGAACTGTCACTTTCCCATGGATTTGCCATGACTTTTTAAATGATATGCCAATTATAAATTCATAATTAAGTACTTATTACTTACAAATTTTCTGTATCGTCCAAAATTCTGCATGCAAAATGACGAAAACTTCAACCTACTACATTTTTTGGACGTTAAAGTATTGGTAAAAACTCATGCGAATGTTGTCAGCTGATTTAGCGATTGTATTGCCTTAGATCTCACGTTATTACAACAATCATGTAACTATATTCACTCCCCCCTTTGACTGCTTGTGTACTGAACGACAAAGAACAGCTGCATATGTTAAAATAATTATATTCGTGGCTAGCAGCGAAGCGAAAAATTTTCTTAAGGGTATTCAAACTTGAAAAGTAAAAAAAATTCTTCGATAGAGGTTGTTCATTATATGTTATATAACTATAAAATATATAATATTACTTATATATACAATGTAATAGTTCAATAAAGCATGGTCAATTGACCGGTCTTTTAACACATGTAGCTGCCCATGTTCACACCTAAGGGGAATTTGGTCCCAATTTTCCCCATCCCATGAAGCAAACAAATTTATTCAATTACTTGACTGTTCCACGATCCAACGATTTGATAAATTTAATCTGATTAATATAATCGCTCTCCTAGTATTACAACGTTTTTTTTAATTCCATCCCTTCAAAATACCCTTAACGGTCATGCTCTATATATATAGTGTGCAACAGAGACATATTATTGACAGATTCATTAGAACAAACAGGGACCACTCTACAGTGAAGTATTTTTGTCTGTATCCTCTCGACAACAGCTCGTCACAACAATTACTGTCTTTCTATAATGCTACAACTATGTATCTCTATCTTAATTAACTTCTTAAGTAGTGGAGTGGTAATAATTTCTCTCTCAATTACTACGGGAATATATATCACTTCCTTCAAGTTGATCATGTACTTTTATTATTTATGGATCATTTGATTCAGAATGTAATTGCCCAACCTTGTATTAGAAATAATCATAAATTAAAAATCGAATTGGAATTGAAGAAGTCTTGAAGTGCGAGAACGATTTTTTTAAAGAAAATATTCCCCGTATTTAAATTGGGAAAACACAAACAATCTTCTTCGACATACAACAAACTAAAAACATACTTGCAGATATTTTTATATTCCAATTGGAAATACTTGTATTTATAGAGCAATCATCCGACCTTTTCAAAAAGATATGTTCTTTCACAAACAGACGTATTTGTTTATTCAAATATATTCATAATTTAAAATTCAAGTAAAATAGTTTTTTTTTATTAGAGAATTAAATAAAATACAATACAATTGTATTTTAAGTTTGACCCGACTCGACACGACTCGCCGTCAAACCCCAAGTCCAAATCCAAGTCTATGATATGTATGTATGTAATTGCGCACATATAAGAGTATATGTTTTAAATTAAACACATAAAAGGATAAAGACTTATAAGAGTATGTGTTCTAAATTAAACGCATTAAAGGACAAACTTAAAAAAGCTCCAAAAGTGGCTTTTCACCACCAATATGGGAGAAATCCCACATACTTCCCTATAAATAATAACAATCTATTCTACAAATTGGTTTATTATATTTTCTCATAAAATTATGCATACATTGAGAGTATCTTATTTAGATTTAAACTTGCAATTAGTATAAATATCATAAAGTTTTGACGAAGTTATAAGTACCTTAAATGTTTGAACCATAACTCTTTGTGTCAAAATTAAAAATATCACACGCACAATATTATATAGTGGCTAAGAAAATTCAGTATTTACTTTAGCACGTTTATGGTCATGTGCTTATCCTGACTTCATGAATACTTACGAGATCAACTCTTTAAATCTTACTTGAAGTGGCACCACTTCAAATTTCATATAGGTAAAATTAGATACAACGTCCCTATTACTACATACATTTACTAATTTCATTAAGATTTAACTCAACCTCTTCGTGTAATAGTTTACATTACGAAGTTTGTTATTTTGCCCTAGTTATTTAAGACATTTCAACAACTTCTTGAATCCTCGCATAACAATACGCAATGCATTGAAATTAAGTCTCTGGAAGGAGATGAGCGCTTAAGCAACAAAAAGCAACGTGTTACTATCATATTGAACTTATTTTGTTAGAATGTCTATTGACTCAAGTTGGGTTCCCGTCGTTTGTATTTAGTTCAAGGGTTTAAGCCTTATTCCTTCAAAATTTTATTATACGACATCTCTGGTTAATGCTTTGGTAAGTGGATCTGTCAGATTCTTAGTTGATCTCACATACATAATAGCTTTAGTCCCATTTAGAACTAACTCCCTTATATAAGCGTGCCTTAAGTTTATATGTTTTGATCTCTCAATAGATACCTTATTATGAGTCACACACATGGTAGTCTCACTATCACAAACTACATAAATGACTGGCAGTTTGTGGTTACAACTTTATATCGAATAAAATGTTCCTCAACCATTCTGCTTCTTTCCTGGCAGCTGCTAATGTTGTGAATTCGGATTCTATAGTAGAATAAGATATACAAGCTTGTCTTGGATGCACAACTAATGGCACCACCTCTTATAGTAAATATCTATCTTGAAGTGGATTTATTATCATTAACGCTAGTAATCCAACTTGCATCAGAATATCCTTCTAATACAGTCGAAAAATCATTATATAAAATGCCCAAGTATTTTATGTATTTTAATTATCCAACAACTCCAGTTGTTGCTTTTTAGTGATCATTACTTGGTTTATTGGTAAACCTTTAAAATTTACAAACAATGAATGCTATATGAGGTCTTATACTATGCATTATATATATAGTACCATTTGCATTTGCACATTCTAATTGGACTAATGATCTTTCAGTATTTTTAGTTAGCTTGATATTGGAGTCATAAGGAGTATTAAATTCATTTATGCCTAAATGATTGAACTTAACACGGATTTTATCAATATAATGCGATCGTGATAAAGTTATTCTTTTTTTATCTCTTATGACCTTTATGCACAGAATAATATCTATTTCATTTAAGTCTTTCATCTTAAAGACTAAAGTTAGATACTTCTTTCTTTAAATAATACATAGTATATTTGTACCAATATTAGCATGTCATCAACATGTAGACAAATAATAACTCCGTATTTTTTGTGAACTTGGAATAAATATATTTATCAGCATGATTATATATAAATCTGTTTGATAGTACAACAGTATCAAACCTTTCATGCCATTGTTTAGGTGCTTGTTTCAAACCATAGTGAGACCTTATCAGCTTACATACTTTCTTCTCATTTTCTTGGAGAACGAATACTTCAGATTGTTGCATATAAATTTCTTCACTAAGGTTGTCATTTAAGAATGTTATTTTAATATTCATTTGATGCACACACAAGTTGTATATAGAAGATAATGATAAAAGCGCTTTAATGGATGTTATTCTTGCTATAGAGACAAATGTATCAAAATATTCTTTGCCTTCTTTTTTAGTGAAATCTTTTGGTTGCTTTAAAGATTTGGATAAACCCATTTGTATTATACTTCCTTTGGAAGACCCATTTGCAATTTATGGGGTTTGATCCAATTGAAAGATCAAACAAAATCAGAGTATTCTTGGACATTATTGAATCCATTTTTTCATTAATAGAATTTTCTCAAAAGTCAACATCTATAGAAACTATAGCTTCTTAAAATGACCTTGGGTCTCCTTCAATATTTAATAACATAGGAATTTGATTACAGGAACTTTTTTTATCTCCTTCAAAAAGAAAGAATAAGGACTGTGAAGGGATAAAATCAGAATCAAGATATTTTTCTTTTCTTATTCATTTACTCTTTCTTTATTCTATCTGAATATTGTACTTTTCTCTTTACTTGTAGTAATTTCAGAATGTGATTATCTATATGTACTATTATCACTTTCATTTGGTTCAATCATTTTCTCATCAATAGTATCATCTATAAATTTATTTTCACTAAGTCCAGCATGGATAGACTTTATTATAACATTACATTCTAAATCCAACAATATCTATGTATTTAAATTTTGTGCATATTCAATAAAAATACTTTAATTTCTCTGAAACTTAGTTTGGTTCTTTGGTGATCATGAACTTAATAAAATGATATACACCTCCAAATTTAAATAATCTATTTAAGTTTTTATTTTATTTCAAAGTTCATATTATGAAACATGTAAACCTTTTGAACGCACCCTATATAATATGTGACAAACTCTTACAAGTGCTTCACCCCAAAAAATATGTGATAAATGTGCATTTGTCAACAAAGCATTAACCATATCAATTAAAGTCCTATTTTTTCTTTCAGCCAATCATTTTGTTGGAGTGTATAAGGAGCACTTTTGGTGTATCAATTCATTTTCTTCGCAAAAGTTATTAAATTCAGAGAAAAAAAATTCTCCCCCTCTATCACTACGATTTTTTTTTTTAAATTTTAGTACTCTTTTGGTTCACAATATATTTATATTCTTTAAACTTCTAAAATGATTCATCTTTTGTTTTAAGCAAGTAAACATATTGTCACGACCCAATTCTCACTGTAGGCCGTGATGGCACCTAACGTCGCCATTAGACAAGCCAACATTGAACGATCCATTTAATCATTCATTTTATTTATTTTAAAGCCATAAATTTTGTTTAATAAGAAACTAAGAAAAATGATCCATGGTGATGTGAAACATAAAATAAAATAAAATAAACAAGTGAAATGGTGATATTATTAGATAATATCATAAATATATACTAGCAACTCCCAAAATACAGCGTCATAAGTGTACAAACAATCTAGTAGAATATACAAAACTATATACAATTATTGTTGTAACGACCCGACCCGTCGTCTCAGGTATTATCACCTCATTTCTCACTTATTGTGTTGCATTATGTTTCATTATCGATATTCGGTGCGTTAGAATTTAATTGGAATAATTTTGGTAAGGAATAAGACACTTAGTCTCTTTTAAGAAGGCTTAAGTTGGAAAAATTAACTGGATATTGACTTATGAGTTAGAGTGCTCGAAATCGAATTTCGATAATTCGGTTAGCTCCGGAAGATGAAATGTGACTTAGGAGTGCAATCGAAAGTAATTTTGGATGTCCGGTGAAGAAGTTAGCCTATTTTGGCGAAGTTAGTATTTTGGCGAATTCCGGTTGATAGGTGATATTTTGATCCGGGAGTCGGAATAGAATTTCGAGAGTTGTAGTAGCTTCGTTAGGTGATTTTGGACTTGTCCGCAAAATTTCAGGTCTTTCGGACATTATTTGGTTGGGTTTCGGATCGAATGTGAATTTTGAAAGTTCAAGTTAAACTTAAGCTTGAATTTGTTGAAAACGGATGATTTTCGTGTTAACGATATAGTTTTGATGATTGGAACAAGTTTGAATAAGGTTATAGGACGTGTTGGTGCTTTTGGTTGAGGTCATGGGGGCCTCGGGTGAGTTTTGGGGTGGTTTCGGACCATTTTTAGACCATTTTAAACTGCTGGTTTATGTCTATAGCAGTGTTCTACGCGATCACGTACAATGGGTCGCGATCGCGGTGAGTAAAACGTGCGAAAAAAATTGATGAACCACAATCGCGTGAAATGCTTCGCGATTGCGAAGAAGGAAATTTCTGTTGCATTGATTCTACTTCGGAAGCTTATGTCTATTATTTATAACGAAATATTAGGTGATTCAAAAACAAAAGTTGTAGCTCATCGCGTCTAGTTTTCAGAAAGCTAAAGAAATCGTGATTTGGATATCTGTGTAAAACGTTATGGACGTTACACTATAGGTTGTCCGAGAAGGATCTCTAATACATACATATAAATTTGTAAGCTTATATCTCAAAATGTATAAAGATTCAGGAAATGAGAAACGTATTAAAGTTATAGCCCTATGTGTCTAGTTTCCAGAACATCAAACTATTTATCATTCGGAGTTGTGTGCAAAACGTTATGACCATATTACTGAAGCCTGTCCGGAGGAACCGGAATTGTGCACCGCGATCGCGAAGCATTTCCCGCGATCACGAAGGGTAACTTTTGGGCCAAAAAATTTGTTCTCTGCGATCGTGGAGCAATTCCAGCGATCGTGGTGAGTAATATGCCTGGATAGAATATTTTAAAACATTTCAGTTGCGAAAACAACTCATTTTCCCACCATTTTGATCATTCTTGAGAGCTTTTGGATGGGAAATGAAGGGGTTTCGACCGGGAATCATTGGAGGTAAGTTTTATGATTTAATTAGATATTTTTATACAAAAATCATCCATGGAATTCATGAATTTATGGCTAAAAATCAAGAAAATAGGGCTTGGAGCAAAATCTTAAATTTAGGATTTGAAGGGCCATTTATGGTCCGATTTGGGAGTTCTTGGTATGTATGGACTCGTGGTGAAACGAGGATTCCGGAAATGTAAATTTTGTAATTTTTTGGAATGTGGGCCCGGGGCTCGTGTTTTTCCAATTTCGTATTTTTGGGTATTTTTCGAGTTCTTTCGATTGAGTTATGTCCCATTAGCATATTATGATGTATTACTTATGATTTTGGATAGACTGGACGCGCGTGGAGGCCAGTTTGAGGAACAAAGGCATCGCAGGCTAGAATTCTCGCCGGTTTGAGGTGGGTAATATTTGTAAATGATGTCCTGAGGGTTTGTAAACCCCGGACTTACACATCCTAGTGCTGTATTGAGGTGACTTGCATACCGGATAACGGGCGTGGGGTAGAGCACCATTGGAGATTGTGACTTGGTCCATCCCGCTTAATAAGAATACTACCTAATTGCTTGAAATTGAATTGACACCCTAATAAGGATATTAATTATCATGAACTGGACTGATTATCATATTTTGGGCTTCATGCCGAATAATTAGATCCTTTATGCATTGATATCGTTGTTTTGCGTTACTGTGCATATTTTATCTCAGTCTAAGGTTTTAAAAAGGGTATTTTGCAACTCAGCATTTTATTACAATATTTGAAAACTTAAATAAGATTTTGATGACAGTTTTAGCTGAGAGATGCTATATTACTTGTGCCCAAGAGATTTATGTGCATTCATGACTATGCATGGATCAGGCTGCACGCCGCAGCGGGAGTGATATTGATATCACGCTTGGGCTGTAAGAGCCCCTCTGGAGTCTGAACCCCCATAGTGAGCGCCGGACGCCCAGATAGATCGGGCTACGCGCCGTAGTGGTCATGTGCATTGCATTGCATTTATGCATTGGTTGTTGTTTGTACTACATGGCATGACATTTAACACTCATATATATTATTGGCATGCATATATTACTTGCCTTGTTGACTAGACACTCTGGTGTAAAGTGTTAAATGAGTGTTGAGCCCGAGGGGCTGATTTGTGTACGGACTTGCACTACTTGCTGTTGTTGTCACATGCGTAACTGTTAAAAAGAAAAGAAAGAGATGTTTTCAAAAAGGGTTTTCAAACTGAACTAGATGTTTTATAAAGGATTTTCATGGAAAATACTGCTGTCTAATATGTGATGTACTATATTTCATAGCATGAGGTAGTGCTCTTACGTGGTTCTTTCTTCTCAGCGTTATTTACTTTTATTACCGCTGAGTTGGAAGCACTCATGTAACGACCCGACCGGTCGTTTTAGAAAATTTCGCCCCAATCCCTAACTTAACTGTTCCCCTAAGTTCATTTCTGCCATTTTGGGTTGCCGGGAGAGTCGGTTCTGAAAATTTGAGCATTTTGGGACACTTAGTCCCTAAATAAGAGCTTTGAAGCTAGAAAATGGCCCGTAGCCGGAGCAGTGTTAAGACGATCTCGGAACGGAAATCCGATGGTTCCATTAGCTCCGTCAGGTGATTTCGGGGTTGGGAGCGCGTTCGGAATATATTTTGGAGGTCCGTAGCTCAATTAGGCTTGAAATGTCGAAGGTTGAAATTTTGGCGAATCCGAACGATAGGTGAGATTTTGATCCGGGGGTCGGAATGGAATTCCGACAATTTCTGTAGCTTCGTTATGTGATTTTGGATATGTCCGCAAATTTTCGGTCATTCGGACGTCGTTTGGTCGGGTTTTTGATCGAATATGCAATTCGGAAAGTTTTAAGAAATTTAGGCTTGAATTCGATGTGAATTATGTGTTTTGATGTTGTTAGACGTGTTTTTATGATTGGAATAAGTTCGTATCATGTTTTGGAGTAGGTTGGTGGTTTTCGTTGGGGTCCCGGGGGCCTCGGGATGAATTCGGGGGTCCAAACGGACCAATTTGGTGCCAATTGCACTGCTGGTTCTGCTGCAATATTGCAGAGAATTTTTGTGCTTCGCGATCGCGAAGCTGCTCATGCGATCGCATAAGAGGAAATTATTGGGAAGCTCTGCGATCGCGAGGGGGAGTCTGCGATCGCGTAGGGTGAATTTGGGAAGCTCTGCGATCGCGAGGTAGAGTCTGCGATCGCGTAGGGTAGAGGAGTGAGGACCCGGAGTTGTTCTTCGCGATCGCGACGCGGGGGATGCGATCGCGTAGGGTGTTAATCGAAAGCAGTGCGATCGCGGTCGAGGTGATGCGATCGCGTTGAATGGTCAGGTTGAGCACTGCGATCGCGTCCTGGACCACGCGATCGCATAGAGGAAAATAGGCCGCCCATGATTTTGTGCATCGCGATCGCAAGCCCAGTGCTGCGATCGCGTAGAGTAAATTGGCATGGCAGTGACTTTAAGTCCAGAAACATTTCAGCCGCGACCCCATACACAAAAACGCCATTTTTGAGCTCCAAGAGAGGGAATTGAAGGGGAAACGTTGGGATATCATCGGGAAATCATCGGGGGTAAGTTTCTTGACCTTAATTCGTTGGTTTATCATGAAATCCGTGATTATTTCACTGAAATTGGAAGATTAAAGGTGGGTTTGAGCCCTAGGCCTAAATGTTAGAAAATCTCTGATTTGAGTGGGCAAATGGAGTCCGATTTTGGTAAATTTTATATGCCTAGACTCGTATTGAGATAAGGAACCCGAAAATATAATTCTCGTGATTTTTCGATAAGCGTACCGAAAGTCGGGTTTTGGCAACTTGTGGGTTTTGGTGCATTTTGAGTTATTTTGATTGAGTAATACCCAATTGGCCTATTTTGATGTGATTCTATTGATTTTTATCAGATACTACACTTGTGGAGGCCGACATTCGTGGCAAGAGGGTTATTTCTTAGCGGTTTTGTAACGGAATTGAGGTAAGTGGCTTGTCTAACCTCGTGTGGGGGAATTTTCACCCCTAGGATATTATGTGATAGTTTAAATGCCTTGTACGCGAGGTGACGGGCGTGTACATGCGCTGGTTGTTGAACACGTACTTTATTTAAAATGTTCGACGAGCAATATTTCTGTCTTTGGCTGTTAAATTTGATATTTTTACCCGGTAGTGGTTAGAAGAGCATGATTAGGTAGCACTTAACTGTTTAGTTGCCTAATTGCCTTATTTGAACTCCTTGATAAGTATTGGCACTATTTTTTTTCGGTGAAGTTATAGTTAAGCATAATTATTCTCTCTGTGGATTTCCTTTATTGGCTGTGCTTGTGGACTGCGGGTTCGATTCCCGGAGACCCAGGGCTGTGGTTTCGATTCCCAGAGACCCGGCGTGATATTGGTAGGGACTACGGGTTCGATTCCCGAGATCTCGAGTTATTGGTAGGGACTACGGGTTCGATTCCCGAGATCCCGAGTTATTGGTACGGACTACGGGTTCGATTCCCGAGATCCTGAGTTATTGGTAGGGACTACGGGTTCGATTCCCGAGATCCTGAGTTATTGGTAGGGACTACGGGTTCGATTCCGAGATCCTGAGTTATTGGTAGGGACTACGGGTTCGATTCCCGAGATCCTGAGTTATTGGTAGGGACTACGGGTTCGATTCCCGAGATCCTGAGTTATTGGTAGGGACTGCGGGTTCGATTCCCGGAGATCCCGAGTTATTGATTATTTATTGAGATATGGGCTGCGGGTTTGATTCCCGGAGGCCCAGAGGTACTGTTGATGGGACTGTGGGTTCAATTCCCACAGGTCCTGGACTTGTTAATTGAGATTGTTACTTGTTGTTAGCTTAATTGTAGACGGTTGCAGTAATCACTTTATTGTTGTTATTTCGGAATTATTATCATTTAAACTGCTTATTATTGTTATTATCATTTTGTAATTATTTTCTCTCAGTAGGGCCCTGACCTTCCTCATCACTACTCCATCGAGGTTAGGCTTGGCACTTACTGAGTATCGCCATGGTGTACTCATGCTACTCTTCCGCACACTTTTGTTGTGCGGATCCAGGTACATCAGGACATGCCCATACTAGGTAATTCAGCAGTACATTTGGAGACCTCGAGGTATGATCTGCTACGTACTCGGATCCAGAGGCCCTCCTTCTATTCTGATAGTTCTAGTAGATGTTTTCCTTCATTTCGTTGTTTTAGATACTCTTTACACATAGAGCCACATTTGTATTTCTTTTAGTCTGTGTTAACCGTGGGATTCCGGGTCTTGGTGGTATTTTTATGCAGTGTGATGACGAGTGTATATGCCAAGCGGCACGGATTACATTCCTATTTATATCATTTTCCGCTATTTCTTGTTTAAAGTTCATAAACTTGTACATTCCGCAAAGTGTTAGGCTTACCTAGTTGTGGGGACTGGGTGCCGTCACGACATGTTCACGATTGGTGAACTAGGGTTGTGACAAGTTGGTATCGGAGCTCTAGGTTCGTAGGAGTCACGGGACACAGACCGGTTACTTAGAGTCTCGCTGATCGATACGGAGACGTCTGTATTTATCTACGAGGGGCTATGTAACTGTTTAGGAAACTCTTCAATTCTTTGAATTCCTTATCGTGCGTCATTTATTCAGTTGAAGCCTATGTCATATGTTCTTTTGCATCCACTCGTGTATTGAAATTGCGCACTCGGTATCAAGTATGCGCCAACGGTTCGTGACGCTGCAGAGAGATCTCAAGGAAGTCAAGAATTTACTCAACCATTGTTACCGCGTGTCATCCATATCGATAATGCAATAGAATTGAGAGATCTTCAACTGTGCACGTGGGGGTGCACTAGGTTCTGACATTCAGTTGATAAGTATGGTCTTGAGAAGGTTTACTTAACTGCCTAATCGTCACAGTAAAGGTAGAATCACGAGGTGGATGTAGATCTAAAGATAGTTAGTGGTAATACAGACTATATGGTTCATATGAGATATCTATTTAGCGAAGAATTCAACCAGCAGAGATACTAGGGGAAATGAGTTTAACTGTCTTAAGAAGGACATGTACCAAACCAATGTCTTGGGTTGTCTTATGATGAAGACGTACATATGATAAAGGCTATTATCGTGGATTAGCAAGATGTATCTTTAAGGCTTCGTGCTAACTGAAAGGATTTCACTATCAACGACCAAATTATGGGTCATGTATCATGTCAGATTTGGCTCGCACTGTATTTAGGTGCTATTCAAAAGTTCTTTGAAACTTGTGGAAGAGTAAGAGTTGAGACTCGTATGGTATGACGTTGGGACTTTTGATGTTCCTGTGTCCATAATAATTCTATATTTCATTATCAGCAGGGAAGACTTCGGCGAAGGCTACATGGTGCTTCGTAGGTGTGAGAATCACAGTATGTCTTAAGTTGTCGTGGTAAAGAATGCTCGATACATAGAGCGGGAATATGCTTGGTTGTATTGGGATGAGTTCATACCCTATGGTGTTAGAGTGCTAATATAGCACAGGTGGTTATATTCGTTGGATCAAGTGAGTTGCAGTTGAATAATAGTAAATGACCTGAGAGAATGATTATAATGTGTTCGAGAGTCGTGTAATAGTGGCTTTGGGCTAAGTGGGAGAGTCCCACCGCTTAAGATTGGGTCGCATGGTTAATTACCTGTGTGAATTATGGATACCAGCGTATTATTGTGTTATTGCAGCCACGGGAAAAGGACCATGTGTGGCAATTTGAGTATATGTATTGTTGAATGCATGTTATGTTTAGCATTACTGGCTCATGTTCAAACTTGAGGGAAAATTCATGATTTATGCCTCGTATAGGTGCAGACTTCGCGGGAAGTGATTCCGCTGGGTGCTTTATCGAGAGGGTATTCATATGTTATAAAGAAATTCAGTAGAGTTGGTTGCGTATCGGGGCAAGTTAGAACCGGATGGTTCTCAATAGCGGTCCTAGTGAATTCAAGAGGTAAAGTGTGGTGCCTGATAATTCTGAGTCTATAAGTACAGTTAAGGCTCAAGCTTTTGAAGCAGCTTATGAAGAAAGGCACAAAACGATCTATGATGTTTTGACTTGTGGTGTAGTATTTGAGAGACATGAAATGGTCGTCGTTCTTGAGATAGCATGGCCTCGTGATTTAAGGTCACTCGGGGTAAGTGCGGTTGGAATAAGTTAGGTATTGAAGGAAGATATTAACATTTCTAAGGCAATCAAGGATAACCTGGAAGGAAGTAGATTGATCGGCCATAGTTGAGTTGGCGTATTGGTGTCAATGATCGATTCATGCAACGTGATCGAATTATGCATGTGATTTGTGGCGGTGCATTTGAGGCTTGTCGGCCGCAGTGATTGATGTTATTCTGAAGTATTCTTCTGTTAGGGCCTGTTATGAGTAGGCGGATCTCGGAAAGGGTTATGGTGGCTTGGACCACTACTTAGAGATTGGCATATTCGATGGTTATGAGAATTCGCATGTATGTTGTTATAGCTCTCCTGTAGTAGTGAGTTAAATGGAAGGTCTTATGTGATGAAGTATTAGCCTATCGTCGGTTCTAGAGCTATGATGGAAATTGTGTCTATCGTATATTGGCACGTGATGTGCAGTGAGTAGTATGAAATTTGAAGTAAGGACCAAGGCACAGTTTGGTCAATGAATGTGATATAAAGAGCTCGGATGAGCAGGGAAAGAGTGTCAGTGTTTTGAGTAAGATGGGTATTAGCATCAGTATCATTTGAGATCGGTGTTCCATGAGAAAGGCTTTGCATCCCGGTTAGGGACTCCTGATCGCTTTTCGGTGTTAGTGCAGCCGGTGGGCTGAATGTGCAGGTCCGTTTAATTATTCGGAAGATGGTGGGAGCTTGACCCACAAGAAGATTGTATAGGTGTGACTTGTAGTCACTTCATTGGTTAGAAATTTAAACCAAGTATGAGGAGTTTGGTGATATCATCCATTTGAGAACTTATGCCCGGAGGGCACTCTGCTTATTGGGTTATAGACCTGTGAAATACTATTGACTTATCTTGGCACGACCATGATAGACTTAAGGTCGGTGGATAGATTTAAATGTGGAAGTGAGCCTTGCGTCAGGCCAGTTATGTTTCTTCCAACAATGCGCCCTTTATGAAGGGATAGTCGCGGTCTTATTTCGCGGTTGGTTAATTCATGTAAGATATATTGTGCCGTATGAGTGTGAGACGGCTTGGTAAGTTCCTTATGTGTTGGGGTTCCGCTCAGCGGTGATGTTATAGGAGCATGATGGCTCTTGAGACTCGGATCTTATATCGCACCTCAGTTGTGCTTGAGTTGTAGCCTATAGCGCTATATGTTTCATTGTGTCTGATATCATGCACCTTAGTGTGCTTATGATCGATAGTCAGTATTTTGATGTGACGAGCTATTCAGCTCGACATATGACTCCTTGTGTGAGTTTTATATTGTTGGGATCGGGTGGCACGCCGCCATGGTTATATTGTTGGGATCGGGTGGCACGCCGCCATGGTTATATTGTTGGGATCGGGTGGCACGCCGCCATGGTTATATTGTTGGGATCGGGTGGCACGCCGCCATGGTTATATTGTTGGGATCGGGTGGCACGCCGCCATGGGCATATTGTTGGGATCGGGTTGCACGCCGCAACAATGTGGTGTCTATTTCGGTGTCTATAATTGCTTTTATGTGTTATGTTTCCTATTTTCTGAGGAGGCCCATGTTTATGTGAGAGCTGAATAATTCTCTCTAGTTTTCGCCTTCCTTTGTATCACGTACGTATTAGTGGATTAGTAGCACATTGTGTTATCTTGTGGGACTTTTGATTATGTCCGATGTGGCTTATCGCCTGAGCAGTTCGTACTGGGTGAGATGATATTATGTGATTTGGGGTCAGTGCAAATTGATTATATGAAGTATACTATAGAGGAAATGATCATCCTTTGGTTTAGGACAGGGTAATGGATCTTGTCAGGAGTATGGACCAATGAATTGTTGATTCAGTAGTTGGTTATGGATATCAACACATCTCTTCCATCGTGTCGGTATTGTAAAAGTTGGAACGAGACCTATGTAGATCATGAGGTGTGATGGGAGCATCTGATTCGTTGAATTTTTGGCTAATTTGATCATAAAATGTTATTGTGGTCCTGTGGATTTTGAGTTGCAAGGTAAGAATCCAGCAAGGTTATGCAAACATGTTTGAGGACGGCGTTTGAGGAATATTGAGTGATCTCTTGATGAAAACAAGCATGACATAGAATTCCGGATGTTGGAATTAGGCTCTAAGACTTAATTGCTTAAACAAGAGGGAATATCTTCAGATATATCAGGCTAATGTGCTCAACTGAGTCTTAGATTTATTGCCCCTTTTTAGATTTTGAGGCGTGTTGGGGAGGTTGCTTATGAGTTGGCCTTACCTCCCAGCCTAGCCGGAGTTCACCCCGTGTTTCATGTCTCCATGCTCCGGAGATACCATGGTGACCCGTCGCATGTGTTGGATTTCACATCTGTTCAGCTAGACAAAGATCTGTCTTATGTTGAGGAGCCAGTAGCCATTATAGACAGGCAAGTCAGAAAGCTAAGGTCAAAGAACATCGCTTCGGTAAGGTTCAGTGGCGGGGCCAGCCGGTCGAGGAGGCGACTTGGGAGACCGATCAGGATATGCGCAGCCAGTACCCTCATCTTTTCACTACTCCAGGTATGTTTTCTATGCTCGTTCGAGGACGAATGAATCTTTAAGTGTGGGAAGATGTAACGACCCGACCGGTCGTTTTAGAAAATTTCGCCCCAATCCCTAACTTAACTGTTCCCCTAAGTTCATTTCTGCCATTTTGGGTTGCCGGGAGAGTCGGTTCTGAAAATTTGAGCATTTTGGGACACTTAGTCCCTAAATAAGAGCTTTGAAGCTAGGAAATGGCCCGTAGCCGGAACGGTGTTAAGACGATCTCGGAACGGAAATCCGATGGTTCCATTAGCTCCGTCAGGTGATTTCGGGGTTGGGAGCGCGTTCGGAATATATTTTGGAGGTCCGTAGCTCAATTAGGCTTGAAATGTCGAAGGTTGAAATTTTGGCGAATCCGAACGATAGGTGAGATTTTGATCCGGGGGTCGGAATGGAATTCCGACAATTTCTGTAGCTTCGTTATGTGATTTTGGATATGTCCGCAAATTTTCGGTCATTCGGACGTCGTTTGGTCGGGTTTTTGATCGAATATGCAATTCGGAAAGTTTTAAGAAATTTAGGCTTGAATTCGATGTGAATTATGTGTTTTGATGTTGTTAGACGTGTTTTTATGATTGGAATAAGTTCGTATCATGTTTTGGAGTAGGTTGGTGGTTTTCGTTGGGGTCCCGGGGGCCTCGGGATGAATTCGGGGGTCCAAACGGACCATTTTGGTGCCAATTGCACTGCTGGTTCTGCTGCAATATTGCAGAGAATTTTTGTGCTTCGCGATCGCGAAGCTGCTCATGCGATCGCATAAGAGGAAATTATTGGGAAGCTCTGCGATCGCGAGGGGGAGTCTGCGATCGCGTAGGGTGAATTTGGGAAGCTCTGCGATCGCGAGGTAGAGTCTGCGATCGCGTAGGGTAGAGGAGTGAGGACCCGGAGTTGTTCTTCGCGATCGCGACGCGGGGGATGCGATCGCGTAGGGTGTTAATCGAAAGCAGTGCGATCGCGGTCGAGGTGATGCGATCGCGTTGAATGGTCAGGTTGAGCACTGCGATCGCGTCCTGGACCACGCGATCGCATAGAGGAAAATAGGCCGCCCATGATTTTGTGCATCGCGATCGCAAGCCCAGTGCTGCGATCGCGTAGAGTAAATTGGCCTGGCAGTGACTTTAAGTCCAGAAACATTTCAGCCGCGACCCCATACACAAAAACGCCATTTTTGAGCTCCAAGAGAGGATTTTGAAAGGGAAACGTTGGGAAATCATCGGGAAATCATCGGGGGTAAGTTTCTTGACCTTAATTCGTTGGTTTATCATGAAATCCGTGATTATTTCACTGAAATTGGAAGATTAAAGGTGGGTTTGAGCCCTAGGCCTAAATGTTAGAAAATCTCCGATTTGAGTGGGCAAATGGAGTCCGATTTTGGTAAATTTTATATGCCTAGACTCGTATTGAGATAAGGAACCCGAAAATATAATTCTCGTGATTTTTCGATAAGCGTACCGAAAGTCGGGTTTTGGCAACTTGTGGGTTTTGGTGCATTTTGAGTTATTTTGATTGAGTAATACCCAATTGGCCTATTTTGATGTGATTCTATTGATTTTTATCAGATACTACACTTGTGGAGGCCGACATTCGCGGCAAGAAGGTTATTTCTTAGCCGTTTTGTACCGGAATTGAGGTAAGTGGCTTGTCTAACCTCGTGTGGGGGAATTTTCACCCTAGGATATTATGTGATAGTTTAAATGCCTTGTACGCGAGGTGACGGGTGTGTACATGCGCTGGTTGTTGAACACGTACTTTATTTAAAATGTTCGACGAGCAATATTTCTGTCTTTGGCTGTTAAATTTGATATTTTTACCCGGTAGTGGTTAGAAGAGCATGATTAGGTAGCACTTAACTGTTTAGTTGTCTAATTGCCTTATTTGAACTCCTTGATAATTATTGGCACTATTTTTTTCGGTGAAGTTATAGTTAAGCATAATTATTCTCTCTGTGGATTTCCTTTATTGGCTGTGCTTGTGGACTGCGGGTTCGATTCCCGGAGACCCAGGGGCTGTGGGTTCGATTCCCAGAGACCCGGCGTGATATTGGTAGGGACTACGGGTTCGATTCCCGAGATCCCGAGTTATTGGTAGGGACTACGGGTTCGATTCCCGAGATCCTGAGTTATTGGTAGGGACTACGGGTTCGATTCCCGAGATCCTGAGTTATTGGTAGGGACTACGGGTTCGATTCCCGGAGACCCAGGGCTGTGGTTTCGATTCCCAGAGACCCGGCGTGATATTGGTAGGGACTACGGGTTCGATTCCCGAGATCTCGAGTTATTGGTAGGGACTACGGGTTCGATTCCCGAGATCCCGAGTTATTGGTACGGACTACGGGTTCGATTCCCGAGATCCTAAGTTACAGAGATACTATTATTGGGACTGCGGGTTAAATTCCCGTAGCTCCTGGATTGTTGGTTATAGAGTAGGACTGTGGGTTCAATTCCCACAGGTCCTGGACTTGTTGATTTAGTTTTGTTACTTGTTATTAGCTTAATTTTTGCCGGTTGCAGTAATCACTTTATTATTGCTATTTCGGATTTATTATTATTTGAGCTGCTTATTATTGTTATTGTCTTTTTGTTATTGTTCTCTCAGTAGGGCCACGACCTTCCTCGTCACTACTCCATCGAGGTTAGGCTTGGCACTTACTGAGTACCGCCGTGGTGTACTCATGCTACTCTTCTGCACACTTTTGTTGTGCAGATCCAGGTACATCAGGACAGGCCCATACTAGGTGATATCGGCAGCACACTTGGAGACCTCGAGGTATGATCTGCTACGTCCGCGGATCCGGAGGCCCTCCTTCTATTCTGATAGTTCTAGTAGATGTTTTCCTTCATTTCGTTGTTTTAGATACTCTTTACACATAGAGCCACATTTGTATTTCTTTTAGTCTGTGTTAACCGTGGGATTCCGGGTCTTGGTGGTATTTTTATGCAGTGTGATGACGAGTGTATATGCCAAGCGGCACGGATTACATTCCTATTTATATCATTTTCCGCTATTTCTTGTTTAAAGTTCATAAACTTGTACATTCCGCAAAGTGTTAGGCTTACCTAGTTGTGGGGACTGGGTGCCGTCACGACATGTTCACGATTGGTGAACTAGGGTCGTGACAACTCACTTTACTCATTGCACCATGTGTGCAGATGTAGGTATTTTGCGAGCTTAGTTGAGCTCGTCACTGATCTATAGTTTTATTAGAGTTGTCGAGGTAGCCGCCCGACGTCTGCAAGACCCGACTCCTTCCCTATTTCTTTATTATTTTTCGTAGTTTGATCATTTGTAGTATGGAGTTTTATCACTCTGTATTGTTAGAGGCTCTAGACTCATGACCCCCAGGCCTTTGGGAGATTATTTAGTTAAGATTGCATCTTTATTGTTAATAATGATATTCATATTCTTGGTATTGAGCTTCAGGCTGGGGTTGAGTGAATAAATGCTCAGGCTTGCCTAGCAATTGTGTTGGGCGCCATCGCGATCGGTTTTGGGGTCGTGACAATTGTCTCGAGCAAAATAGACATAATAGTAAATACAACAAGAGGAGGCTCCGGGTGCTGTAGAATGGAGCATGGAAAGTTGCTCACCACTAGGCCTCCGGGTAACGCGGATGTGCACCTGGACATATACTAGATGTACTTGCCTCGTGTCTGCATAATTTGTGTAGATGTGTAGCGTGAGTACGTAAACAGCGTGTATCTAGTAAGTATCTAGTCTAACCTTAAAAAGTAGTGACGAGGGATTGTCATCGACACTTACTAGAGGTCTACAAATAAAGTGTAGAAATATGAATAGCCATGAAATACAACAGTAATAATGGAATAAGAAACGATAAGTAATAATTCCTTAACAAAATATTAATTTAAAATATCCAAGTATCACATGCCAATTTTTTGACATATATAAACCACCAAATGATTATCGAGTCTCAAGTATAATTAGACTCCTAGAAACATCACACATAATTTATGACGAGGTCGTACAATTGGATCCAGAATAATATATACACTACCGAGGGTCAACCGACGTGAACCATAAATGCATTTAAATATACTGCCGAGCCGTTCGACCTGTTTCACAGGAAGAGAGAAACTCTATAAATCAATGACTACTACATAGGGATAATAATCAAAGAAATCATAATTTCCATTAACAATCAATTATTGTGCAAAAGAAAAACTCTAAGGTAATGAATCTCTGTCTCATAAAATACCTTATCCAATTTCAATTATAAACTAAAGTAATTAAACTAACAAATTTAAGTCCTCTTTCCGATCCTCAAGTCACACTAATAGGCTCAAACCAGTGCCGAGCAATCTGATACTAGCTAAAGGTCGTACAAACTAATCAATATATGCTCAAAAGTTTATAATTTAACTATTAGAGTAAATATATGAACACATGCCAAGTCCAAAATTATTTTTAACGACCCGGTCGATCATATTTAGTATTGTAGCCCCGTTCCCCCATTTAATACTTGTTATATGCTCAATTGTTGTTATGTGACTTGTCGGGGCGGTTAGTTTGCTTCCGAGAATGTTTCAAGATGAATAGGGATACTTAGTCCCAAGGTTGAAAGCTAAAGTTGAAAGAGTTGACCGGATAACTCTATAGAGTAATTTTAGACTTAGGAGTGTGTCCGAATAGTGATTTGGAGGTCCTTGGGTGATTTTGGCTTGAGATGGCAAAATTTGGAAAATTTCAAGTTTGGAGAGTTCGAAGTTTGACCAAGGTTGACTTTATAGTTATCGGGCTTGGATTTTGGTGTCGGAAGCTGGAATAGGTTCATTGTATCATTTATAACTCGTGTGCAAATTTTGAGGTTCATCGGGGTCGATTTGATAGGTTTCGACATCAAATGTAAAAGTTAGATGTTCATAAGTTCATTAGGCTTGAATCAATGTGTGATTTATGGTTTTAGTATTGTTTGGTGTTATTTGACGCTTCGAGCAAGTTTATATGAAGTTGTAGGACTTGTTGGTATATTTGATTGAGGTCTCGGGGTCGTAGGGTGTGATTCAGATCATGTTCGGTGCATTTTGAACCTTGAAAGATTTCTGATTTTACTGGTGCTGGTTTTCTTGTACGTGATCGCGAGAGGAGGATTGTGATCATGTCATGTTGTTGTAGCAGCTGGGATTTTTGTTCTATGCATTTGTGAGCTAGGGTCTACAATCGCGTAGGTTGATGAGGTAGTGATTGCAAAGTCTAGTCGTGTTTGGGAAGAGGAAAAGAGGAGACTGGGTTCACGCAAATTTTTTATTTTGCGATCACATGATAATGTTTGCGATCGCATAGGTCTGGGATTTTTGTTAGTGGCGTTCATGTGGGATTTTTCGTGTGCGCGTAGAGTAATATTTTGGCAACTTAGGGTTTGTGCTTCGTTATCGGGAAGCATTACCCGCTATCATGAAGGACATCTGGGTAGACTCTTAAATATATTAAAAAAATGAGAGTTTGAGTTATATTTCACGATTTGATACAAATTATGAGAGCTCGGATTGAGGCAATTCTTGGAGTGATTTTCAAGGGAGCTATTAAGGTAAGTGATTCTAAATCGGATTTAGTTAAAATACATGAATATATCATTGTCTTTATCATTTAATTTGTGTCTTGGGTTAAAATTTTTAGGGAAAATTGTAGAACTTCATAAGCTTGAATTTGAAGATTTGAAGGTCGACTTGTGATCGAATTTGAGTAATTTTGGTATGGTTGGACTCGTGGTTGAATGAATGTTTGGAATTTGTGAGTTTTGTTTGATTCCGAGGCATGGACTCAAGGTTGACTTTTTTGAGTTGACTTTTTGAATTTTGAATAAGAACTTATTTTCATATGGAATTGATTCCTATAGCTTGTGTTGATTGTATTGAGGTGTTTGTTGCTAGATTCGAGGTGTTTGGAGGCCGATTCGCGAGGTAATGCCTTATTGGAGTAGATATTTGCACTATTTGAGGTAAATAACACTTAAACTTGATTATGAGGGTATGTATGCTTGAAATTTTGTATGTAATTGGTGTTGAGGCGATGCGCATGCTAGGTGATGGGCGTGTGGGTGTGCATCGTAGTAATTGTCATTTAGTCGATTTCATGGAACTTTGTTGTCATCTTATTTGAATATTATTACTGTACTCTATGTGTTAGAGAACTTGAGCCATGATTTACGTTAGAAATTATGTTTAGGATATCTACTGGTGCTATTGGTACCTACATCGGTCGTTCTTTACTATTGAGTTATTTGCTTAATTACGGTTATGTACTCCGTCACATTCATCATTGCGTATCATATATCATTCTCAGTTATCATATATTGTCACACCATGTATCAATGATTTGGGTTGCTTGGAATGAGTGTTGTGAGCCCAAAAGACTAGATAGATTGATGACTGAGTGAAGCTGTCACGACCCTAAACTTGGACGTCGTAAATATGATAAAATCTCAAAAATAAGCAATTAATAGTATAATTTGGGGAAACAAACCTAACATAGCCCGACATTGGGGTGTCACTAGTCATAAGCATCTACTATGGTTCGAATACAACAAGAGTCTAAAATGTACTAAATATAGTCTAATAAAACCGAGGGGGAGAAAAACAGTACTGCGAATGTCGGGAAGCTACCTTGCTAAACTCTGATGCCTCTGCCTCTGCCTCTGAGCAACCATTACCCTCTACCGGGTTAAGAAATACCTGAATCTGCACACAAGGTGCAGTGATTGAAGTGAGTACTTCCAACTCAGTGAGTAATAAAAATAAATGAAGGTTGAGTAATATGAAGCCACGTAAAACACAATATTAAGCTACAAGAGGCATAACAAATTAGTAATTATAATTAAGAAGTGAAATCTCATAAACCTCTCTTAAATACCTAAATAATATACAAGAAAACAACTAATAAGTAAACACACAATAACTACCCGGGCACAATAACAACATAATCAGGACCTCGGGCAATGTCACAGAACAATACCAGCCCCTCGAGCTATACCTCACATCACTATAGGTACCCGCGCTCACTGAGGGTGTACAGACTCTAGGAGGGGCCCCTTATGGCCCAAGCGCATAATCAAGCCATCTCGTGACATCATAAATAGGCTTTCGGCCTTATATAAATATCAAGCCACCTCGTGGCATACAATCTCAGGCCCTCAGCCTCATTTTCATGATCAATGTATCATTACTTTGGCGTGCAGCCTGAACCAAATGTATCCTCACAACACAGGCCCTCGGCCTTACTCAATCAGAGTCTTATAAGCCCCTCCGGCATCAGTAAAATATGAAGCTCATATCAAATACCTTTAAAAATATCATTTAATGTGTTTAAAATAGAATAATACAGCTGAGCTTTTAAAATAGAAAAATATAGTATGACTGAGCAACAGTATGAAATCAATCAGTGAGGAAAATATCATTTAAAAATTTCCTAAGGGTTCAAACAGTTGGCACGAAGCCCACATATGGATTTTAGCCCAAAATTTAATAATATCAAATAATTAGTAATTAAATACGCAATAAAATAATCATTCGGATGGACTAAGTCACAATTTCCAGCGGTGCTCTACCCCACTCCGTATCCTATGAAATCCGGGGTTTCACACCCTCATGACATCATTTAAAATTATTACTCACCTCAATCCAACCCGAAATCTAGCTTGCAATGCCTATGCCCTTCGAAATGACTTTCGAGTGCTCCAAATATACCAAATTTAGATTTTTATCATTATATTACGCTAAACATATGAATTCAATTGAAAAATGTCGATTTTAAGCACAAAACCCGAAATTAGTCAAAACCCGATGCCTGGGCTTGCGTCCCGGAACTGGACAAACTTTATACTAAAATGTTCTTCATCAACTCACGAGTATGTACATATAAAGAACTCGAAAATCGGAGTTCGTTTGGCCCCTCAAATCATCCATGAAAGGTCTCATAATCTGAAGTCCTAACTCCACCGTTTTCTCCCGATTTTCATGAATTTACACTGATATTTTCGTTCCTTGATCATGAATAATCGAGTTTTAGGATCCAAAATCCTTACCTCAATGAAGAACAATGATTTCCTCTCTTCAAAATCGCCTCTAAGCTATTTTCCCGTTCAAAATTGGTGTAAAAAGGGTTCAAAGTCGCGGAACAGGTCTTTAAAGCATTCTACCCAGGTATATACTCTTCACGATCGCAGAAAATGCTTTGTGATTGTGAAGCACAACTATTCTCAGCCCAAATTTTGCCTTTCGCGATCGCGGACAATGTTTCGCGATCGCGAAGAACAAGTTCCTAGCTCTTTCGGACAGCCTCCAATGTAATGGTCATAACTTTTTGCACACAACTCCAAATGATAAATGGTTTGATGTTATGAAAACTGACACCAAGGACTATAATATCATATGTTCCTCCTTTCCTGACTCTTTACATATTGCAAGATATAAGCTTCCAATGTCATCCATGTGCATTAGAGATTTCTAAATCCTTCCTGGATATCCTATAGTTTAACCACTATAACTATTTCTACAAACTTAAAATTCTAATTAATTTAAATTTCTGAAAACTAGACACAAAGGACTACAACTTTTATTTTGGGATCATCTCCATATCCTTATAGATTGTGAGATATAAGCTTCCAAAGTTCGATCAGTGCAACAGAATATTTACTCTATGCGATCGCGAATGTTCATCCGTGATCGCGAAGCACTGGTATTTTTTTCACATTTTACTCATCGCGATCACATCCAATTACCCGCGGTCGTGTAGAACACTGCTGTAGCAAAAAATAGCTTAGAAACGGACTGGAACCACCCCGAAACTCACTCGACGCCCCAGGGACCTCAACCAAACAAGCCAACCAATCCTATAATATCATTCAAACTTGTTCCGACCTTCATAACACTCAAAACAACATCAAAACATCGAATCACCCTCGGATTCAAGCCTAAGAATTTTCAAAACTTCCAAATTGCAAATTCGATCAAAAAGTCTATCATACCCCGTCCGAATGACCTGGAAGTTTGCACACACGTCATAAATGACATAACGGACCTACTCCAATTTTCAGAATTCCATTCCGACCCCTATATCAAAATCTCACCTATCAACCGGAAAATGCCAAAATTCCAATTTTGTCAATTCAAGCCTAAATCTACTATGGACCTCTAAAACACATTCCGATAAGGGTCCTAAGTCCCAAATCACCTAACAGAGCTAACCAAATCATAAAAATTCCAATATTAGATCATATGCTAACAAGTCAAAACTTTCAAAATTTTAAGCTTCAAACGGAGAACTTTTCTTCCAAATTCATTCTGCTCATCCTAAAAATCAAAATCGACGAGTTAAATAAGTCATAATACATCACGCGGGGCAAGTCATGCCCGAGATCTGGAGAGAAAAGTGCAAAATCTCAAAACAACTTGTCGGTTCGTTACATCCTCCCCCATTTAAACGTACGATCGTCCTCCAACGTGCCCAAAGTTGTTCTAAATGCCAACCAGTCACCGAATAACCTTATTATGCATGTACTCGGGTGTGATCCCATGTCACCCTATCTCATATAGTTCTGATAACACAATGTATCTACATTTTCACATTCCAACCTAGCCTATAAGCCATAGAACCACATCTCTACTTCCAAAATCATTCACAAGATAAGAAACTCACATCTATATCCAGAATAAGCTCGAAAAAGCTGTAACCACCCATACTTGCAATCACAGGAGCAATCACATGACATACCACATAACTCAAACACTCGCAGCGATAACTTCTAACCACAACAGTTGCATATAACAACCGAATACCGATAGAAAACCTCTTATCAACTAAAGTCCCATTCCAACACCTCCATATACTGCCAATGATGAATGAAACACGCAATAACCCATAACTATTTCTCAGATCAATCATTCATGAGGCCACTTCTTCTTTGGCAAGGACCATAGCAAATTTCTGAGCCGAACCTCGATCTTTATCCTCTTGACATTCTGAAATCAAATCCGTTTGTATTCATTAAAGATCCCAAGGATCTCATATATTCTAACACAACTACTCAAGTGACATGACACCTCTATACAGACTAAGGCCCCAACTTATGCAATACGCGCACCAATAAGCAACAATCTAAATGTACTCAAATCATGAAAATGACTCAAATGAAAGAGTTGTACCGCAAGCTCACCAGCACCACTAAAGCACAAGGCTGAGAACCCGTCTCACGTCATAGAAACAGGCACATAAATCTAACCCGCATGGTCATACCTCCACATAACTTTACTGCAATACGTGACCCTATCCAAATACTGGTCCCCATGGAACACCTTAAGTCACGCTGCTCGAAATTGACAACCATTCCCAATTGATGTGTAGAACCAAAGCAAATTATCATACCCACAACGAAGATACACCACACAAACCCGAAAGAACATAACCGATACACTATTTACCGAGCAACACCCAATCACTCTTCCCGCTTGACTTTCATTATGTAACCGCAATAGAACAGCACCATATGTGTCTATATTCAACAAATCATAACACCTCACAACATAGAAAGGTAGCTCATGGATCTCCTCAGATTACTAATAAGCACAATAACAATCAAATCAACACATCCCTCAACATTAGAACTCGGAACAAACTAAGCCGAATCAAGTTAGAACACATATCCACATTGGCATGCCAACAGACCTAATAACTATGATTTTAACATATTTTATACCCATTCTTGCCTAAGCTTTGTGCGTGAATTGCCATAAATTAGTCCCAAAATGCTAACAAATTGCACTTGATTGCAGGTTTGAACGACAAGATGACAATGGTCACAAAAATGGCTATACAAGGAGTGAAATCTGCCAAGTGTGAAAGTAAAGTAAAGTGAATATCAAACAGACCCAGCGCGGACCGCACTTATTTGTTGGCTAGCCTCTACCTCTAATGGTCCGATCTCCACCTATATGATCTCTACCTCCACCTCTATGACCTCTACCCCCGCCTCTAGCTATCTGGGCAGTTTGTAGATCACCTGGTGCCTAAATCATAGGGCAGAGACCCTGCTGCTGGGAACTACCCGAATCTCGAGGGCAAAATCTTACAATGTGCCCTGGGTCACCACAACCGTAATAAGCCCTCGGCTACTGAAACTACTGACCCTGTCGACCTGAGAGTCCTCCCCGAAAACTCTGAAGTTGTAGGGCACTAATGGGTCCTGATGGGGAAATGTGAAGCTGCTGATCAGAATAATATGGCTGAGAACCACGACCATCTGAAGTACCAAGAGACGAGGAGTGCTGACTGAAAGGACCTTGGAAGATGGCCTCTACCATAAGAATCCCTACCTCCAGACGAGGTACCACTAAACCTACCTACATGATGGGGCCTCTTATCTAACCCATGACCACCTTCATGGGCAAGATCCATCTCAAGCCAATGGGCCGCATTGGCCACCTCCTGAAAAGAAATCTCACTCTTGTCTCCCACAACCATCTAGAGACAGATCGACTGAATTAATCCATCAAGAAAACTCCGCACCCTCTCTCTCTCTCTCTCTCTCGGTGGGGGGTATAACAATAGCATGGCATGCTAGATCAATGAACCGGGTCTCATACTGAGTGACCGTCATAGAACCCGGATGGAGGTACTCGAACTGCCTGCGAAGAGCCTCACGCTGAGTAACTGGGAGAAACTTCTCCAAAAACAACTCTGCAAATTGGTCCCAAGTCAATAATGGCGACCCTGCTGGTCTAGATAAACAATAGTCCCTCCACCAAGTCTTGGCAGATCTTGCCAGTCGAAAGGTGGCGAAATCGACCCCGTTGGTCTCCACAGCACCCATAGTCCGAAGAACCTCATGGCAGCTATATAAGAAATCCTAGGGGTCCTCTGTAAAAGCAATGCTGAATATGGTGTGATGAGCTTGGTGAATCTATCCAGCCTTCACAAAGCATCTGCGGACATAGCTGCTCCATCGTTGGTCTGAGTCACAATACCCGGCCGAACTACCACAGCTGGCTGAACCACTAGAACTTGAGCATGAGGAGCTACTTGCTCCGAAGTACGTGTTGCGAGAGTCTGAACTCCTCCCACAGCCTGAGAAGTGGCTGGTGTTACTAGAAGCAAACCCTCTCTAATGATGCTCTCCACAAAGCCTACCAATCTGACCAAAGCATCCTAAAGAGTCGGGGTGAATATGAACCTTTCTGGGATCTGAGCTGCTGGGGCTGGAACCTCATCATCATAATCAACATGAGGCTCCACCTCTGGGATTGCTGTCTGGTGCTGAGCTTTGCCCCTGCCTCGGCCTATGGCATAGCCTCGGCCTCACCCTCTGCCCCTAGTAGAAGCTGCTGCTGGGGGCTCGGGCTATTGCACAGTAGAAGAGAAAGCACATGTTCTCGCCATATGCGAAAGAATAGAGAAGAAAGACAATCAATATTTGAGAAATAGAATCACACGACAAGAAAGAACAAAAGTGAATTTTTCCCTAACTCCGTAGCCTCTAGGGATAAATATAGACGTCTCTGTACCGATCCCTCAAACTCTACTAAGTTTATTCGTGAGTTGTGAGACCTATGGAACCTAGTGCTCTCATACCAACTTATCACAATTCGGATTTCCCACCCTCGGGAGTCGTGATGGAGCCTACTAATAGGAGCTAGGAAAGCCAAATTAATTCTCTTCGTTTAGCAATTATCGATCATTTAATAAAATTAAAACATAATATGATAAAGCGGAAGTCTCAATATATAATTAACTAAAAGAAAATGCAGAAGTTTAACGGAATCCTCTACCAAAGAACTGGAGTCACAAACTTACGAACGTCTAGATAATACTAAATACAACGTCTGAATAAAAACATAATGTTGTTTATTCTAGTACAAAGGATAACAAACTAAAGTAAAGATAGAAGAGACTTCGGGCCATGCGGACGCCAACAAGGCAACCTCGGGATCTATAGACTGAAGTCAGCTCCAAAAACTCCTACTGTTGTCTAAAAGCTACTCCAGCTCTGAAATCTGTGCAAAATAATGCACAGAGTGTAGCATCAGCACAACCGACCCCATGTACTGGTAAGTGCCTGGCCTAACCCCAGCGAAGTAGTGACGAGGCTAGACCGGACTACCAAATAAACCTATGCAGTTCAATACATATATTTGCAATAGAAAAGAATATAGAAATTAACCAGTCAAGAGGGAGGGGAGCATGTTGTAGTGGCTGTAACAGTTTAAAATACAAATTCACTAAATAAGGAACGAAATGGTACAACTACAATGTCAACGAGAGCAGGAAAACAATAGTTGCACGACACCACCTTTCGTGCTTTTACTCTCATTTTCATCAAAACAATCATATAATGTGCACGACATCAACCTTCGTGCTTTTCCTCACATAACAATCATTCATGGTACAGAATGACCCTTCGTGTATTAGTAATAAAAACATGGCACAGAATATTCCTTCATGCATTAATAAACAAAACATGACACAGAAAGTTCCTTCGTGCAATAATACTCAAAACATGGCATAGAATATTCCTTCGCGCATTAATAATCAAAACATGGCACGGAATGTTCCTTCGTGCATTAACATATCCTCAACACAAATCGTGCACGACATCAACCTTCATGCTTTATCACTCTTCCTCACCCAAGTAACAATCACAACTAATGGGGTGAGGGGGATAGACAAACAGTAATAGAAGTCCCAACAAGGGAAACACAAGTAAACAGTTATATCTTGGCAAGGGAACAACAACAATAACTTGCACATTCCGGTAAGGGAGATAAAAACATTTCTTTCTCTTTCCTTTATTTTTTACTCAACAATTACTTTATCATTCAAGCCAACTCTCCAAAGAATACACAAATCATAATTCTTTCTAATACTCTTCACATTATATATAAATCAATAATTACACAAGGAAGAGTCACAATAAAATTAGAATAACCACAAATAAGAACTCACGGTCATGATATACACCATTGTATAGATTCTCTTCACCATGTCTATACACCGTACTCGATAATTAGCAATTAGCAAACAATACTCTAATCCTATTCCCTCAAGCCAAAGTTAGATCAAATACTTACCTCAACTCTCACGGCTAAATCAATCCACAACGACCGTTTTTCCTCTCGAATTCGGCTCTAACTCAATCAAATCTAAGAAATAACGACTTTATAATATCAATAATAGCTAAACAAATCAAACCCAATGGCTAAATATAGATTCCCAACCTTTCCTCCAAAAATTCCAAAAATATCGACCCTGGCCTGCTTGGTCAAAACACGAGGTTCGAACCAATTCTGTATCACTTATTACCCCATGAGCTAGAATATACAATTTGTTTTCAAATTCGACCCCAAAACGAGGTTTAAATCAAAGAAAATAGAAAAAGCCCTAACTCTATCCAATTCCCCCAATTTCAACCCTAGATTACATGTTTTAGGTCTAGGATTTCAATGGATGATGATAGAAAATGAAGAAAATGAGTTAGATAATACTTACCCAATAAGATTTAGTGAAGAATCGCTGTACAAGTCACCTAGGGGCTGTGTAGAAGAAGAGCTCGTGTGAATTTTTGATTAAAATCGATCATTGTAATGATTTTAGCTTTTAAAATCAATGGGCAATAGACAAATGAAAGACTTTCTCAAGATTCTGATTCATCCACTTGAGATTTTAAAATTAAAATAGGATGGGTGGGCTTGCAAATTCACTCAGTCTCAGTGAATAGAACCTTTCAACGAGATAGTGCTTTTTCAACTCTCTCAAAATAGAATCTATTCCAAACATATATGCCATGGTTCCTTACTTCGACAGGGTACAAATATCTAAATTTGATATTTTTAGATACTTTTTCATACCTATTGCCAATACAAAGTAGCAGTCAAAAAATCGATCTACTTTCATTTGGTATTTTGGCCTAAATTCCTCGACTCCTCGATACTCAAGCAAATCCTCTTTTTTTTTTTATGACTGAATGCGTTTCTACAGTCTCATATTTAATAATGCCCGAACTCTTTCTTCTATATCGAGGATCATCGAAATAAGAAAGAATACTATTTCGAGGGAAAATACCATTTATCGGGATTTCAATCGAGATACCTGAACAGGGCATTAGTTCATTCTCGAGTTCTTGAATCGAGTGTAGTGGAATGATGAATTTATTTCTTCGCCTTTTTGACAATAAATCAGAATTCTCGTGGAAAATAGGCAAATATACGAGATTATACTGACCAGCACATATGATTCGATTAAGGTTTGAATATTCAAAATCATTCCATTCAGGATCTTTTAATCTGTCAAAACGTCGGATTTCTAATTTTTTGTAAGGCCCTCCTAGAATTCCTTCCTGAGCCTGTTGAATAATCTTTATGGATTCTGTCATTTCACTGATTCGTTGATGGAATAGAAAATTTCGGAAGAATTAGGTTCGAATAAATTTACTGGGATCCTCTTCCTTTCGAACTACAAACATGGGAATCGTTCAAATAGCTCTTTGATTGAAAGAGGATGATTCCTATAATACATTACTCCAGTTGAGTCCAATGGAATTTCAAAATGAAGATATTTTCATTTTATTCAAAACGTGTTGCAGAACGATCTCGAAAGCAATTGATATTGATACAGTTAGCTTCCTTAACTCAATTAGTAGGACCCCTAGAGTCCACTTTTTCCCCACACTACGAGTGAAAGGCAAAAAGTAAAAACTACCATTAAAGCAGCCCAAGCAAGACTTACTATATCCATATGAATTATGTCCCCTATCTCTATAAATATAAAGGAATTGTTCCGTTATTCCTCACTAATAATAGTGGAATCAATGGCGCAGAGTCACAATCCCTTTGCGATCGCGAAGTCAGGGATGCGATCGCATAGAGGAAGGGGTAATTGGTCACTACGATCACCATGAGGGCACTGCAATCGCATAGAAGGAGCTGACTGACCATTGCGATCGTGAATGAGGTGATACTATCGCATAGAGAAATTTTTTTGGCACATGAGACCTACACTATGCGATCGCGTGGCAAAAACTGGACTCCTGGAATTTTACACTATGCGAACGTGGAACCAACTATGCGATCGCACAGAACAACGAACTGGGCAACAACAGACAGCAAATTCTGCATTTTTTCCTAAGTACGAAACACTCCGACGCCTATTCGAAACTCACCCGAGCCCTCGGGTGTCCTAAACAAATAGATACACTAACTCAACAATATCCTATGGACTTAACCGTGCGATCGAATCGCCAAATAACATCATAAACGAGGAATCAAACCTCAAAATTATCACTTTTTTTATCAAACTTCATAAATTTCATTTTTAGATATTTAAGTCCGAAACACGTCAAATGGCGTCCGATTTCAACCAAATATCACAGGAAGCTCTTAAACCATATATAAGATATGTACCGGGCGCTTGAACCAAAATACGGGCCCGATACGAACATTTTCTAATCCATTTTCACTTCAAATTTCCATACAAATTTCAGAAAAAATAATTTCTTTTAAAAATTCATTTCTCGGGCTCGGGACCTCAGATTTTGATTTCGGGCATGCGCCCGAGTCCCATATTTTTCTACGGACCCTCCGGCACCGTCAAATCACGGCTCCGGGTCCGTTTACCCAAAATATTGACCAAAGTCAACTTTAATCATATTAATATCAACATTCATCAATTTTTACACAGAATTCATATTTAAGCTTTCTGGCTACGCGCCCGGACTATGCACGCAAATCGAAGCGACTAAAAGTGAGGTTTTCAAGGCCCCGGAAGCGCAAAAAATAAAAGAAAACAGGCGATGACCATTTGGGTCGTCACAGATAATATAAACAATATTTAACAAATAAATACTTATAAGATGTGAAAATAAATTAAAAATAAGAATATTTAGATTAGAAAACATCATAGAAGGAATTAATACATTTATTAAAATGATGGACTTTGATGTTATTTTGTCCCTCTTCTCTTCTGAAATGACCCAGATATACAGCAACAATAAATCCAGTATAAATATATAATATTATTTACATTAATGTAACTTGAGGAATGCAAAAAAGAAAAAAGTGGTAGAAATGAACTCACAAAATTATAAATAAATATATGTGTGATTTCATCTTTCTCTAATGTATGTAGAATCTTGAAAGTAAGAGAAAGAAGCGGATAATATATAGCAGAGTTATAAGTTATATGATAATATCTTTTATCGGACATATTCATATTCTAGAGCTATTTATATTGCAAACGATTTACTACAAATCGTCCTGGCATTTCACTAGAGTTGCCATGTAATCTTGTTTTACAAGAAAAAACTTGGGATACATTAAAAAATTATATAGCTAAAGAAAAAAGTGTTCAACTTACTTTTACTACATATTCAAGTTGACGTGAACATAAAAAATGAAGTGTAAAATTTGCTAATAATCCTAGTGTATGTATATGCAAGAAAACCTAAAAAGTTAATAATGTGTTTGCTTTGGCAGTGTCGTGGAGAATTCGACAATGGACAGTGATCAATTTTGTATGTGAAGAGTGTGGAATAAAACTATGGGAAACTTAATTGCGTGAACTATATATGATAGCCTTTAAATTTCCAATAATCCAATGGAATGACACGGGAATAAATGACGCCAAAGTAAGTAACTCTTCAAACATAATCCCGCTTCATGGACTTCCAATTTGGCGTCGCTAGTTTCTTCTTTATGATTTTATTTGCTAACCGTTGGATTGTTACCCACTGACATTATGGAAAAGAGACTTATTTTTCTTCTTCTTAATTAAAATAATATTATTAAGCAATATATATTTTTATCGGTAGGGAATTTAGGTTATTTAAAAGGACATTTTAGTAATTCATCTTTTAACTTTTGGGATTTTCGCTTTTATAATACTATAGATAGATAGATATAGATATATATTAACTTTTGGAATTTCCACTTTTATAATAATATAGATATAGATAGATGATATGATGATTTATACAATTTTCCCTCAAAATTTGTAGAAATATAAATGCAATTATCTCAATAAAGGTCTTGAAACTTTTCTGGACTCATGAAAAGCGCATAATCCACAATACGAATTGCAAGATTCAAATCCTGACGCATGATTTGGCACCCTCCAAAGTAAGAGATTTTCATTTTTGGGAAATAGGTAGTCAAAGCAAAGTACTATGCATAGTATATATATTACTCACGGACGTGAAGATTCCTATCTGTTCAAATGTGAGCCCAGCTGGGAAGCTCGAAGCTCCTTCAATGGAAGCAATTAGAGCAGGAAGAGCTAAGAGAGAAAATCAGAATTGGGGAATGTAAAGATTATATTACCTGAATTTGTTAATCTTTATATATACAATTGAGTTTCCTAATCTTCTCCACTAACTATCAAAATGACAGTTAAGCTACAGCTAAAAATAATTTTTAGTACTAACAACTAACAACCACTGCTAACTGACCGAATACAAGGCCATGTAAGACAACACATATATGTGCATATTAATACTCCCCCTCAAGCTGGAGGGTATAAAATATTGAGCACTCCCAACTTGCCCATTAAATAAAGGTGTTGCACTTTGCTTAGCCCCTATATCAGCAAGTCCGCTAGTCGATCTTTGGTGCCAATAAAGACAATGCGGATAGTTCCTTACTTGATCTTATCTCGAATAAAGTGACAATCAATTTTGATGTGCTTCGTGCGCTCGTGAAAGATTGGATTTGCAGAAATGTGTATAGCCGCCTTGCTATCACTATGAACCACGATAGGTTGGGTAATGACAACTCCCAAATCTTGAAATAACCCAAGCAACCATGTTACCTCAGCCACAGCAAAAGCCACGCTTCGATATTTTGCCTCTGCAGAGCTTCTTGAGATAGTTTGCAGCTTCTTGGACTTCCAAGACACGAAAGATTCACCACACTTGACAGCATAGCCAGTCACATATCTCCTAGTGTTAGGACAAGCAGCCCAGTTAGAGTCACACCAACAAGTAAGATGCTATGTTGGTTCTGCCTTCATAAACACTCCTAAACCAGGTGCATTTTTGATATACTTCACCACTCTTATGGCCACTTCCTAATGTGATTGTTTAGGCTCTTGCATAAATTGACTAAGTGTCTGCTTTGCGTAGCCAATATTAGGCCTAGTGATGGTCACATATAGCAGTTTCCCTAGCAACCTTTGATAAGCACAAACATCCTCCAGTGGCAGATCATCTATTGCACCTACTGCCTTATCATATTCCATTGTAGTCAACTTTTGGTTTGTTTCCAGTGGTGTTGCATAAGGCTTTGCGTCACTGAGTCCCATTTCTGAAATCAATTCAAGTACATATTTTCGTTGATTCAACAAAATGTCCTGTTGAGACCTTAAGACCTCTATGCCTAAGAAGTACTTAAGCTCCCCTAGGTCATTGACTTTGAACTTGTCATGCAATATACTCTTTGCATTACTCACAAGCTCTTTACTACTTCCTGTGATAAGTAGATCATCCACATAGACTAGAATGATCACCATATCCTCATCCTTTATCATGGTGAATAGAGAATAGTCATGATTGCTCTGAGTGAATCTTGTGCCAGGGCTTCAGTCAAATTAATGTTCCACTGCCTTGATACCTGCTTGAGTCCATACAAGAACTTGCATAGCCTGCACGCCTTCTTCTTCCCCTGACTTTTAAAACCTTTTGGCATCTCCATGTATACCTCCTCAAAAAGGTCTCCTTGCAAAAAGGCATTATAGACATCCATTTGGAACAATTCCCAGCTCTTTGATGCTGTTAATGCTATGATGGATCTTACTATAACCATCTTTGCTAGAGGAGAAAAGGTATCATGATAATCCAACCCTTCCTTTTGACTGCAGCCTTTGGCAACCAATCTTGCCTTAAATCTCTCTACTACCCTATCTGCTTTGAACTTGATCTTGTATACCCACTTTGATCCCACAGTGTTTCTGCCTTTCGGCAAATCAACTACTTCCCAAGTTTTGTTTTCTTCAAGAGTTGTGATCTTTTGTTTTATTGCTTCAATCCACTTAGGGTCTTTGACAGCTTCCCTAAAATTCGGCTCAACTAGGGAAGAAAAACTTGCAAGATAGCTTTGATATTTTTCGGAAGTGCCTGCATAGGATAAGTAGTCTGATAAAGGATATAAGTTGCAATGTGACTTGGGTTTAGCCTTAGTGACATAGTCCTTCATCCATATAGGTTGTTTGCCTTGCCTGAATGATTTCCTTACTTCTGTCGCAGTAGGCATACTAGTAGGAATTGATGGAATATTGTCACTAGCTGAAGTGTCTTCATTGGTCTCAGCATCATCTTCAGGAGTGGATGCAGTTGTTTCAACTTCAGGGTTCTCACTGTCTTGACATTGTGAGTTAGGAACTATGATGTCCTGGACATGCATTTCCCCCTCTTATCTCACTTCTAAAGCAGAAAATGTATTATTTGATGCAGCAGTTGTATCTTGTAAAGGATGAAGCAAGATGACATCTGGAAAAATAGAAGCAGGAGGAGCTGTACATCCTAAAGGCACCTATGTTTGAATGAAAAATCTGTCTCCCTAAAAATCACATCCCCGCTGACAAAGAACTGCTTAGAAGCTAAGTCTAGCAAGATGTAACCCTTTTGTGTTTCTGAAAAATCAAGTTATACAACAGGTTTAGCCCTTTGTGCAAACTTATCTCCCTTGACCAAGTTAGTTGCATAGCAGAGACAACCAAGTATTCTAAGATAACCTAGCTTGGCATTTTTGTGATACAACTGTTCATATGGTGTGCTACCTAATAAAGCAGTAGAGTGCAGCTTGTTTATCACGTACACTGCTGCCTTTTACACACATACCCCAGTATCTGAGAGGGATAGATGCTTGAAATCATAAGGCTCTAGCAGTATCAAGGATGTGTCTATGTTTTCTCTCTACAATACCATTTTGTTGTGGAGTGTAGAGACAACTATTTTGATGAATAATCCCTAGCTTAGTGAATAATTCAATGCATTGTGAGTTAAAAAACTCAGTTCCATTATCTGACTTCATTATCTTGACCATAATGTTAAACTAGTTTCTTATCATTGTCAGATATTGTTTTAATACTATAATTACTTCAGATTTTAGCTGCATAAAATAGATCCATGTATATCTAGTATGATCATCCACAATAGTGAGAAAATAATATTTTCTATCAAATGTGAGAACTTTATAAGGTCCCCAAAGATCCATGTGTACAAGATAAAAAGGAGCTTCAACTCTAGAAGTACTAAGTGGAAACTGCAGTCTAGTTTGTTTGCCAAGGGATATATATGGCATTTATTCTATGTCATGTTATTAATACTGTCATGAAGTTCTAATATATTATTTATAGTTGATAATGAAGGATGTTCCAACCTCATATGCCACAGGCTGTTCCTTCTTGCATTCTCTACTGCATGTACTGCCTTTCTTTCTTTAACTTGTTCATCATCATCTTGTCCACTTCTCAGCACATAAAATTCTTCATTCTCCTTACCAGTCCCCTTCACCCTGCCACTGTAAAGGTCCTGAAATACAACAAAATCAGGAAAAATTTGCACAGAATAGGACAACTGTCTGGTTAGTTTTGACAGTGATAGTAAGTTGAATTTAAAGTAAGGCACATAAAGCACATTGTTAATGGTCTCCCCATTGAACAGTTTTGCACTACCAACATGTGTAATATCTGCTTGTCCTCCTGTTGGCAAGTGAACTCTATCTTTACTTGTTTTGATAGTTAATTACTTTTACTCAACAAATCTAAGGTAGAGGTGATGCGATGAGTAACTCCTGAATCTACAATCCATTCACTTTGTTGTTTGAAATTAGACATTAGACAAGTGACAATACCTGCCATGTTGGCTTGATGATCTCCAGACGCCTTTTTTAACAAACTTAGGATTTGATTGTATTGTTCGTGTATGGCGATCAATCCCTTGTTCCCGGCTACCTTGTGATTGTCTTCCTCATTTTAAGCAACTGATGGTGCTGCATTTGCACTATTAGTAGCAGCTAAGGGTTCCTTCCTCCATCCTTCATGAGATCCACCTCCAGGAAGCTTCCAACCATCAAAATTACAAGCACCAAACCTCTTCCTTTGCTTGAAATCAGATGGATAGCCTACCATCTTATAGCAGTTTTCCCTAATGTGACCTTTCATCTTGTAGTAGTCACAATATAAAAACTATTTTTTGCCTTTGAATCCTTGGCCTCACCATGCGTGCATAATCAAGGGATCAATTTGGTTTGTTACAGCATTAGCATTAATAACTTGTTGGCTTTCATCCTGAATGATCATAGCATAGGCCTGATTTAGAGTTGGTTCAGAAGATTTCATAAGAATTTGTCGCCTGGATTGGTCATATGAGTCATTCAAACCACTAAGAAACTGCATTATTCTTTGTCTATGAAGATGCTCTACATGCTCCTTAGACTTTGGACAACCATAGTTAGGGGATGGTATGATCACATCATATTCATGCCATAATTCCTTCAATTTTGAGAAGTTAGCAGAAACAGAACTAGATACTTGTGACAGAGTAGCTATTTCTCTGTGCAATTGAAATAACAAACTCGACTGATGCATACATAATTCTACCTAGGAGTTCTTCAGACAATGTGTTCATGATCCATGACAAAATGATTGGATTACAGGTCTCCCATTGCTCATGCATCACCTTTTGAAAGGTCTCCATTTTGCATGTGCCTGTTACGAACCCTAGCTTCTTCTTCCCCAGTAATGCAATGCGCATTGATCTGCTCCAAAGACCATACTTCTCTGATCCTGTAAGCTTTACAAGAATTAAGATTGGTCCTGGAGTGTCCCCTGGGCCTACATACAATGGATGTGTATAATCAATTTTTAGTTCCGCCATTGTTGACAATTTGAAGAAATCTCAAGCTTCGATGCAATTCAGTAGTGAATCGATACACATGAAGTAGCATAAATTTTTAGCGAATTCCTCTGGTCTCGACCGCTCTGATACCATGTTCAAATGTGAGCCCATCTAGTGAAGCTCGAAGCTCCTTCAATGGAAACGGTTAGAGCAGGAAGAGCTAAGAGAGAAGATCAGAATTAGGGAATGTATATATTAACTGAATGTGTTAATCTCTATATATACATTTGAATTTCCTAATCTTCTCCGCTAACTATCAAAATAACAGCTAAGCTATAGCTGAAAATAATTTTTTGCACTAACAACTAACAACCACTACTAACTGACTGAATACAAAGCCATGTAAGACTGCACATATATGTGCATATCAATACTATCCTTCAACATATACAACAGTTGCAACATCGATCAGTTGAGGATGTATTTCACTATCTGGAAATTTAAAATATTTTGGTGGCTGCAGGATAAACAATAGCCAAATATGCGTGTGCAAATCCCAATAGAAACAATTTTAACACTAAGTGATTTTCTATCTAAATCTTGATAGGCACAATACTTGATAGCTCTTAGTGCACCCATTGGTCATTCTAGAATAAACCTTTTTGGTGGAAGCATCTACTTACAGTATCCTGTAATTCAACAATAGAAGTGAACATCCCTTTCACTATTTCGAAACAATCTAAAAGGAAATTGAACACACTAATTGAGAATAAATAAATGTGTTAAAGATGCATCACTCAATAGTTCATTACTTTATCTTTTCCAAAATAAGTAATTTTTAACCTTTTTTTTTTCAAAATAAATGATTTTTCAGATTTCAAGAATGAATGAATTATTTTTTTTATATTATTCTTGAAGTAAATAGTGTTGGAATATGTGTTAGGATTGTTTATGTGAAATAGTAAAGGTTAATATGATCAATTTCATTGCTAATTAATGTTAAAGTGTGAATTTATTAATTTGTGTGAAAATATCCAAAAAAAAATTAGTTATGACCGAATTGAGTACTAGTTTGCCATATAATACGAGATACTAATTCATATAATTAGTTTTCCAAGGAAAAGAAGTAAATATCATTGATTATTCATTTTTGATATTGTAAAAGGTAATTTCCTTTTACAATAAGTTAGTAAAAAAAGAAAAAGCTCAATATCACATATTTAATATTATACTATTAATAATATACTATAAAAAGAGATTTTTATATGGACAAATATGAGAGAAAAAAAATGAAGAGAAAGAAGACCTAAAAGTGGTAACATTATCCACAAGAATGGGATATGGTAACATGTGGCATTGCGTGAGTGGATGAAGTAATGGGGTGTGGTAGCTAAGTTGATCTTTAGTCCACGAAAAAGATATTCCATTAACTCAAAGCCTCTCAAATCCTACTTGTGTTTTTGCCTCAATACATTAATTTTTCTGCTTCATCATTTCTTTGCAGCAGAGACAAAGACAGAGAGATCAAGAAACATGGCAAGTAGCAGCATGGCTTCTGCTGCATCTGGTTTTATGGTGGCCACACCCAATATTGCCACCTCTAACACTGCTCCTCGCACCTCTATCTTATTCTTCTCCTCCAGCTCCAAGAACAACACCACCACTACCAACTTCTCGAGGCTCGTTGTTAGGGCGGCGGAAGAGGCTGCGCCGCCAGCTACTACTGCCACTGCTGAAGGTGAAGCTCCTCCTGCCAAAGCTGCCAAGCCACCTCCAATTGGACCCAAGAGAGGAACCAAAGTAAGTACTCCCATTTCATTTTAATATTGCTAAAAGTTTTACTTAGCAGAGAATTTAAGAAAAAATGATAACTTTAGTACATATATTGATCTTAAACATTTGTGTGACTATAGGAGTATGGAAAAGTTAAAAAGTCACAAAGTTTATAAATATAGGAAGATCATTTATTTCAACTGATTAAAAAAGATAGAGCGAGCGCCATATGGAATTAATGAAATAGATTGGAGTAGTTCAATAACATGCAGACCAACATATCTGGTACAGCAGCAAGAACTCAGCTCATTGTTAGGAGTTAGGACCGAAGAAAAGCATAAACCTTAAGCTGACCATAAATCCAATAACAAAGAACAAATTAAAAGAGACAGGAACATTTAAGGTGGTTTGGTCAACTGAACTATGTCCATAACGGAGATAAGCACTATAATAAAAGAGTACAAAATATCGAGAACAAACTCACGAAGAGGCAAACACAAGTGACATACTAAAACTTGTCCCCGTAAAGTTCTCCCCTAAACAAGACCCTCAAGGCCTCTATGGGTACATTGTGGATGCTACTGAATGAGAATGATCCTCAATTTGTAGAAGTCCAAATTTTTTCATGCAAGAAAAAAGACTAGCCAAATATTGGAGGTTTATAATTTCCTTTTACAAAAAAGAAAACTCAATTAGGGTAATTATATAGCCCTTTTCCTTCAACAAATAGGAAAATCAAATATGATAAGAAAATTATGGCAAACACCTAAATTTTATAAATTTCGATCTGTATTTTGTGGACCAACTGCACCTACTATACAATAAGTTCTAGCTTAATATTAATATATGTTCAACTCTATAAATGTAATTTGATTTGGAAACGTTGAATAAGGTAATTCAAGTCGAAGACAGTGAGTGTGTTTGGATCTACTTCTTTCTGTATACAACCACAAATAATATCAGCTATTCATCCAAGATTATATATTCTAAAATATTTACTAAATACAGGTGAGGGTTTTAAGGAAGGAGTCTTACTGGTACAAGGGTGTTGGTTCAGTTGTAGCTGTTGATCAGGTAAGTAACTTGATTAGAATCCGTATGTGTCTTTAATTTTATGTGTGTGTGAAATTTTAAAATCTTAACTTTGATGTTTTTCATTGCTGGTGGTGATTGGTGCAGGATCCAAAAACACGTTACCCAGTCGTAGTAAGGTTCAACAAAGTGAACTATGCTAATGTATCTACCAACAACTACGCATTGGATGAAGTCGAAGAAGTGAAATGAAAGAATGGAAGTAATTAACTAGTTCATGGTTTTTCATATTTGTAATATGCCCGACCCTGTGGCCTGTGTTTACCATGTTTAATATCTAGTTATATACTGGCTTTGAATGTGAATCTGTATCATATTTTCTTGCAAATTTCTCCTTCCTTTTCTTTTTAAGTTTATTGGAAACCGTCTCTCTGCCCTCTCGGGTAGAGGTAAGGCATGTCTACATATTACCCTCCCCAGACCCCACCTTGTGGGAATATACTGGGTTGTTGTTTTCTTTTTAAGTTTGTTGGCATTGTTCAATCCAATTCTCTCCAACCATCTTAGCTTGCCAATTTTATACTTTGGAAAGGTTTTACCGTTTGCTTAGTATTATTTCGTTGGGTCTGTTTAGCTGAGGACTTAAAGAGGAGGATCAAACGTACCCCATCACTTTAATATATAATGCATCAGAATGTTTAATCAGCTTTATAGAAAACAGTAATTATATATGGCAACATTAACAATTTGAGGACTTTGGTTTCACATACAGTAGACAACTTTCGTATCAAATAAACTTAATACTAGAAATGACAATACCTCCTTTCACAATTTCACAAGAAAAGAAAGAAGTAAACTAAGGCAAATGAAAATTCGGCAGATGCTATAATTATGAGTTGAAGAGGAAAAAAGAACCATATTGTTAACATAATTTACTATAATTCTTCAAAAAAATAAAAAGAGAAATCTGATCTCATTTCTTAAACTCTTCCATCCATGCCATCAAGAAGACCAGACCAAATTCCTTTTACTGGTGGTAATTGCAATACAAAAGCATTCCAAGGAGGATAACCAACACCACTGCCACGCACACGGCCATCCAGGCGTAAAGATAAATACCTGCACATGATAAAAATTTCAAAAATTTAATCGACATATTACATTTAGTAAACTCGTTCATGATAACAGCTAAACTCGTATTTCAAGATTTGTTAACAGATTCAAGTAAAACCATGATAAAGGTACATTTTGCTGAACACGATAAAGCTAACCTACGTTGCGCGGACTATCCAAAATGTTGCCGCACCGGTGTCGAATCCTTCAAAAATGTACTACGTTTGGAGGTCCGACACATATTCGGCCACATTTTCGGAGAGTCCGAGCAACACAGAAGCTAACATTTGTCATTTGGACACACCCTACAAAGAAGTTAATCAGCCGATCTATCTTTTAAAAAGCCACATATACTACTAATTGTTGTAGAATACTTACACTGGAGATTCAGGAGATACATTGGCCAGTTTCTTTTGTTCATCTATCCACCTATCACGAGTAAGCCAAATATGAGAATCTTTGTTTTCACCTCTTAATGTTAATCTAATTATCATTAATGCCAGCAGCACAAGTGAGAGGAGAAATAGTTTTCAAGCTAGACAAAGTTCCATTTTGTTGATAACACACTTACTTGGTCCACGCAGTGGCATAGAGAGGAGCAAGCTGCCACAGCCTTTTTCTTCTGGATATCTTCTCCTGAAGTTCTTCATTCTCTTCAAACTCAAAACTAGGAGAAATTCCGTCTGTTGCAAAAGGAACCACAAGTACCCCTCTTTCAAGAAGGCCATCAGTAAATGCTTCGCTTAGTTTGAAACATTCTGAAATGAAAGCTGAAGGGCCAGCAAGAATGACCAAACGAGCAATTCCTCTGAAAGCACTCAAGGGAACAATTTTCTTCTCATCCACACGAAGCTTAAGATTTGCGAGATTTTCCTCTCTTACTAATCTTGCCACCTGAGCATTTTTTGCTCTATTCTCCCTATAGTACAGAAAAGCAAATATAGAGACTGCGCCGAGGTCTATGCCAAGGCCTTTTAGGATCTCAGGAACTTCTGCTGCTCTTGATGAATTTGCAAGTGCCGCAATTAACCGTGTAGAGGCAATAAGTCCTCCAAGACCTCCACTTGCAATGAAAGCAAGGTAGAAGAACATCCGAACAGACCGAAAGGGAGTAAGAACTTCACTTCTTATCTTGGCTGTGGAACTAAATAACAAATAAAATCAAGATTGTAAGATTACTTCACTTTAAAGAGATCCTGATATCATACTAAATGAATCTGAAATTGGGGGGTATATGTACAGAACACATCCACGCTAAAAGTTAAAATTAAGCTTAGCACATTTTGAACAGCTGTTAGAAACTCGGGAAAGGAACAAACTTGTTATGGCTGAATTTGTAATACAAGGACCTTAATATTCACAACACTATGTCTTAAAAGAACAACGATAACACTTCCTATCATTCAGCTAAAAGAAAAAATCATGAGCTAAGCTTATTAATTTAATATTCTTATTATTAATCCCTCCCTTGTTTTGAGCAGCAGCATTAATCCTCTTGTGGACCAACAAGTTCTTCTCTGTTTCTCCATCAGCAAAACAAGGCCTGAATAATAACCTTTTAATAAGCGAACTTCCTCAAAACAAGTTCTGCTACAGAGGTAAACACGTATTTGTAACAAACTTTTTCTCAAAGGAATTCCATTTCTAATGATTCAGAGAGACATTGGAAAGGAAGATTATGGTTGACACTGAACTGCCACTAGAAGGAACGTCTAAGTAGCAAATACATCTATATCCTGAGACTTCTTTCCATTTTTTATGATTAAGGTAATTTTATTGAAGCTACCACGGGGCGAGGAGGATATTTACCCTGAGGTTTATATCGAACAAACTAATATTTCCCCCAACCAAAAGTTGTGTGATTAGTTATAAGTTGTTTCATATGTTACGCTCTGCTTTGCCGGCAGCATATTTCTGTTCCAACGAAATAGTTTCTTAACAGATGCCATATACAGGTCAATGATATTGGTAATAGCTAAATTAAACAAAATGCAAACTCCATTCCAACCAAGAAGTGAAGTAGCAACCAAACAAGCCAATACCCATATACAACTTGGTGCTTGCAATAAGCTAACAATAATAATTTATATACAAGGCATGACATCAGACATGCATAACCTATAACTCACCAACTAAAAATCAGAATTCACATAAATTGCAGGTACTTATTTTGGATAGATTTAGCCTACATGTCAAATGATTACGGAGTTAAATGTTTTTAAATTAAAGAGAATATGTACCAAAAGAGATCTTTTAGAAGATTGTTTTTTAATTGGTAAAGAATTAAAAAAGAATGTAGTACTAACATGTGAATCTTTTGTTTTATACTATATGCACTATGGCATTTGCATGTCACATTCTGAAAGGGCAAGATACTCATTCCCTGCATCTAACAATGACTAGATTCATAACCAAACTCTTCTTCACAATCTAGCAAATGATAAACAATGAGTGGAAGAGTCTACTGTGAGTTTTATAAAAGAAGCTCTATCTACTCTTGTGCATTCGCTAGTGATATGATAAACACATCACAAACAACAGATTACTAATTGTAACTAATGAAGTCAATAAGTACTTCCTCCGACTAAGCACGGAGTTGAAGAAATAAAGGACGGCTTTTGAAACTTGTGATCTTAAACATGTTATACCGTTTTTGTGGTTGTGAGGGCTTCCCATTACGGCTAATATTGGAATCCTAAAACAGAGTTTCCTTATCAGGAAGGGGTTCATTCTTTTCTCTAACTAAAAAGAAAATAGGTTGACACGTGAATTGAAATGGAACGGGTACTGGTTTTACAATATTTTTGCTTTCAAAAGAGGTCGTTAAACTACGCCATATCCTTCCATGTTAATAATCCTCACAATTATAACAAAATCTAACCAACAGAAGCATCTAAATTTCAAAAGACGAGTTGAAATGATACCTTATACTATCAGAAGAAGGACTCGAATTGCTACAAACTACGGAGAGGAATTTGGGTTTACGTCTGGAGCTGGTGACATCAGTATAGAAGTTCGCACCATCTTTCAATTGGCGGGAAAATGCAAACCGTTTATTAGCGCTAAGATGGAAGTTGGGTGAATTGACGGTAATATAGGAGAATTGCGCCGCCGTAGCCATAGCTCAGCAACGATTTTCCGGCAGAAATGCAGTGGTTTTTGAAGGTTTAAACATGGCTGCTACCACCGCGACTTTGGGGATGGTGGATATTAATTTTGGATGATCCAAACACTGCCACGACGATTTTGGCTTTGTTTATGGTAGTGGCGAAATTACTTGCCAAAATGATTTTAAAATAAAACTTGGAAAATACTTTTCAGAAATTCCTAAATGGGGAGTACGAATCAAAATACAGCTTCTTTAAGTTTCTTTTAGGTAGAATAGGTAGACAGATACTTCAACTATAAAAAAAAAATCCCTTGAGCACCTTAACTAATATATTTTCCACTATAATATTTTTATTATATTTTTATTGTACCAATTTAACAAGTCCGACTGACATGACAAATAACGTGAATATCACTGCGTTTGAACGTGAGAATAGCAGAAATATGCTAACGAAAAGCGTATTAATGGTACAATAAACGGTAACATCCCTGCTTCCTTCAATAATATAATTAGACCCTCCTCCTTCTTACGAGCCCTAATTCATCATCCTTCCTTCAAAATCCAGCCCTATTTCTTTATCTTTTTCTTGATTTTGTTTAAACTTTCTATTTTTCTCTCCAAATTGTGTTCGAATCTTGGCTTAATAAGCTCTCTATTATGTCTCTCTCAAAGCAAGAGTCGATTCATGTCTGTGTGGTAATGAATGTCAATTGAAAACATCATGGACTCCATCTAATCATGGAAGGAGGTTCTATGGATGCAAAATTGAAAAGGTAAGTGATAATTAACTACAATTAATTACATTTTAGTCTTGTTATTTTTTTGGGCTAATTTTAGTTTGAAATGAATTTTTTTAAAGGACAAAGATGGATGCAATTATTTTAAGTGGGTTGATGACGAATTTCCTAGCCAAGCCAATAAGGTTATTTAGGGTTTACTGAATAGGGTCAAAGCTCTTGAAGAAGAAAGGGCTCGAGCAAGAACAAGGAGGAAGAAATTGGCTTCTATTACAGTCTCGATGCTGATTATTTGGGTTTACTACTGTGTCGTTAGTCATTGAAGTTGTTGTGATTTTGCTGGTGGTTGAAGTATTTTGTAGGCAGTTTGTAGTGGTGGTAGATATATTTTGGTTGTATCTAGTTTGTATTCGATGTAATTGTGGCATGCGGCTTTACTTCAACGAATGAAACAACTTCTATTTTTTGATGTGTACTAAATTTTTTTTATGTAATTGGTTATGCCTAGGTGAAAAAACTTATGCAGCTTTTATGTATTAGTTCAATTTTTGCGGAGCCCCAACTGAATGCATACAAAATTGAATGTATATTTCTGCAGTTTGATGCTAGGCATACCTTGATGTTACTAGCTAAAGTTTTGAAACAGAGGCATTTAAATTGCATTAAACATAATGCTACCATTGCATTCCAGCTAAAGTGTTTTCAACAATTCCAAACAACTAGTTTTCAAGATATAGTGTTTTCAACAATTCCAAATAATATTCCAGCTAAACTGACCCAAAAAAGACAAAATAATCAATTCAAGTTTGGATACATAGCAAAATACATGAACTGAAATCCAAAATAGTACAATCCTAACACAACTATGGCACTGGAGTGGATGGACTTGCAACTGAAGAGGTAGTTGCTGAAGTTCCAATTTGGTTTCTCTTGTTTGCACTTAGTTGTTGTAGCTGGGAAGTAGTTATAGCATTTCTGCCTTTAAACTTAAGGCCAGGAGGTTTAAATCTAAGATCGATATTGACTACACTGGTATCCTTTACAACCTTGGTCCCATATGATACAACTCTTTCGCCGGTACTACCTGGCTGAAATTGACATAAAAGGCACGTGGAACAGTTTTACCAAATGGTAGTAATAACAAAATGAAGTTATAAATAGACAGTCCTTACATTAATGATTGTCATTCCAGTTATAGGATTGGTATAACATCCAAAACCAATACTTCTTGACCTCTTATGTCCATCAGATGGTGTTGCAGATTCAGCACATCTTCCTCTTGTTCTTTTAACCCCAACAGTAAGTTTTCTAGGAGCAGTTGGTGGAGATGCATTTGGAAATGCACCCCTGCCAAAATTAGTATTGTTTCCCCTTCCTCTGCCACTGGTTGTGCTTGTATTAGCACTCTTTCCCCTTCCTCTGCCACTGCCCCCATTAGTTGCTGTAGATTCTTGAGTTGCTTGACTTTCTTGGCTTTGTTGAGTTGCTTGAGTAGACTATGTCATTCCACCCTAAAAATTCCATAAAGTACTTATATAAGTTGGCATTTTAAGTGAATAAAAAGGTGAAAAATATTACATCATACCCTTGATTGGCATGTAGACTTGTTATGGCCTCCTTGATGATATTTCTCCTTTGGGCATGCCTGGCATTAGCTTTGGTGCATGAGGCTCAATTACCATATTATTAGTGTCAGACCACATTTTCATGTTGGGGATTGATTCAAGAAAGTATTTGTATGCCTTGAGAAAGGTCGCCTTCCAATACCAGCGATCCACATAATTGTATGGTTCTTCTCCTTGGTGATAGATTGCACATATTGCACGCGCACAACGGATCCCTCTTAACTGCAGGATCTACAAGTACATGTTCTTCTCCTCAAGTTCACTATGTATCTGTATTCATATTCATCAACCTCAAACCTATCAGTTCCAAACTACAAAACTTTTCATTTTCTAGACAACTCCTTATTTTCTTCTAGAATCACCATTGCCATAGGAGAAATGTCTGTAATCCAAGTCTCTGCAAACTGTATCATATCAACATGTCTCTTAACTACTTTATATGTAATATCCTCTAACATGGTAATGATGGACTTATGCCTAGGTGCTAATATCCAATAATTTAAGGTCTCACACATATTATTTTTCTACAATATCACATTTGGAGTGTTCAAGAAAAAAAGCTCTACACCAATACTCTTTGTTATACTTCAATAAGCTTTCACATATACCCTTTCCTAGATTTCCAAAAGCAACTAGTTCTTCTTTCAACTTCACCTCAAACTAGTCTTAGAACACCTCCAGAATTGTTTTCTCATCTCCTCACCTCTCCAAGTTTTTGACCAGTTAGACCATATATGCCTATCACATATTCGATGCTCATAATTTGGTAGTAACTCTTGAATGCTTGGTACCAAACCTTACAAATCAACAATTAACCATACAGAAAATAGATGAAACAGAAGAAAAGATAAAATAGAAATTAACAGAAATCGGCAAGCTATACTAGAAATCAGAAAGCTAAAACAAAAATAAGAAAAATAAAACAGAAAACTAATGAGAAGTATTTGACTCATGAAGTCAGAAATCAGAAAGGTAAAACATAAACAAAAATAAGAATTAGAAAGATAAAACATAATAAGATGAAGTAGAGTACCTTTTTGCATATCAGACATAACTATTAATCCATCTCCATCTCCCAACTCCAAGTCAGCTATTAAGTCGTTTATAAACAAACTCCAAGATGCTTTTGACTCATTGTCTATTACAGCCCATACAATGGGATACGTTTGTTGGTTCTCATTTTTTCCATTAGCTACCAACAATTCACCCTTACATGCTCCTTTTAGAAAACACCCATCAAAACCAATGATCTTCCTGCATCCTTCCAACCAACCCTTCTTCAATGCATCAAAGCAGAAATAGAAATATTTAAACAGATTCTTTCCATGCTCTGAATTTCTATCAATTTTGACCAAGCAAGTACTACCAGGATTGGTTTGTTTAATTATCAACATAGTCACATAATCTAGCAAACTCCATCTTCTAATCCCCCATAAACTTCCTAAACACTATCTGTTTTGCCCTGTAACAGATGGTTCTACCAACATATAAACCCAATTTGTCTCTAACCAATTCTTGTATTTCCCAGATCCTAATATAGGGCTGAGATGTGATCAACAACAACAACGACCCAGTTAAATCCTACTAATGGGGTCTGGGGAAGGTAGTGTGTATGCAGACCTTACCCCTGCCTCGAATGGGTAGAAAGGCTGTTTCCAAAAAACCCGCAACTCAAGAAGATAAAAAGATAAAGGCGATAATATTAGTAACACCACCGAAGTAATATGAAACAAATATGACAAACATGACAAATATGAAAAGTAAGAACGATATGAAATCAAGAAGAATGTTACAAAGCAAAGCAGAAGCTAAATAGTATCACTACCAAGCTAGTCTCACAAAGTTATGGTATAAGACAAGACTCTACTACCTCCTAAACTTCAACCCTAATACTCGACCTCTACACTTTTCTATCAAGTGCCATTTCCTCGAAAATCTGCAACTTCGCCATATCCTGCTTAATCACTTCCCCCAGTACTTCTTTGGTCGCCCTCTACTTCTTCTCCTACCCTCCACAACCAGCCGTTCGCACCTTCTTACTGGCGCATCAGGGATTCTTCTCTGAACATGCCCGAACCATCTGAGTCTTGCTTCCTGCATCTTATCATCAATGGGAGCCACACATACCTTCTTCCGAATTGCATCATTCCTAATCTTATCCATCCTAATATGCCGGCACATCCACCTCAACATTCTCATTTCTGCTACTTTCATCCTCTGGGTATGTGATTTCATAACCAGCCAACACTTTACCCCATACATCATAGCCGGTCTAACCACCACTTTATAGAACTTACCTTTGAGTATCAGTGGCACTCTCTTGTCATACAATACTCTAGATGTTGATCTCCATGTCATCCATCCTACCTCAATACGGTGTGTAACATCATCGTCGAACTCCCCTCCCCCTAGATAACTGATCCAAGATACTTGAAGTTTCCTCTACTCGAGATGACCTGTGATTCAAGCTTCACATCCATGCCCACTTCCCTCTGCCCAGCATTGAACTTACACTCCAGGTATTCCGTCTTTTTCCTGCTAAGCTTGAAACCCTTAGATTCAAGGGTCGGTCTCCAAACCTCCAGCCTATTGTTGCCACTGGTTCGTGACTCATCAATCAGAACTATGCCATCAATGAATTGCATGCACCATGGCACACCCCCTTGAATGTGATATGTCAATGCGCCCATCACCAGGGCAAATAAGAATGGGCTGAGCGCAGAACCTTGGTCTAACCCCATAACAACTGGAAAGAGAACCTTGGCTGAGCGCAGAACCTTAGGACTGAGATGTGATCCTATTTATGAATTTTTCATCAATAAACTTAGAATTACAAAGCTTGTTTTTGTTCATTGGAGTGCACTTGTAAATAGGATGATACTTCTTAACTATAAAATTTCCTGAATCCCTGTTAAGACTTGCAAAAAACTCCCACTGGAAAATCTTTGATTTACATTTCACCCTCGCCCTATTTGCCTCATTAGGTCTGATTTCAGTTGTGCATGGTATTTAATAGCATAGTCAGTCACTACCTTCCTAAATTGTTTTACATTCTCAAATATCATGCCAAGTTCAAAAGTAGCCGCAACATAATTTGGATCATATCTTAACTTTGTACAGTTCCTTCTACTTAGAAAATCAATACCAATTTCAGCTTCCACATCTAGCTCATCATCAGAATCATCACTACCTATATCAGAACTAACAACATAGTCCTCATCCCTACCTAATTTACCAACATATTTGTCTGCCTTGTTCTTGCCAATGTCTTCAAAGCCTCTATTTATTTTTTCTTCTCCTAGAGGTACTTCTATATGAACAGTTGGATTTTTCCTTCTTCTAGCCTTTAGCTTGGTTCTCTTTTCATTCCTAACACCTATCAACTCTTCATCAGCATTATTATCATCTTCATATGGTACAACATCAAACTCTAAGTCATTACTACTGTCCAGATCTAAAATAGCACCATCATCTTCCCTCACTTCAGTTTCAGCAGCAACATCTTCCCTAATTTCAATTTCAGCAGCAACCTCTGCCCTCACTTTAATTTCAACAGCAACATTTTTCCTAATTTCAGTTTCAGCAGCAACCTCTTCCCTCACTTCACTTTCATCAATAACATTTTCCCTAATGTCAGTTTCAGCACCAGCCTCTTCCCTCACAACACTTTCATCAACAACATTTTCCCTAATTTTCATTTCAGCAACAACTTCTTCCCTCTCTTCTGGACCACCAATAATTCTGGTAGGAGGCACATCATCCACTACCTCAGGGTCTAGAACAATATGTTGAATATACAAATGTAACTCGTCTCCATTTTCAAGTTTAGACACAATATTCAATAATTGTGTATCACTACCCACATAGACAAAATTCTTAACTTTAGAGTCTTGGTAATAGAAGCCACCCACTGTGGCGTATCTCATTTTTTTAGTGTAATATAATAGTTTTGGCATAGAAAAACGATCTTTGTCAATATCAGATATTAACACCTCCTATTCTGCCACATATTTTGAGTCATGGTCAAGGGTAAAATTACCATCATTGTGAAAATTAACAGCAATAAAGTCTGACATCACTATTTTAATATTTTCCAATTTCTTTAAGAAAAAACCCTAATTGTGATTCCAAATCAGTCCCAACTACCACAGAAGCCCACCACTAAAATGACTACAATGAAAACACTAAAGGGACTTACACTTTCAGTACTTCAGCTTTGAAATCAAGCAGCACTTCAACAACTCAGCACCGGAAACATACTGATTGTCACACCTCCTTTTTACGCACCCGCGGGAGCGCGAGGGAGTTTTTCCAATTAAAGGACAATCGAAACGGGATCAACTTATTTAATTCAGAGTCGCCACTTGGAAAAATAATGGTGTCCCAAGTCACCGGTTTGATCCCGAACCGAGGAAAGGTTTGACTCTATATTACGGTCCGCGAACCAGAAATCCGGATAAGGAATTCTGTTAACCCGGGAGAAGGTGTTAGGCATTCCCGGGTTCCGTGGTTCTAGCACGGTCGCTCAATCATCGTATTTGGCCTCTTTATCTGATTTTATAATGTGCTTTAACCTTTGTGCAAATTAAGATTCTTTTACCGCTTTTATCATTATTTTACAAGAATTGCAACGTCGTGAAAACGTATTTCGGATCACACCGTACCAGTACACCTGTGACCTTTAACGCATTTCGACTTCGTTAAGATTTAGATTTGGGTCACATAAATGTGCACCCGAGTTTAAGAAGGTAGAATTATTAAACACGCGTCTAAAGAGACTAACGCATTATTATTTTGGGGAAGGCCGTAAAATTCGTTAAACGGCCCGTCCCGAAATCTAAATATTTTAATATATATATTCATTGAAGGCCCTGCAATACATCTTGTCTAATACGGTACGCCACAAATTTATTCAATTAAATAAATTATGAATATTCATATTAAACTAGTTTGAAATTATGTGTCCCGCCTACGCCACGGCAACTATACCCGTGATTATGATAATTTATTTATTAATGCCCACATTAAACCAGTGAATAAAAGGGATTAACAATTCCAAATAAAATTTAAGCAATTGTTTTTTATAACATTGTTAACTCACAACCAAAACAAAGACAATTACTAGTACTAAATAAACTCACGAATTTTATATCTAAAATGAAATATAATACTACTGATTATCAACGTTTATATTTGTTGGTAGATATCAAACTTTGTATAGAGAAGGGTTAACAATATGAGGATCTTTCCAACAATGACAAAATATATTTCAATTAAAAAAAAATAAAGGTCAAACCACCCAGTAAAGCACCAATCAAGTAAACATAAAACAACAGCCAAGTCAAATATGGGTATACATAAGCTTAAACAACAAATTTAAGACTTGCTCCAAAGTAAATTAACAGCATAGACAACAGATTAAACGTGACAAATGAACACTTCAAATATGAAAATAGATACCTGGTTATGCAAGAATCACTGAAATGGATGCTTCGATTTATTCAATAATACAGCAGTTACACAGGCAAAAATGAAACCAAAGCTGTCGAAAACCAACTCTTCCCCGACGTGAAAATCAGCAGGTACACATGAATTCGACAACGAAAATTCGAACGAAGACAGCAACAAATTGCTACCGGGACTTGAACCGACGAACTCGACCTCGACAGAACCTCGTCGAACAACGACTAACCACAACCTCGGCGCTCACTGGAAAGCTCAGGCCAAATCAGAAAACAGACCTGACCAACACCATGACATTAGTTCCTAATCTGGAGTTGTCTCTTGGCTTTTATGCGTCTGTATGTCCTGGTGTGTGTGTGTGAAGGTGAAGCTCGCCGGAGATGGGGTCGTTTTGGGTTGCTGTGTTCTTTTTGTGTGATGTTGTGTGTTCTCTAAAGATGATAAAAAGGGTTGAAGAAGGTAAGTTCAGGGAGGGGTCTTTTCTTGTCTATGCCGTTGGTCCTCTGTGTATTTTGAACAGGGGGTTCGTTGGGGTGGAGCCAGGGAGATGAGATCATGGGGATGGGGTCTCCTCTGAAAGCTGCCGTTTTCTTCTTCTTAAAGAAGGAGATGTCAGTAACGTTTTTTTCCTTTTTTTGTTTTTAAAAATCCCGTTCAGTAGCCGTTGTTCTCCTCTTTTTTATATATTTCTTTGTAAAGTTTCCCCCCCCCCACTTTGCCGTGTTCCCTTCTTTGTCTTTTCTTTTTTTGTTTTTTTATTCTCTTTTTATTTTTTAATCATTCTCCCATCCCTCCCCCTTAGTGTAGTGTCGGGTTATTACGGGCTATGTCCAAAAATTATAAAACCGGATAGTTTGAACCCGAATATTATTCTTTGCCCGAAACCGATAATGAGAACACAGTGTTATTAATTAATCCTACGTAAGCAAAATAACTACAAGACTCACTATGAAAACAAATCTATTTTTTTTTTATATTTTTCAAGATTAAAGTTACCACAAAATACTAATTATATTATTTTTTGTTTTATAATTTTTGTTTTTTTTATATAAAAATAAAGATATAAAGAACTATTTTTTATATTTTTTAAGTTTAAAATGACTACAAAATATTAATAAAAATTATTTTTGTAATTTTCGTTTTTAATAAAAGATAAAAATATAAAGTACTATTTTTGTATTTTTTCAAGTTTAAAATGACTACGAAACATTAATAAAACTATATTTTTGTTATTTTTCATTTTAAGGTAAAAATAAAGTAAAAGAGTCAAATTTAGCTAAAATAGCTATATTAAAACTAAACTAAATATTTTACGCTAAAAATATAAAAAATCTCGGGGAGGGTCAAAAATCACGCGTTTACAGTTATTATTGAATAATAACACAAAGAGTTTTCAGACAAAGAACGACTAGACAAGTGTTTTTGACCTGACCCTTATTCGGAGGGACTAAACTAAAAGAAGAGGAATGTGACCGCGCCCTTGTATCTGAGCTGCCTACATATCCTTGGCTATAAAGGAATCAGGCCACGTGTAGTTCGAAAGTGAGTGATGAAGGGGTATACCGAGGTGGAGAGCCAGTCGAGGTGTCGTTCCATCGAAGTTCCGTTCCATCGAAGTTCCGGTCCGTGGTCCTGCTATTACATCGAAAATCAAAGCATGAGAAGGACTAACTAAACCTATCAGCTACTAGTTACAAGATTCCTATCTATAAGTCTTCTGAAGCTTGATCTTGAGTATTGGTTGGTGCTTCATGCGGACTCTAAATTTGAACCTTGATACTTGCTAGTTGTAGGTGCTGCTTTTCGGATCAAGACCAGGTATGCAGTGCTTGTGACCTCGGCCATGTCTTGAACACACCACATCTTTCATCAACTTCTACACTTGGATTAACTCTTTGCCTTTTGTTTTCATTGTGACTGACTTCTATTGATCATCTCGGACTGTTGACTCGCGTTCTGGTCGCAAGCTTCTTTTGTGCTAACTTGCATTGCACTCCGAAGTGAATTCCCTTACTTGTGATCTTCGAACTATTATCCTTCGAAGTCTGAATCTAACTTTTCTGATCCTTGTTGCCTTCCTTCTGATTCATGTTGGGGATTTCCGTTGCACTCTGTCACTTTTCGATTGTTCATTATCCTTATCAAATCTTGGAAACTGAGACGCCGTTCTGCTTTTCTGGCGGGCTTCTGACTTTAACAACAAACTTTAATCATAAATTGCCATTCCATTCTTCAGGCGGGCACCATCTCAGGAGAAAGATTCATCAAACTAAGACTTTGACGCTAGGAGATAATTCCTCAGACTAGGTCTAAATGATTACCATCTCAGGAGAAAGATTCATCGGACTGAGATTTTGATGTCTTAGGAGAAAGATTCATCGGACTAAGACTTTGACGCTAGGAGATAATTCCTTAGACTAGTTCTAAATTGTTGTGATCTCAGGAAAAAGATTCATCAGACTAAGACTTTGACGCTAGGAGATAGTTCATCAGACTAGGTCTAAATCATTGTGATCTTAGGAGAACGATTCATCAGACTAGGTCTAAATCATTGTGATCTTAGGAGAAAAATTCATCAGACTAAGATTTTGATATCTTAGGAGAAAGATTCATCAGACTAAGATTTTGACGCTAGGAGATAATTTCCTCAGACTAGGTCTGAATTGATGCCTTACTTGAAATCTTCCAATTGTTGCTTCCTTCTTCTTGTTGCTTTCATCTAAAACCTCTAATTGTTGTTTTTCACTTCCTATTAAATTATCTTTAACCATAACTTCAAAACTAAATCGCCACTCCATTCTTCAGGCGGGCTCCCCGACTTCAACTATAACTCAAAACTAAATCGCCACACCATTCTTCAAGCGGGCTACCTAACTTCAACTGCACTTCAAAACTAAATCGCCACTCCATTCTTCAGGCGGGCTCCCTGACTTCAACTACAACTCAAAACTAAATCGCCGCTCCATTCTTCAGGTGGGCTCCCTGACTTCAACTATAACTTAAAAACTAACTCGCCACTCCATTCTTCAGGTGGGCTCCCTGACTTCAACTATAACTTCAAAACTAACTCACCACTCCATTCTTCAGGCGGGCTCCCTGACTTCAACTATAACTTTAAACTAAATCGCCGCTCCATTCTTCAGGTGGGCTCCCTGACTTCAACTATAACTTAAAAACTAACTCGCCACTCCATTCTTCAGGTGGGCTCCCTGACTTCAACTATAACTTCAAAACTAACTCACCACTCCATTCTTCAGGCGGGCTCCCTGACTTCAACTATAACTTTAAAACTAACTCGCCACTCCATTCTTCAGGCGGGCTCCCTAACTTCAACTACCACTTCAAAATAAATCGCCACTCCGTTCTTCAGGCGGGCTCCCTGACTTCAGATACAACTTCAAAATAAATCGCCACTCCATTCTTCAGGCGGGCTCCCTGATTTCAATTATCACTTCAAAATAAATCGCCACTCCATTCTTCGGGCGGGCTCCCACTGACTTCAACTATAACTCAAAATAAATCGCCACTCCGTTCTTCGGGCGGGCTCCCTGACTTCAGCTACAACTTCAAAATAAATTGCCACTCCATTCTTCAGGCGGGCTCCCTGACTTCAACTACAGCTTCAAAATAATTCGCCACTCCATTCTTCAGGCGGGCTCCCTGACTTCAACTACGACTCACTAGTTTCATCCCATCCTTATCGCCTTCCTTTGTTTCTTGTGCCATTTTCTTCTTCCTGCATCGTCTCTTGGGCCATCCTTTCTTCTGAGTTACCTTGTTTCGGAATTGCTTTCCTCCTGGGTCATGTTATTTTCTCTTGACTGCTGGGAACATCTTTGAATTGATTACTTACCTGCTGGGGATAATGCTGCTGGGGAAATCTTCTTTATTTCCTCCTTTTCTACTTCCTTCAAAACCTATCTCCCGAAATCGCTGGGGATTGAAATGTCATCAGCTGGGGATTACCCTGTCTGGGGATCCCCTTTTCCTTCTTCCTCTTTCCAAAACTCCTTCGGGGCTCGTGCTTCGCTCCCTTGAAAATCTTGTAGGATATAATGCTGCCGGGGAAATCTCGAAATCAGTGTTTCATTTTTCTGAGAACTGCTGGGGGTGATACCGGCCTCTTGCCTTTCTGAACGCAAGCTTCCTCGTTTTGTCCTGTCTGCTGGGGGTATAATTTCCTCTATCACAGCTTGTTGTTTTCTTTCTTTCAAAGCTGTTGGGGACAACCGGGTTCAAAGATCATTTCCTCGCGTTATCTGGCTTCTTTCCCCAACCAGGTATTTGGTTTCGAGAAAATTTTCGCAACGGAAGAAAATTTTCTGCCCCAGTTTGAGAATCTTCTTTGTGGCATGCTTTTCTGCCAACAACCCCTCTTCTTCCTGTTTCAAATCAAAGAAAAATTAGTTAGCTTTAAAATGTGGTGCCTGGTTGTGGTGCTCCTGCTGGGGATGGTTCTCCTCTTCTTTCCTTGCTCTGCGTTTCATTGTCAGACCCTGCCGGGGATGTTATCATTTGATGATATTCATGCTGGGGATAGTTTTCTCCTTTCTTGCTTCCCCGCCTTCCTTGACGACTCTTTATTCGCGAACCTTTCCACGTGGTTTTCCACCGACCACCCGAATTCCTATAATAGTGACCCTTCGTGAAGACCTTGCATGTTTTACTGGTGAACCATTTTCTTTATTCACCCTTGTCACTGAAAATACCTTTCTGCTGGGGATATCTCCCCTTCTTTGGCGGCATATCTAAGGAATGTGCATTTCCCAACCTTTGAGTCTCGTTGGCCTTGGCCTCGAGGTCATTAACCTTCATTGAGATATCCTTTTCACACCGATCCACCCCTTTGTCGATTTCCTATTGCTGGGGAATATCCTTCTGGACACTGGATTTGCGCTTAATCCCTCCTCACTTATACCACTTGGGTGTACCAATCAAATTCCGTCTTGCATAATTGGAAAGCTGATGGAAAATTTTGAAGTCATTTCTTACAAACAGACTCTATTGGGGAATTTTTATGAATGGAGAAAGATAAAAGAAAACAGAATAAAAGACAAAAACGAGGGTGACTCTCTAAAAAGAAAAATTATAAAATAACCCTATCAAACGTGGATACCAACTCTAATGGACATGACATGCACATATAGCCTACCCTCCGTCGTTAAACCGCCTTTTGTAATCTTCTCATGGGGCTTTCCTATCTCATTTCCAACCTTCGTTCGACTTGTAGTGCCCGAGGGGTTATCACTACCAAGCCTCTCTCATTTTGGTTTTCTCTCATCTTTCATCGCCTTATGGTGCCTGTGAAGGTTTTCACCGCTAAGACTCTCTCATTTGTGTTACTTTTCTGCTGGGGATCGGTGGTGCTACTGCTAAGATTCTCTCATATTTCTTCTACTGCAGATCCGAGTCTTTTCTGATGGGAATCAGAGTGTTATGTTCTGATAAGACTTCTCTCATTTGCCCGACTTGGCCTCTTTTAAAGATTGGTCAAAAGGTCTTTCTTTGGACCGTAATGTGGATTTGGATAAGGCTAGAAAGAAATGGTATTAAAGGCTCGAAACAAAACAAAATGGGTTCAAAATTACAACCTTCGGAGTCTACATCTTCCTTTATAAACACAACTTTTATTGCCCCAGTTTCTAGCTTGGGGATTTTTATTTTTTTATTTACACTATGACCGAGCTGTGAAGCGCCTACGTATCCTCCTTGAGGAATCAGGTCAAACGTAGTTCCCAATTCCTCTTTTTCAAGTTTCTTTTTTTTTCACACATTTTTCTTTTTCTTTTCTTTATCTCTTTTTGTTGTTTTTTATTTTTTTCTTTATCCATTTCTTCTCTTACCTTTCAAACTTGTGTTTCTAGTCTTTGTAACTAATTCCGAATGAGGGGTGTGAAAGAATTTAAAGTAAGGCTCAAAGGGTTGACGATGGATAAAGTGTTTGGATAGCAGAACAAAATGCCTTCGTCATTCCAATCTTCAAAACATGCCAAGCGTAAACAACACAATTAATATTCGTCATATCTTTAAAGCACTGTGTGGCAACACTCTCATTTTCATTATTATGAACGACCCCATGTCAATTTTGGCCGGCTTGCCTTTAACGGTTTCCTTTTACTTGCCCCAGTTTCTCATGACTCGGGCTTCGAATAATCTCAAACCGTTCTTATTTAATTTAAATATCTCGATCACCTCCCAATGGTTTTGTGATTAACTTGTAAGATCAGGCCAGAACTATGTGCGCACGTCATGTCACTAGAGCTAGCAGAAAAAGAACTATAGGAAGGAGAGGACTAAATAACAGAAAATGTCTAGAAATAATATAAAATAGGTCATTGCATTAACCGATAAAACAACGACTCGAACCACCAAAACAAAACTGGGGTTACAACCCTTAGAACGAACCTAGACCCCTTTAGATGAGACACTATGATCAAAAGAAAAATATAAAGATAAAATGTTTGAGCCACAAGACAACATTCGGATTACCATTCTGAAATAACTCGGACAAATAGAAATGACAACAAAATAAGCCACCACAAATGACTCTCCAATTGATAAGCCTCACATTTAGCCACGAATTTGATTATCAGAACCACTATGGCCTTCTCTCATTTCAGTCGGCAAATTCCCGAGTGGATTCTCATATTCCGTGTCACCGGGCATCACCGCCAGAAAGTGTGTATCATCAGGTGCAGGTAACGGATTCAGCGCGATATTCTGGGTGTCACTGTTATGAATCACAATCAATCTTTCTTTGATCATCCTTTCTATTTCCCTTTTCAAATCCCGACAACTTTCCATGTTGTGCCCCTGGGCATGGGAATGGTATTCACACCTTTTAGATGGGTCAAATCTCCTTGCACGTGGGTCCACATGATTTGGAGGGATGGGTGCAATCATGTCCTGTTGCTTTAACTTCTCAAATAAGCTTTCATAGGAAACTCCTATTTGTGTGAAATTCTCCTTCAACTTCGGTTCCCTTCTATGCCCTTGGTTTGGAAGTGGGTTATAAGGTATTTGGAAATTTTGCAGAGGCTGATAGAGATTTTGTGATGCTCGTGCTCGCTTTCTTGGATGATTTGATGGCTGAATAACATACCGGGGTGGATCAACTGGGTATGGTGGGTTCGGAGGTGGATAGTAATGCTCAGGGGGAGTTATGGAAAACCTGTCGAGACATCGCATACCGTCGAGGTGTTCTTCTGGAACCTTTTCTTGACCCTGATATCATCATGACTTCTTCATCCCTCTCATTCGTGTCACTAGATTCAAATTGGACAGCCTGAGCTGCAGCCTTGAGAGCCGCTTGACTTATAATTCTGCCTGTCTTAAGACCGTTCTCTACCATTTCTCCCATTTTGATTACATCCAAGAAGGATTGACCAACCGCGGACATCATGTTCTGAAAATAATCCGGCTCTTGAGCCTGAAGGAAGACAGTGATTAACTCGTGGTCGTCCATGGGTGGCTCAGCATGAGCCGCTTGCTCTCTCCATTTAAGGGCATATTCCCTGAAACTTTCACTTGGTTTCTTCTTCAGATTTGAAAGGAAAATGCGGTCTGGGGCAATGTCGATGTTGTATTGGAATTGTTTGACAAAGGCATGTGCCATGTCGTTCCAGACGTGCCAGCGAGATGCATCTTGATCCCAAAACCATTCAGAGGCTACTCCTGTAAGGCTTTCCCCAAAGTAGGCTATTAACAATTCTTCATTTCTTCCCAGGCTCCTTAGTTGATTGCAATACCTTTTCAAATGGGCTATGGGATGTCCATGTCCATCGTACTTTTCAAATTTGGGAATCTTAAAACCAGGTGGCAAGTGGACATCGGGAAACAAGCATAGATCTTTGAAAGCAACACTCTTTTGACCTGCCAACCCGTGCGTGTTTTTCAACCGCTGTTCTAAGCTTTTCAATCTTTGGGTTATTTCCTCTTGTACCATCTTTCGGGGATCTTGCGTTGTCCGCTTGTCACAAACCAACCACTTTCTACTTACTTTACAATTCAAGACAAAACATGTTAGAATGGACTCAGACAGTCCTTATCAAAAAATTTTTTATTTTTTTTTATTTTTTATTATTTTATTTTTTTTTATTTTATCTTATATATATACATATACAGTTGTGGTCGAATCTTATGGAGATTGCCTACGTATCATGACCCCGCATGAATCAGACCGAGCGTAGTTCTTGCAAATTAATGCAAGAAGTAAAGAGATATTTATTTGATTTTTTTTTGTTTTCTTTGAAGAAAAATTGTAAAAGCTCACTCCAACTACAAACTCTCATAAAAAAACTTTCACGCCTTGTGCCAGAGATTTCTACAAGAATCAGAATAGTTTTCACGTCAATTATGACTATTTCTACAAAATTGGCCATGTAATGGCTTATTTGGCAAAATGGCTATTTTTGCAAAATTTTTACTTAAGAAAGTAAACTTGAAAATTTTCTCATCCTGGGGCTCATGGGGCATCGTTCGGCATCGCCATAGGCCAACAAAAGATTGAGAAATTTTTTATGTCAATTGTGACTATTTTTACAAAATTGGCCACATAATGGCTTATTTGACAAAATGACTATTTTTGCAAAATTTATTTAAGAAAGATAAACTTGAAATTTTTTTTATCTTGTGACTCATGGGGCATCGTTCGGCATCTCCATAAACCAACACAAGACTATTTTTCATAAATTGGCCATGTAATGGCTTATTTAGGCAAAGTGGCTCTTTTTGCAAAATTTTATTTAAGAAGATGCAAATTCAAAATTTCTATCTTGGGGCCTATGGGGCATCGTTCAGCACCGACACAGGCCAACACAAGACTGAGGAAGTTAAAATGCAAAAATGTGGCTATTTCAGCAAAACTTCGGCCATATAATGGCTTATTTGATAAAGTGGTTATTTTTGTGAAGTTGAGTGATGACTCAAAACTTGATTTTTGCGGATACATCCTTTCGCATTTCCGCGAGGGAATATTTCCAGGCTGTGTCCAAAATTATTTACAAATGACTCAAAGTGGCTATTTTTGCAAAAACGGCCTTCCGACGTCATTTTAAAGGACATTCGGCTTATTTTAAGCAAGAATAGCATTACCCGACTTATTTATAACAAAAATAAAAGTTTTGACATTTTTGGTTATTTTTGCAAAAAGGGTGTGAACCCGGACTTGATTTTGCGGCTATGGCCTTGCAATATTTCCACAAGGAATATTTCAAGGTTGTGCCCGCAAATTATTAAAAATGATTCAAAGTGGATATTTTTGCAAAAAACAACCTTCCGGTGTCCTTTCGGAACATTCGGCTATTTTCAAAAACAGCGTCACTTCGATTTATTGACAAAATTAAAACACACATTTTTTTTTGATTTTTTAAAGGGGTGGTTGAACCCGATGAGGGTTGCCTACGTATCTCACCTCCGGTGAGAATCAAACTCGCGTAGTTCGGTCCGTCAAGACAAACTATTTCTTTTATTGACCGACAAAAACACACTTTGTTAAGAAATACATTTTCCTTTATTGACCGACAAAGAAAACGCATTTTGTTAAGAAAACACATTTTCTTTTATTGGCCGACAAAAAAACACATTTTGTTAAGAAACCCATTGTCGTCAAAGTCAACCTTCCGTTGTCTCTTATTAACAAACTATTGGTTTTGTTGGTAAGACCCATTTTTGTATTTTCTGAAAATATCTATTTACCCACACTGTTTCCTTTTGTTTTTCGTTTCTCCTCAGTATTTAAAAGCCGGTCAGCATGCAAGTTCGAATAAATGCTTGAAACAAACATGGCATAGCAAGATGGTCTTTCATTTCAGGTTGCTTGTCCTAGACGGACCCAACCCCTGTGTTGAGTCCCCTAAGTCAAATGCAACATGATGCAAATAAGCGTTCCTACTAGGGATCCGGCATGAAGTCACGTTATTCTAAGTTTAAAAACCTGGGTATGTGTTCTAGACTGTGTACCCGAGCGGACAACTCGAGTTGAGGAAGGAGCTCCTTTCCGGGAACCAAAAGGCCAACCGGCTTAGAAACTTTCCGAGCCTCTTCATTATTTCGGGTATGACACTAACAGAATAGGGAGTCTCAACCAGTGAGCACATCCCCGGGGGTGAGAAGTGAAGGGTTTGCGGCACAGTTTTATATACAGTTCACGTAATATCAAAGCGGTAAACATATAACAGTTTGTATGTACAGTGCAGCTAGTATCAAAGCGGTAGACATGTAGCACGTTAATTAAGCATGTAGTAAAATCAGATATAGACAAAACAACAATTTAACTGAGCTCGAATTCTTAAACCCTGAACCGAAGTTCAGAGGTTTGATCCCCAGCAGAGTCGCCAGAGCTGTCACACCTCCTTTTTACGCACCCGCGAGAGCGCGAGGAGTTTTTCCAATTAAAGGACAATCGAAACGGGATCAACTTATTTAATTCAGAGTCGCCACTTGGAAAAATAATGGTGTCCCAAGTCACCGGTTTGATCCCGAACCGAGGAAAGGTTTGACTCTATATTACGGTCCGCGAACCAGAAATCCGGATAAGGAATTCTGTTAACCGGGAGAAGGTGTTAGGCATTCCCGGGTTCCGTGGTTCTAGCACGGTCGCTCAATCATCGTATTTGGCCTCTTTATCTGATTTTATAATGTGCTTTAACCTTTGTGCAAATTAAGATTCTTTTACCGCTTTTATCATTATTTTACAAGAATTGCAACGTCGTGAAAACGTATTTCGGATCACACCGTACCAGTACACCTGTGACCTTTAACGCATTTCGACTTCGTTAAGATTTAGATTTGGGTCACATAAATGTGCACCCGAGTTTAAGAAGGTAGAATTATTAAACACGCGTCTAAAGAGACTAACGCATTATTATTTTGGGGAAGGCCGTAAAATTCGTTAAACGGCCCGTCCCGAAATCTAAATATTTTAATATATATATTCATTGAAGGCCCTGCAATACATCTTGTCTAATACGGTACGCCACAAATTTATTCAATTAAATAAATTATGAATATTCATATTAAACTAGTTTGAAATTATGTGTCCCGCCTACGCCACGGCAACTATACCCGTGATTATGATAATTTATTTATTAATGCCCACATTAAACCAGTGAATAAAAGGGATTAACAATTCCAAATAAAATTTAAGCAATTGTTTTTTATAACATTGTTAACTCACAACCAAAACAAAGACAATTACTAGTACTAAATAAACTCACGAATTTTATATCTAAAATGAAATATAATACTACTGATTATCAACGTTTATATTTGTTGGTAGATATCAAACTTTGTATAGAGAAGGGTTAACAATATGAGGAACTTTCCAACAATGACAAAATATATTTCAATTAAAAAAAAATAAAGGTCAAACCACCCAGTAAAGCACCAATCAAGTAAACATAAAACAACAGCCAAGTCAAATATGGGTATACATAAGCTTAAACAACAAATTTAAGACTTGCTCCAAAGTAAATTAACAGCATAGACAACAGATTAAACGTGACAAATGAACACTTCAAATACGAAAATAGATACCTGGTTATGCAAGAATCACTGAAATGGATGCTTCGATTTATTCAATAATACAGCAGTTACACAGGCAAAAATGAAACCAAAGCTGTCGAAAACCAACTCTTCCCCGACGTGAAAATCAGCAGGTACACATGAATTCGACAACGAAAATTCGAACGAAGACAACAACAAATTGCTACCGGGACTTGAACCGACGAACTCGACCTCGACAGAACCTCGTCGAACAACGACTAACCACAACCTCGGCGCTCACTGGAAAGCTCAGGCCAAATCAGAAAACAGACCTGACCAACACCATGACATTAGTTCCTAATCTGGAGTTGTCTCTTGGCTTTTATGCGTCTGTATGTCCTGGTGTGTGTGTGTGAAGGTGAAGCTCGCCGGAGATGGGGTCGTTTTGGGTTGCTGTGTTCTTTTTGTGTGATGTTGTGTGTTCTCTAAAGATGATAAAAAGGGTTGAAGAAGGTAAGTTCAGGGAGGGGTCTTTTCTTGTCTATGCCGTTGGTCCTCTGTGTATTTTGAACAGGGGGTTCGTTGGGGTGGAGCCAGGGAGATGAGATCATGGGGATGGGGTCTCCTCTGAAAGCTGCCGTTTTCTTCTTCTTAAAGAAGGAGATGTCAGTAACGTTTTTTTCCTTTTTTTGTTTTTAAAAATCCCGTTCAGTAGCCGTTGTTCTCCTCTTTTTTATATATTTCTTTGTAAAGTTTCCCCCCCCCCCCACTTTGTCGTGTTCCCTTCTTTGTCTTTTCTTTTTTTTTTGTTTTTTTTTATTCTCTTTTTATTTTTTAATCATTCTCCCATCCCTCCCCCTTAGTGTAGTGTCGGGTTATTACGGGCTATGTCCAAAAATTATAAAACCGGATAGTTTGAACCCGAATATTATTCTTTGCCCGAAACCGATAATGAGAACACAGTGTTATTAATTAATCCTACGTAAGCAAAATAACTACAAGACTCACTATGAAAACAAATCTATTTTTTTTTTATATTTTTCAAGATTAAAGTTACCACAAAATACTAATTATATTATTTTTTGTTTTATAATTTTTGTTTTTTATATAAAAATAAAGATATAAAGAACTATTTTTTATATTTTTTAAGTTTAAAATGACTACAAAATATTAATAAAAATTATTTTTGTAATTTTCGTTTTTAATAAAAGATAAAAATATAAAGTACTATTTTTGTATTTTTCAAGTTTAAAATGACTACGAAACATTAATAAAACTATATTTTTGTTATTTTTCATTTTAAGGTAAAAATAAAGTAAAAGAGTCAAATTTAGCTAAAATAGCTATATTAAAACTAAACTAAATATTTTACGCTAAAAATATAAAAAATCTCGGGGAGGGTCAAAAATCACGCGTTTACACCGATGATCATTCTTCAAACACATATTTCGACAAAAAAAAAACAAATCGAATAGATATTTACTTATGGCACTAATTACCACTCAATATCGAACGAAAACGAAGCAAAATCAATGGACATTCATCATTTTGGGCAGATTTTACTGGAATCGAATTTGGGACTTAGGGCCTTTTTTGGTCGTTTGTTATTTTAGGAATGTGTAAAGAGGGTAATAATTAGGAATAGGGTAAATAATTTTGGTTTTAAGCCGGTAAAATAATCTATGTGTCTTTGTAAAAAAATGTATCAAGTTTTGATTGGTTAGATTATCCATACTGGAAGCGCGTAATCAAACGCGTCCAAAAATTTTATAAGCTCAAGTCGGATGTGTTAAACTGGTGCAGTAAAAGTATAGTAAAAGTGTTAAGGTGGAAAATTTCTTAGTTGAGGTGCTCAAGTGAATTTCTTTGATAGTTTAAGTCTTTGTCTATGTATTCTGCCTTTCTTTTATTTACTCCTATCATTTTTTTATAATTTTTAATTATATATATGCTGGCACATTTTGTTTTTTATTTAACTCTTTAATTAATAGTTTAATTTATCTCTTGATGTGGGTCGGCTCAACAAAATTAAGGATCTCAAGCGGAACTATAGTTGGAGGCCCAAATCTTTTTTTTCTTTTAAAATAATTTTTTGTAAAACACTGTCTTTTAGTAGTAATTAGCAATATATAGATACTATTTTCTATATAACGAATTATAGATACTTTTATGTTGTCACGGCCCCAAACCGGACCCGGTCATGATAGCGCCTCTCGTGAGGACAAGGCCAGCCGACACAATTCTCAAATTCAGTTTTAACAGTTTAATAAATTAATTTAAATCATTAATAAGGATAAATCCCCAACAAGTACAGATTTAACGAAATAAAACAAGTGCGAAAATGAATATAGCTCGACATCGGGGTGTCCCAAGTTACGAGCATCTACTAAGGTCTAAAATACATTGGGAAATATAGTATAATAATATAATGACATCAAGAGGGAGTAAAGCTGTGTTGCAGACTTCTGGCAGCTACCTTGCTAAAACTCTAATGGCTCTACCTTAGCTCAACTAATACCCGCTATCGGATGCTGAAATACCTGAATCTGCACACAAGGTACAAGGAGTAAAGTGAGTACTCCAACTCAGTAAATAATAATCATAAATAAAGCCTGAGTGATAAGAAATCACAAAAAGTGCATCAATGTGCTCTATAGAAGCAGTTCAAAAACCAGTAAGAAAGCAATGAAGTTGTAAAATCCCTTTAAACATCCGTAGCTAATTTAGGCTTTAAATGCCGAAAGTTGAATTTTTAAAGTTTCTGGTTCGATAGTGAAATTTATATGCGAGGGACATAATAGAATACCGAAAGTTGTAGTATCTTTGTAGTGTTGAATGTGATGTGTGTACAAAATTTCAGGTCACTCGGACGAGGTTTTATAGACTTTTTTTTCGAAAGTGTATTTTGAGAGTTATTAAGTTCTTAGGCTTGAATCCGATGCTAAATTCATGTTTTGACATTGTTTTGAGCGTTCTGAAAATTGAACAAGTTTGAAAGATGTTATGGGATATGTTGGAAGGTTTAGTTGTGGTCCTAGTGGCTCGGATACGCAAACGGGCACTTTTGATCTTTGGGAGATTGCTGGTTTTCTGGTATTTTAGCAGCACTGATTTGTTCATTGAAGTTTCCGATTCTATAGTAAAATTTTGATGCGAGGTTCAGAATGAAATTTCAAAAGTTGGAGTAGTTCCGTATTGTTGAATGTGATGTGTGTGCAAAATTTCGGGTCATTCGGATAAGTCTTTATATACTTTTGATCGAAAGTGTATTTTGAGAGTTTTTGAAGTTCTTAGGCTTGAATCTGATGCTAAATTCATGTTTTGACGTTGTTTTGAGTATTCCGAAGGTTGGAACAAGTTTGAATGATGTTATGGGATATGTTGGTTGGTTTGGTTGTGGTCCCAGAGGCCTCAGATGTATTTTGGATGCTTAAACGGGCACTTTTGATCTTTGGGAGATTACTGGTTTAATGGTATTTTAGCAGCACTGGTTTGTTCACTACGATCGCGTGAGTTCATTTGCGATTGCATAGAGTAAGTTGAGTCCAGGAAGAATTTTGTGAATCGTGATCGCGAAGGTAGGAGTGCGATCGTATAGGGTGAGCAGTCTTGGTCACTGCGTTCGCGTGGAGAGCTTTGCGTTCGCGTAAAAGGACTTGGAGTGGTGGTGAGGTGATGGAATTACTTTATGCGATCGCATAGAGCTGGTCTTGATCGAATTGTTGTAAGGAAGTTGTCTTATGCGATCTCATAGGTGTTTCTGCGATCGCATAAGGTTAAATCTAGGCAATATTTAAATAGCCAAATCTGCGAGCCTTCTTCATTTTTCCACTATTTTTGAACGGGATTGAAGGTTTTGAGGTAGATTTTTGAGGAAACCAAAGGGGAATCACTTGGAGTTAATATTCTTGACTTCATAACTCATTTATATGTGATTAAAGATCCAATTAGTAGTAAAAATTTTGGAAAAAATTCAATGCAAAATGCGTAATTAGGGCTTGAGATTAGAGACCTAAAAATGGGTATTTGAAGGGTCAATTAAACTCCAATTTTAGTGTTCTTGATATGTATAGACTCGTGAGAGTATGACAGTTCTGAAAATGTAAGTTTTGCCCGACTCCAAGATGTGGGTCCGAGGGGTATTTTGATTATTTTACCTAATTTTGCGTATTAGCTTAGTATTTATTAGTAGAATCAGTTACTTGAAGTGTTATTTATATTATGCAATTGAATTGAATAGATTTGGGTCATTCGGAATCAAGTACTCATGGCAAGAGCGTGATTTCAGGTTGACTTCGAGCTGGTTCGAGGTAAGTGGATTGCCTAACTTTGTGTGGGGGACCTTCCCTTTAGGATTTGGTATTATTGTTAATTAAATGCCTTGCACGTGAGGTGATGCGTGCGTACCTATGTTAATTTTTGGAAATATGATTTTTGCTAAGTAACTACGATTGTGTTTTCTTCTCCTGTTATTACTACTTGTAATTTAAGCATATTGTGTTAATTTTTGAAAATATTTTTCACATTAAAGCTTTTCGGATATATTTTCGGATTGTGTACGCAAATCGAGAGGTGATAAAATGAGATTGTAAGGCCTTGGAATACAGAATCGAGTTCTAAAATAGTAAATAACCTTTTGGGTGATCATAATATTATTAATTAGTCGTTGCATATAAATTAATATAATTAGCACATGACGAACCTCTTAATGACCTTATAACATTTCGAAACTTTTTCGGGGAGCTACATCTAATTAAATAGCTACCTAAGCTCTCGCCTTTATTTTTTACCTCGTAATCCTCTCCCCTTTCCCATTCTCTTCCTCTAATAATATTATAATAATAATTTCTTTTAAAAATATGGTCGTGTAACGGAATGGATGGAATATTTGTTTCCTTTATGCCTGAATTTCTGAAGGATGGTTTTATTCATTTTGTATTTCCTAGGGATTTTGTTTTTCTATTTGGGACCGTTTATTTACGCTTTTGTCCCATTTCACAATTCAAAATTTGTGTAGAACGCCAATTACATCATTGTTGACTCAAAATGTTAACGAGCATTTATGAATTCAAAACAATTTATGTAATGAAGGATCAATCATAGTAAATCGTAACACATCCAAAATTTAACAAGGGAAAATATAATGGAAATACGTGTATTGGGAACAGAAAGGATCGGTGATCTTTATTCATGATAATAGAGTAGTCTGTCTCTTCATGAAGATGTTCAGATCTTTACAATCATGTTTCATTCGATTTGCCTCCGTTCTGTCTTTTGTCTTGGGTTCCCACTTTGTATTTTACTCTGTATCTTTTAGAGTCCCCATGGGAAGAGAGTGGAAGCCCCTTTTTTTTATTCCTCCTTTGATATTTATAGGCATTACTGTGAGAGTTGACCTTTAGGGGATCGGGCCCACGTTAGGAGGTTATTTCAGACATATCAGTGAGTCGCGACCTCGACAGTCGTTTTAGGTGGATACGGATGGCATCTTTAATCGAAGTGATCTCGGCGCCTATTACGCTGGCGTTAGTCGAAAGGAATAATTGGTCTTATTAATTGTCGTGGGATCGAATTATGACCCATACAATTATATTAAGAAGAAGAAGAAGCGAAGAAGGTTCCCACATAAGTTTGTCACGTAAGACAAATATCAAGTAGCCATCAAAAGATCACTATATATATATAATCTCTATCCTGACTCCATCTGTCTCGTTTTTTAAGTAGGAGTCTCATTCAACTTGGTAGAAATGGTTAAATCGTTAGTAATTGACCTATGTCTCCACATAAAAGATTCTAACACGTGGTCGAAATTTCAAAGTTCGACTCAAGCGTCAAGATAAATTACCAATGGCAATAAGTTGAGTCTTGAAATTTGCTAACAATTACGTACAACTTGTATTAGCTTCAACTGAGGGAAAAAAAAAATGGAAGAGCAAGTGAAACTGCTAGGAGCTTTTCCAAGTCCCTTTAGTTATAGGGTAATTTGGGCTCTGAAACACAAGGGTATGAATTATGAATACATAGAGGAAGATCTTACAAACAAAAGCCATCATCTTTTGACATACAATCCTGTCTATAAAATGATACCTGTTCTTGTACATGCTGGAAAACCAATAGCAGAGTCTATAGTCATCCTTGAATATATCGAAGAGACATGGCCTCAGAATCCTTTGCTACCAAAGGATCCTCATGAAAGGGCTCAGGCTAGATTCTGGATCAAGTTTGGAGAAGATAAGGTAACTTATAGCCCGTTTGGCCGAGATTCTTTTAGGTCAAAAGTGTTTTTTTTTTTTTTTGTCAAAAGCACTTTTGGCAAAAAATTGAGGTGTGTGGCCCAGTTTGTAGAAGGAAAAAAATACTTTTGAGGAGAAGTAGAAGTAGTTTTGGAGAAGCAGTTTTTTGAAAAGCACTTTTGAGAATAATGCACTTAGAAGTATTTTTTTAAAGCTTGACCAAACACTAATTGATGCTCAGAAATGCTTTTCAAACTAATTAGTCAAATACAAATTGCTTCTCACCGAATATGTTTACTTTAGGTCAAGTATTTGCCAATAGTTTTTAAATCTTGCTAGAAATTTGGATGTTAGTAGGAAATTAATGTAGAGTACGTATTTCTAGCATTAAATTTTATTTTACTGAGAATTGCCCCAACTTACTAAGAAAAACTTGTAGTACATGCTAGTTATTATCAAGTGTTAAACTGTGTAAATTACCTCATCTAAAATTTTATGCGCTAATTACGAAGGATACTATACTTTATCTATGATAGGTCCAGAGACAAATCTAAGATTTAAATCTTATGGGTTCAATTTTTGAAGTTTTTAGTGTTGAACCCATTTTAAAGTTATGGGCTCGTATGTACTATTTTTATAATTTTAATAAATTTTCACTGTGTGTCGGAAGTTATGGGTTCAATTGAACTCATTGATGATGCACTCAGTGGCGGATTTAGAGCAAAGGATACGGGTTTCCGTGAACCCAGTAACTTTTGCATAAATAACGTAGTTGTACTAACAAATTCATTAAAAGTGTAATAATATTTAGCTTGAAATCCAATTCGTTGGTCCAGTTATTGTGTAGATGAACTTGAGATTGTTATCGGAACCCATAAGCTTAGAATTCTGGATCCACCTCTGGATAGGTTTGCGACACAACATCACGGGCAGGCTTAATTCATTTTTCTTGAGCCAAAAACATGAATATTTTGTTCATTTGTCACAAAAATTAGACTTGAAGTCACATCTTATATTAAACTATGTGAACTACCTTATTTAGAAATATTAAGTTGTTAGATATGGATTAAATTTATATCACTTACAAGAGGGGTTGTTTTGATAGTAAGCAACCTTCACTTCCAACTAAGAGGTTGTAAATTCTGAGTTTCCCCAAGAGCAAGGTGGAAAGTTCTTGGAAGGAAGGATGCCGGGGGTCTATTTGGAAACAACCTTTCTACCTAAGGGTAGGGTTAAAGTCTGTGTACACACTATCCTCCCCAGACCCTACTAAGTGGGATTAACAATAAGTAACATGTTATTTGTTTTTAATATAGAGCCCAGAATTGTTCGGAATATTTCACAAGATAGGGGAAGAGCAAGCCAAGGCAGCTGAAAAAGCCAAGGAAATGTTGAAAATTATAGAGAAGCAAGGTCTTGGAGAGAAGAAGTTTTTTGGTGGAGACACAATTGGATTAACAGACATAGCCTTTGGCTGGATAGCGTTATGGCTGGAAGTCATAGAAGAAGCTGCTGAGGTAAAGGTCTTCGACTCACTTAGTTTTCCTCGTTTAGATGCTTGGATACATAACTTTAAGCAAGTCCCTGTAATCAAAGAAAACACCCCAGATCGGGAAGCAATGCTAGCTTATTTCAAACGTCGTAGAGAAATGGTTGTAGCAGATGCAGCAGCAGCAGCACAAGGTTGAGGACATATTGTACGTTGTTGCTACAACGCGCCACACAAATAAAGATGATCTATGCATTGTTATTCTAGCTTGAACTGTTATCCTAGCTTGTATTGTGAAAACGTACTCTTTGTATGGTTATTAAGATATATGTCTGTATTTATGTTTTGTGTTCGGATAATTTATACATTTCAAAAACACAATATTGATGATATAACATTACCTTGCATGTATGTCTTCCAACGAGACTGGTCTTGGCATGTCTCCGTTTTTAACAATCTTAGCAAAATAATACTTTTTTTTTTAATTGAACATCATAATTCTTTATAATGCTTGAAATTTTTGTTTGATGGAGAAAAATAGACGGTTAATGACCCAATATTGTTAAAATCGATCAAATTTGATAACTTATGCTTAAATATTTAGGTCAAACATTGATTTAGTGATTTAGAGTAAAAAGCTCAAAACATCATTATTCAATTTTAGAAAGTGTTGAAGAGAACAAAGTGGATCTTTTAATTTTATATTATTTGACTCGATTGAAGATTGGAGATTGTTTGTGTTCTTTGGAAGTTTTTTTTTTTTAAATTTGAGATCATTTGGAGCAGATTTGGGACGGTTTGATCGAAATCGAAGTTGCAAATTCGAAAAACATTTGGTAAAAAAAAAATTATATCAATCAAGCAGACTTTGATGAACAACTTAATAGACAGGTAGAATAAATATAGCATATTCTCTATCAACCCGGTAGAAAAAATCTTGAAAAGCAAAATCAAGCCAACTTGATAGACATTGATGAACTTAAGAGATAGGTAGAGTAAATATAGCATAAACTCTACAAATCCAGTAAAGAAACACTGAAGAGCAATAATTGTGTGCAGATCGGGAGTCATTTTTAAAATATCACCAAATTTGAGAACAGTCGGCTCCATTCATGATAATCACCGGATAGTTTTTGCAAAATATCTTGCTTTTAAAAGTTATGGCATGTCACGATCCCAGTTCGTCCTTCGTGAACTATCGTAACGGCGCACCTAGTCTTTACGACTAGGTAAACCTAACAAATTCTAAAACTTAAACTCTTTTTTAGGAACTAAGTATCCCAAAACACTCCGAAACTCAAAACCAAATATCTCGGCAAATTAAAATAGCAAGAACAAATATGGGAAATGTAATTAATAGGGGATCGGGATGTTAATTCTTAAAACGGCCGACTGGGTCATTACATGACATATTGATTAAAGGGGAAGTTACATGATATACTCGTTTATAAAACTCACTTTCATGATATACATATATTTTGAAATTATATCAAATATCCCAAATAATGTTTCACGGTATACCTCTATGTATTCTAAAACATATCATGATATTCTACTTTGGAATACTATCCAAACCCAACTTACTATATATTCTAATTTGGAATACAATTCTAACAAAACAGATCATAATGCTTTAATTTCTAATATATTATTCAAACTAAAGATACCACAATATTATAATTCGAAAAATCTAAACATCTAACAAAATATACTATAGTATTCTAATTTGGAATACAATATCCGAACCAAATATACTACAACATTTTAATTTGGAATATAGTATCCAATGCAAATATACAATAATTTTTAATTTGGAATACAATATTCAAACTAAACATGTTACTCCCTCTGTTCCAATTTTATATGAACCTATTTCATTTTTAGTCTGTTCCAAAAAAAAGCAACCCTTTCTAAATTTGGTAACAATTTAGCTTAAACTTAGAATTTTACACTTAATGAGAAGCTTATATAATCGCACAAATACTCTTGGCCCCATTTGGATTTGTTTAGGAACACAAATTTCAATAGTCTTCATTCTTTTCTTAAACTCCGTGTCCAGTCAAACAGGTTCACATAAATTAGAACAGAGAAAGTACAATGTTAATTTGGAATGTACAGTATTATATTGTAGAATACAGTAGGTATATATGATAAAATAGTTTTATAAAGTAAGTATACAAAGTAAAATAATTAATTGTATAAGGTGTTAACTGATGTTTTCAATGAACATACCGCGCAAATTATCCGTGATTGTAAACTGGATCGATGGTCTATGATATATGGGCCTGTGGAGATTGGGGAGAAATTCAAAAATAGCCAGATTTACCACTGGTCGTTGAAAAATAGCCAAGTTTCAAAAGTCATCGAAATTTAGCCACTTTAAATCTGAGCGAAAACACTGTTTAAAATCCGAAAAAATATGCCATCAAATTTTACGGGAGTTCCAGTATAAGTATGTTTGAACTCCCGTAAATTTTACGGGAGTTCCAGGATAACTATGCTGGATTCAAGAGTCTCCCGCAGATTTTACAAGAGTTAGCAAAGTATACCGGTCCAGCATATATGTTGGAGTTCGTACACAAATGCACCAGAACTCACGTATATTATACTGGACCGATCTCTGTTGTAGCAAAATAGTGGCTATTCTTTATTGACTTAGTAAACGCTGGCTATTTTTCATTGACCAGTATGAAAACTGGTTATACCATGATATTTTAACCATTCATGACCTCAAAGCTCAAGCAGTTACAGAAGTCCAGTAAGCCCAACGACTGGCCCATGTAAGCTTTTCATATTTAGAAGTCAAGTGTAAATTTCAGTACTTTGACATTTACAGGAAACTTGCTGGGCAACAGAGTCGCTAGACTGACGACTGACAGTCCTCTCTATCGCCTTGATTGTCGGTATATAATATATTCCTCATTTTTGCTAGCTAACTTGGGTTCTCTCTCACTAGCTTCCTACTTTCATAAGGTTGAAAGTTACATACAAGAAAAATCAGATATAGACGAGTAAAAATAAATTTTTATGCTCCTATTAATTTTTTCGGGAAATTAATGTGAAAAAAATAAAATTACCCCCGGTAATTTTAGAGACAAGACATCTTTATCTCCCAACGAAATTGACTAAGTTCGATTCACAAGGTAATTAGGCGGTGGAGTGCATATCTTGTGTGCTTGGGCGAGAAGTTTTATGGTATATCTCAAATAACTTATATTAATAATATGATGCTCTTATTAGTCTCATAAATTTGTAGACTATAATCTTACACTTCTGTATCTAAAAAAATTCGGGTTCACAAAATTGTGAATATCTCATACAATTAGTGTTAGTTGTATAAAACACAAAATAAAATTTTCCGTGCTTGAGCCAACTCCAATGATGTGTTTCAATCTTAAAAAGTGGATATGCAATAGCCTAATTCTAAACAACTTTAATGTATAATCTTTCTATGGAAGAATTAAGTTAAATAGCAGCTCAATCAACAGCCAAAATTAGAAAAAGCTAACGAATGAATAGTATATGTATCTATATATACCACTAAAAAGAAGTACTCAATAAATCTAGTGGCTATTTGTATAAAGATCCCCTTTCTATCTAATACCCTGGTTGAGCTTAGATTGGGCTAGGCTGAATGAATTGGGTGAAGTGAAAGAATTATGCGGGATCTTTATACAAATAGCCGGTTATATTCAAGATATATATATATATATATATATATATATATATATATATATATATATATATATATATATATACTATGCCTTCATCAGTTATTTTTAGTTTAAACGGATAAGTGAGTGGTGATTTGGGTTACGTGGAAGAATTATACAGCCAATTATATATATATATATATATATATATATATATATATATATATATATATATATATATATATATATATATATATATACATACTATGCCTTCATCAGTTATTTTTAGTTTAAACGGATAAGTGAGTGGTGATTTGGGTTACGTGGAAGAATTATACAGCCAATAGCAGAACACACTAGGTAAACTTGTGGGGCATTTCATACCTAACCACTTTCGCAATTATCATTGAAGTTATACCCGTATTGTACAAAATTTTGCAACAAGTACTCGCTCGGATATAAAGTAGTTTAATCTCTTAAATGACACTTCAAAAATTGAAAATCTTAACTAGTTCAATCTCATCAATGTAACTTCAAAAATTAAATATGTAGTTCTTCTATCTTTCAAGTACAAATTTAAAAATTTGAATCTTAAATGGTTCAATTTCATCAATGCAACTTCAGACTTCAAATCTTAAGGTCTGAAACGTAAATTTGTTATTTGAATTTTGACAATTCAATATATAATTTAAGGTCCAAATCTATTCCATATGAGCTCAAAGATAAAGCATAACTTTCAAATATTAAAAAAAATAAATGTCAATCATCAAATTGTCTAACCAACAACTAATTTAACAAAACTTTTGCAAACTAAGACGAGGAAGAAAAAGTAATAAGCACAACGAAAAAGAAAGGCTTGATGTTCTTCAAGTCCTAAAAATAACGGGCTGGTGTGCAGTGGAAGGGTTGATGTTCTTCAAGTCCAACAAATGGACGAAGTGCATCAATAGCCGCTTTTAAATATGTTGTTTAAAATATATTTAAAGATTAGTTATTTTATCTAAACTTCCAGACTAATTATTCTGAATTTGAAAATTTAGGACTAAGTGTCCTAATCTTTTAAGCTGCTAATTTGAAATTCAGGACTAAGTTTCTTGAATGTTTGAACTATTAATTTAAAATTCAAAACACAAGATTCAAGCTTTTGGGTAAACTTTTTAAACTTTAAGACACGATTTCTTAAGTTTAATCTTTGAGGTTTAAACTTTAGGATATTGTATCATGAAGTACGATCGAATTGGTTAATCTTTAAATACATTGTAAACTGTAAATTTATTTTAAACAACATGCTTAAAAATGGCTATCTGGTGTCATTTCCACCCAACGAATGCATGATGGAATGCTCCAATTAAACCACCTCTTTCGAAATACTTGTAAACAATGAATATGGCCGGCGATTTTGTATACAAATTCCAAGCTTATACAGTGTTGTTATAAGAAAACAACGAAACAAAAGGACGTGAAAAAAAAACTATAAAAAGTATTTACACAATCGGATTACAGTTTTTTTTTATCAATATCTAATATTTACATCTAACAATATTAAGTTGCTATGGTTAGAGATATAATTGAGGTGAAAATGTTATGGTAAAGTGCGACTAAGAGTTCATGTAAAGACATATGTTATGTGTTTATTGAGTTTGTATAACACTAGATTTGTTTAGGTTTTTTTCATGTAAGTCTTTTATAACGTAATTATTACTATTATTATTATTATTATATATATATATATATCACGTATCCTTAGCGCGTGAATCGATTAAAGTTAAATTGACACACATATAAATTTTAATAGTAGTAAAATTCACCATCTTTTGTGTGTACTGCTCATAAACTTAAAAAAACCCTAATATCTATGTAATTTCTTCATACAACTCCAGCTCCAAACCATATAACATAGAAAAAATTAAAATTGTAGCATGGACTGAGCACTTTAAGTAATTCCTACTGCCAGCAATAATTATCAATCTCATTTGAATAAATTTAAGCTAATCCATGAACTCCAATCCAATAAGTCTTGGATAATTGAGTTAAAAAGACAAAGAAAAAAACAATCAATATATACCAATGTCTCCAATCTTGACTAATAGAAAAGTAAGTTTAATTAAAAAATAATAGTCTATTGTTGGCTTAGCAGCACTTATTTCACTGAGCTTATGCTTTCAATTCTATTTTGGATACTAGACTTTTTATTTATTTATAATAGACAATATTTAGTGAGGCAAATCTAATTCTTTTTCTTTTTGCTAATCTGGATTTAATTATATCATACATAATAATGTCTTTCTGGTAAAAAGGAAGTATAAAATCTAACAAGAATTGGAAATGCTTTCTATAAGCTTTTGCGTGTTGGTGTAAGTCCGGTTTTAACGGTGAATCTAAATATGTTTGGAGAAAAAAGATGTCTGTATATATTTTGAATTAATGGAATCACAAGCCACGTGGCCTTATTTTAGTGGTTGCTTTGCCATGTCATTGTCAGTGAATTATATGCATTCTGGTTTTTGGGTCTCTCAAATTTTCGTGTCTAATAGAACACTTTTTTCATAGATCAAGTATTTAATGGGTACAAATTTTAGCATAAGTGTCTAATTGAAATTTTTGGACAAGTTTAATGGGTTACTTATGTATTCAGTCTAAATTAAATGAAGTATAAATTTTACAATTTTACACATAATGATAGTATTTTCAAAAAAATTGGGAAATAATTTGAGAAATGAGTATTTAATGATATATATAGCAAAAACAAAAACAATTTTTTTAATTTCTCTTGATTAAGTATAGTGGTTAAATAAAAATGAAAAGATTTTTTTAGTATAATGGACAATCAAAAGTGAATGGAGAGAGTACATGGGGAGATTTTAAAAAGTAGCGAGATTTACAACTACTCATTCAAAAATAGCCCAATTTTAAAAGTAGTAGAAATTTAGCCACTTTTTATATAATGATAATTATGAGCGAAAATATTATTCAAGACCATGAAAATACTCCAGTATATTATGCTGGAGTTCCAGCATAAGTATATTTGAACTCCAGCATATTATACTGGAGTTCCAGGATAGTATGCTGGAACTCCAGCATAATATGATGGAGTTCCACCATAAATACACTAGAACTCTAGTATAATATACTGGAGTTCCAGCAAGTATAATAGTCAAGTATACTCCAGTATATTATACTGGAGCCAACAAAGTATACCGGTCCAGCATAATATGCTGGAGTTCATACACAAGTGCACTGAACTCCAGTATATTATGTTGGACCGGTCTCCATTGCAGCAAAACAATGACTATTTTTCATTGACTTGGTAATTATTTCTGATTGACCTGTCCGAAAATTGGTTATATCGTAAAATTTAAACAGTACTAGGACTTGGACAGGGTCGGAAATTAAATTATATTTTTATTTTTTATTTCTATAACAAAAAATTAGTTTTATTTGAATTTTAAAATTCGAATAAACAGACACATGGGTCGGGCTGCATATTAAATTAGTGTTTTTATTTTTTTATTTCATAGTATAAAATCAATTTTATTTGAATTTTATAGGAGAATCCCTACAAAGTAAGCTAGAAAAATCTGCAAATATTAAATAGTGGCTTATTATATCTTGAAGAAGATTGTTCGTGTTTTTTCTAATTCTGTATATGGACAATAACTTCTTTAAATAAAGTCGTTGTTCTTCGCCTCAAGCCTTTCTCAATCTCATTTTCACTTTTGTGATTATTTTCTAACACCTATGAGGATTGAGGGAAGTGAAATTCGGACCTACCCATGTGGTAATCTGTCAATGTTGGTAAGGGATGTCTGAATTGAACAAACAAAGAAGAAGCAAACATTAATCTCAGTAACAAACAGAACAAAACCAAATATACAAGGACGCCTCTTTTGCAGCTGTAAAGTTGCAGTAAGAGATTTTGGGGTCTCAGTTTTGAGAACGTGCTTGTAGTAAACACTAAAAAACATCTATGGGCCATCAAAACATTAAGAAGAAGCATGTGATTTGTTCTCAGTCTCTATTGCTATTCCAAATTGAACTGAAACAACAGTGTTAAATTAAAGTCTATATATGATTTTTATATTATTCTTTTCCTGTATTTATTATGTTAGCTTGCATTTTTCCCTTATCCAAGGTTATGGGTAGATTGACGAAGATGTCGCACATCAAATCAGAGTAAGATGGATGAAATGGAGGCTCGCTTCCGGTTTTTAGGTGATAACCAGTGGCGGAAGCAGGATCTCCATGAAGTGGTTCAAAAAAAAAATTATAACTAGTTGAAATTGAACATATAACCTTATAAAGGTTTTGAACCCCCTTGAACACCAAACTACACGTTTCGATTGTGTTAAGAGGGTTCAAAACTTAATATATAGAGGTAAAAATTAGATTTCACCTTATATATACAGTGTAATTTTTCGGCAAAGGGGTTCGGCTGAACCCCATTCCGTTGCCCTAATTCCGCCCTTGGTGATAAGAATGTGCTACCGAGACTTAAGGGTAAACTTTATAGAGTGGTGGTTCGGCCGACTATACTGTATGGGGCTGAGTGTTGGCCAGTCAAAAACTCCCACGTACAGATGATGAAAGAAACATAGATAAGGATGTTGAGATAGATACGTGGGTGTATCAGGAGGGATAAGATTAAGAATGAAGCTATCCGGGACAGAGTGGGAGTAGCCTTCATGGAGGACAAAATGCGGGAGTGGAGGATGAGATGGTTTGGACATGTTAAGAGGAGAAGCATTGATGATCCCATTAGGAGGTACGAGAGGTTGGTTATGGTCGACGAGTTTGAGAAGAGGTTGAGGTAGACCTAAAAAGTACTGGGAAAGGTGATTAAGCATGACATGGCGCTGCTTCATCTTATTAAAGACATGACCCTTGATAGCACAGTGTGGAGGTCGAGGATTAGGGTAGAAAGTTAATAGGTAGTTTGTTAATTGCTCACTGATAGTCTTGGTAGCACACATATCCCTTTATATTCTTAGATATTTATTTGGTTTGTCTCAAGTATTGTTAGGGACGGATTCAGTTCAATACTTACGGGTTCCCGTGAACCCAATAGTTTTTGTCTAGAACCTGTATTTATATTAAAAAATTTATTGAATGCATAAGAATATGTAGCTTGGAATCCAGTCCGTTCATCGAATTAGTATGGTATACTAACTATGAGTATTGTATTCTCTATTGCTATTATTTGGTACTACTTATTCTTTATCTCGCTCTCTTTCTTCTCTCTTCCTTTCTTGCTTTTCTCCTCTTCCTCCTTCTCCCCTTCCTCTTCCTTTTTCTTCTTCTCACCCTGTTCGAGCCGAGAATCTATTGAAAACAACTTCTCTACGTATATTAGATAGGAATAAGGTCTGTGTATAAACTATTACAATATATTGGGTTTGTTAATATTGCATTTTTCCCCCAATGTTAGCTTGTACTTGACCGAACGAAAATTTGGCTTTTCCTAAGTTGGCGTTTGTGAATTAGAGACAAGGCAATTTCTATGCATTTATATGTGTAAAACAAATGAAAGTATACTACTAAAATGCGGTTGAAATTTCTCGGGTTAGATGCTACAAACACACTAGGCTAAAGTAAGTCCACATTTTTTGGATAGATCTAAGACATGAGAAATCAGCCAATTCCAACTAAAAACAGTTTATAGGCGAAAACATTGAATTCTATTGTCTTATGTTACGAGTCGTACTTAGATTGTTCGTACTATTATTAATTGTAGGCGTAATATTTAACCAATCTTTGAGGGTTAGATGTAGTGGAACCATTCATAGGCAGAAGCCTCTCTTTGAAAACTTGATGGAATTAAGGTGATGGACCACAGAAATGGGATTCATTGATAACTACGTTAGGAAGTGTTATTTGACATTCCTACATAGGCCTTCTCAGTCTGGTGATGAGGAGCATTTAAACTCATTTCAGTTGTCTAATCTTAAGCTATCGAATTTGTAATCTAATTAAAGACATACTTTCCCTGCATGTTGGTGTCGTGGTGTAGTTGGTTATCACGTCAGTCTAACACACTGAAGGTCTCCGTTTCGATCCGGGCGACGCCATCTGCAGCAAATTTGTAAATTCTTTTTTCCCATCGGTTTTTACGTTCTTTCACCCTGGTCATGAGTACTCGGTAGGAACATTATGCTGTAAGATAATTTCATATAGAACCTTGATTGTTACCATGTTCATTAGATAGGTTCTAGTAATGGAATGTTATGCAATAAGTAGAGCGGTCAAAATGGGCTAGCCCAGCCCAAGCTTCGTGAGTTTTTAAATTTGACGGGTTAGGACGGGCTGGCCCTCCATCTATATGGGCCTTAAAATGGCTATCCCAGCCCAATCCTAAAAGGGTTGCAGGCTAGGGCGGGCCGGCCCTTCAGTATTTTTAGAAAAAAATATTTCTCCATATCTTTAGATATTTTTTCGTGACATAATCTCTTAATCATATGAATAACTTTTGTTTATTTAGATTGTACAAGAATCTTTATATTTGACAAGGAATCTCGTAATTTGAAATGTAAATTTTCTTTATCTCTAGCTCTTCTTTTCTTAATGTTACATAAATATTTTTTTAGTACTTTTCTTTTACTTCCTTAGGTTTCAGGAATTGTTTAAATAAGTTTATACATTAAGATTTTTTAATTTAGGTTTAACATTATTTGTTGATTTCATTATTATAGCCCATAAAGTTTTAATATTCATGAAATTATTTAGTGTTGTCAATTTTCTTTGAGTATTAAAACTTGACCTTTTTCTATGCTGAATAAAAATTTAATAATTAATATTATATTAAAGTAACCTAATTGATCATTGGCCAGTTAAAGTAATATTTTCATTTGGAAAAAAAATTAATGACTTAAAGCTTTCCTAGTTCGTTGTTAATGAAGCAAAAGAATAACTAATCTCGTCATACTATATGCATATCAAAAATATAATTCTAGTTGATATGGTATGGTAGATGAACAATCTAAGGTTGAAAAATGGGAATAATAGTTAATAATTTTTTAGTTTTTACTTTTTAAGAATATTTCAATTTGAATTTAATTAATTTTTGGCTCACGGGCCAGTCCAGGCCCAGCCTCAATCAAGCCTCAAGGGCCAGAAAGCTGACTTGGGCCGGGCTTAAAAGCCTCAACTTTAAATGGGCTAAAAAAAATCAACCCAACCCTACCAAATAACGAGCTGGGTTAGGATGGCCTCATGGGCCAAGCCCATTTTGACGGCTTTAGCAATAAGTTATTTTTTTTGGGTACAATGAAAAAATTGGATAAACATTCTTTTTTTTTATTATTATTTAAAAAAATGCTACATGTCTTAAGTTTGCAAGAAGAATAACCTTCATTTCCTTGAGTGCATCTTTCCAAATTAATCTCCTCACGTTTTTATGCCATTCTTTTGCCAGAAAATCTACGAATTTGCATTGTCCACTTACAACAAATAATTACAATCTTCAAACAATGGCTCTTAAGAGGATGGCATTATATTCCCTTTTCTTTGATAAGATAAGATTGATAATAAGTGATCAGTCCGTCTCCACTTCTAATTTCTTATGAGTATCTCCTTTCTTTTGCCGAGACTTTTTTTTGATGCTCTATAATTTTGTAATGTGACTTTATGTAGGCTTTTATCGGATGACAGCATTGTAAGACAATATCAAAAAGTGTTTTTTAATGCACAACTTATAGATGAGAAACTTAATTAAGATCCGAGCTTGTGACACTAGTACATTCTTATGACCGAAAAAATCAGGTGTCATGTGAAAGCTAGTAAAACAAATCTTGAATAACAATAAATCAGATAACAAAAGAGAAATATACCAAAAGAGACACAAACATTTAACGTGGTTTGGCCAACTGACATACGTCCACGGGCGGAGATGAACAATCCATTATAATAAAATAGAGTACAAATATGAAAAGAACAACTTCACGAAGAGATAAACATAAATGACATACAAATACTTTCCTACAAGAAAAAGGATTAGCAAAATATATGTATACGGTGGAAATCGGGGCTACACAATTTCATCCTTTGATGGAGAAAAAGATACCACGTTGAAAGGATAGGACGTCGAGTCCTAGATCGAAGTTTATTTCCTAGATCGAGGTCGACATCACTAATCGAGGTCAGAATTGGGTATACTTTGAAATGATGGCGGTATAACCCCGTAACGGAAAGGGCGAGATATTCGCAACGGACCGAAAATCGTGGTGTGAATCTCGAAACAGATCGGACTGCAACGATTAATGAGATGTTAATGTGATTTCCTATTATAATTAGAAGTGTATCTTACTTCGGACTCCCCTATTGTATAAAGAAGGATCTCGTTCATTTGTAAATATACATTATTCACTAATAAGAAAATATACATTGTCACACCTCGAGACTACCCAAGATCGAGGTTAAGATTTGGATTGCATATTGGTATGATTTATTTTATTCTCCAATTTGTCTATTTAATTCTCGTTTATCAATTGGTATTTGATTGAATTTATATATCTTTAAAATCACAATATACGTTTAATTATTACTCGATTTCTGGGTAAACAGTTTGGCGCCCATCGTGGGGTAATAGTTATTGCTCAGTGATAATTCTGATAACACACATTATTTCACACTTGTTATTGTCAGGTATATTTGCTCTCAAGTTAAAAAATATCAAATTCACAAAATACACCTACACATGGTGATGATGGTCTTGGGTTTCACGGGGAAAACGATAATGTAATTGCTCTAAGAGCCAAGGTGCCACCGGCTAATCTCATAGGCGCACTGATTACTGATCCAGTCGATATCGGTTCGCATGTTGCTCTAAATGACCTAGGTGCAGACCCGGAAGGGAGTGTGAACAGGGAAGGCCGATCTGGTGGTCAAGGTATACAGTGTAGAGAAGACGGGGGAGTTAGTCTCCATATGAAATTCGAGATGCTACACGCTCAGCATGACATTATTGCATAGATGCAAAATCAACATAGGGCTCCAAGTGGAATCAAGCTAGAAATAACTCATTGTACCGAGCCTAGGCCAGAAAGGTCAAATGCCGAATTGGGAACTGATCCTAAAATAATGAAAATGCTAGAGGAGCTCACAAAAAGAATTGAGTCATAAGAGAAGAAAATCAAAGATAATGATTAAAAAGTGGAAACATACTACTCCCAAGTTAAGCAGATATCAAGGACACCCCGGATCCTAAAGGGATTGGATTTGAAAAAGCTTGTGCAGAAGCCTTTTCCTCAAAGTGCGGCTCTGAAGTCCATTCCTAAGAAGTCGTATGCGAGACATACCTAAGTACAACAGAACCCGAGATTATGTGCCTGAAGGCTCTTTATCATTCGACGAGGAAGAAGCAGAAGGCATTTCTCAGCCACACAATGACACTCTGGTAATTTATGTCTTATTAAATAACGTTCAAGTTGAGCATGTTTTAGTGGATCCATGTAGCTAGACGAATATCATTCGATCGAGATTTGTGGAGCAGCTCGGCCAACAAGATCAAATCGTGCCCTCAGCTTGGGTCTTAAACGGCTCCAATATGGCCAGTGAAACAACTAAAGGGGAGATAGTTCTACCTATGAACGTGGCTGGAACCATTCAAGTTACCAAGTTCCACATGATCGAGGGCGATGTGATGACCCGAAAAGTCATCACTTGTTCTAAAAACAAATTTAGCGTTTTGAGGCCCAAAAGCCTCCTTTTTACCTCACCTCAATTTGCGTATGCAGTCCAGACGTGTAGCCAGAAAGCTTATATGTGAAAATCTGTGAAAAATAATAAAATTTGGCTTTAAAATAAATTAAGTTGACTTCGATCAACATTTTGAGTAAACTGACATGGACCCGTGATTTGATGGTCCCGGAGGGTCTTTAGGAAAATATGTGGCTTGGGAATATGCCCGAAATGGAATTCCAAGGTCCCAAGCCCAAGAAATAAATTTTCGAAAAAAAATTAATTTCTTAAAAATATATAGGTTTTTAAGAAAAGGATAGGCCGATTCTACGAAAAAGACTATCATTCAAAACTTAAAGAAAAGGTTAAACGACGCTAAGGGAAAGTAGAGAGAAATTTTACCCGAAGTCCTTTGGGCATATCGAACAATATCAAAGTCACGTACCGGGGCAACCTTGTTCTCTTTAGTATATGGCTCTGAGGACTTAATCCCGGTCATAGTTAGGGAACTTAGTGCTAGGTTTCGACATACAACAGAAGAATCCAACCACGAGGATATGAATATTAGCCTCGAACTATTGGATGAAAAACGAGAAGCTGCACTCGTTCATTTGGCTACAAAAAGCAAAGAATTGAGCAATATTATAATAGAAGAACCAACCTTTGCCACTACGGATCCGGGGACTTAGTTCTGAGGAAATTCACCATCAATACTCGAGACACGAATGAAGGAAAACTGGACCTAAATTAGGAAGGGCCATATTGTTTCCTCAGTGTCATCGGAAGGGATCTTATAAACTTGGCACAAGAGAGGCAAACAATTGCCATACAATCGGGATATATCACTCCTCAAATGGTACTATTTCTAAGGTATGACTCTCCCCTTTTTCATTTGTAGTTGATACTAACTTATTGCAGGTGTTCGATCGAAGATGTCGAGAAACTCTTCAACACGAAGACATTAGGTTTTAAAGCACGTGTTGCACTCTTTTTCCCTTAGATCGGTTTTTATCCCAAATGGGTTTTTCTTGTGACGTTTTTAACAAGGCAATAATCATGTGCTATCTGTGGGAGATTCAACAGTATCCAAGGCTTCTTTACAATCAACCTCTAATATTAGGGGGTATCACCCTCGTATGTTATATTTTCGAGGACACTATTTAATGTCAAAGGGGGGTCTCGATAGGTAAACTTTTTAATGGGCCAAAGGATCGAATGAACCGTGTCCATATAGGTTAGTTGAGCCTTGATGGAAAAACATGTACGCACATATAAATTATTCAAAGAAGCATTCTTTATATACCAAACATCTTGTATCTCAAAGAAAATTCTAATATAAGAGCTACATATTTATGATTTTATGAGAAGCAACTCAAGAGTGAGGCCCAATATGCCTCGAACACTCCAGGACTATCGTCAATGATTGACATATTCAATTTGTCTAAACTCGAATTCATAAGACCTCAAAGAGGCACCTCAACCTACAGTCCAAGGCCAACATTATTGGGGACTAACACTTCAAACAAGTTCAAAACGTTAATGGGGAATAAGACTAGGAGTCATCCCAAAGGCTACGACCAAATTAATGCGGTTGAGAGTCATTCGAATCCTATAATAAAAATAGGACTTTGAATTCTTTGAAAAATCAATTTAAAAAGCAACCCTCGGAAAATAATGAAAAGGGCTTCGATAAAATCAGTCCTCGAAAACCTTAAGGGGTATTGAATAATCATAACACAAATGTGCTAAGGCACAAAAGTAGAAGTGTTTCAATCAACATCGAACACTCAAAAAACCTAATGGCTAAAAAATACTTGCTAAGGCATAAAGAAAATTTTACTAATTATTTTAAGTCGAAAGAGGGGAATAATAGCCATCTTTTAGAGTTCATATTGGCCAAATCTAAAGAGCCTTAGGTCCAGTACACTTAGAGTCGAGATCTTGTTCTCGCTCCATCTGAACCTACGAATTCGACTATTCTGAGCCCAAACAAAAACTGACTTGAAGATGGCTCAGAGACTCACCATTATTCGCCACAAACCCTAAAGGGCATATGCTTCAAGTTCGAACCTTATTTGAACTCAGCTGTGGTGACTTCGAGGAACACAAAAATCAAAATATCGAACGCACCATTCAAAGCATAAGATTGTGCTAAATATTTGCATGGCATAAGACATGTTTATAGATAAAATTGAAAAGGAATTTAAAAGGGAAAATTCCTTTATATATATATGGGCAAAAATATGTACAGAAATCGACGAGGGTCTTACAAAAAAAAAAGTAAAAAATCCTAACAATGCTCAGGGCTGGTTTCCCCTCAGGAGCAGCTTCCATTTTGACCCCTCATCGCTATTGGAACAACCTTGGTTTCCTTCATCATCATCGTCATAATCTAATGAAATAATCAATATGTCATCAGCTTCAAGTGCCTTAGCTTGAGCTATCTCTTTGAAGAGGTTGAAACCTCGAGCATAGATTTCCTCGAGGGTCTCCCTCCAGGATTGGCACGTCGCCAAGTCATTACTCCATCGCTCTTGATTAGAAGCCTCCCTTAGCTATTTTGATCAGCCTCATCATCATGTAGGTACACGTCTATGGACTTATCAGCCATAATTATTATCTTCCCGACCTCTGCCTTGGCCTCAACAAGCTCGACTTCAAATACTTTTGGCCTGGGCTAAGCTTTTATCATTAATGCTCCGAAGTTGGACCTAGACCGATGACAGCTTGGCCAATGCGGCCTCTTTCTCCGCAGCAAAGCGGTCCATGTTCTCCTTCCAACAATCATATTGAGCTTTGATTTGATCGACTTCCCTTCGGAGTAACTCGATACTTTCCATCTTTTGCTGCAGTTGAGATATTTAAGTATTAGCCTCCACAGTTGGGTCGAGACCGTACTCTTTTAAAAGGATAGTTACATGCTTGTCTAGCTCAGTCTCTTCTTATGAGCCTAGGCCAAGTCTGGTCGGAGGTCCCTAATTTCCTCTTCTCTCTTCACATAGAGGCTTTTGAGAGCATCTCTCTCATCAGTAAGCCTTATGTGATCGGGCTCACACGGTTCAGCTCGGCTTAGGTTTGTTGAACACTTTCTGATAAAGTGTCATAGCCTATAGAGAAAGGAAAGAAATCATACAGAAGAAAATGAATGTGAACGTAATAACGGATGATGAAGTTTACCTGGTATAGGAGATGACGGGCCTCATAAAAAATGATCGACGCATCTAGAAATATCATCGACCCACAAAAGGCATCTACGGAATATTGGTTTTACCCCTCATGGTCCATTCCCACATCTGGGGTCTCCATAGATCGAGCCTCCTGCAATTGCCCTTCAAAAAATTCAGGGCGGGGTCGCGGATCATCGATATTTATTTCCCCAAGCAAGTCATTTTGGGCGTTCTCCCCCTTTAGAAGAGCCCCAGAACTGGACCCTACGGGCACACTCACCAGTTGTTCATCACGACAGGAAATATCTTCGACCCCTGATGACTCGAGGACTTTGTTCGGAGCACCTTCTGGGATCTCCTCGGTCCGTGGGTGAGTCTCTTTGACCATCATCGGCCCAGCTGCTGTTTAAGCTTCGGCGCTCCCTCTCTTTCGAGGCACCAGCTCGTAACCAGCATCTTCCCCCTCTTCTTCTTCTTCTTCTTCTTCTTCTTCTTCATATTGTAGCTTTTGGGCTACGTTAGCAGATAGAGCGGCAAAATCATCCTTCTACTTATGAGATTTCCTCTTCTTAGGCTTCAAGGTGTCCAAAGTTGAAGCATTTTTTCTTTTGTTGTCCTTAACCAGTTTGGGAGCCACTTCTTCCTCAGACAGGGATGGCCTCATTTCAGCAACATCCCCAAGGCTTGCATAAAAAGGAATCAAATATAAGTAAAAAGAAACGTTACAACAAAAAAACACCAAAAACTTACAGGATAAAAGTACCACGATTCTTCGCTTCCCATTTGCACCTTTCCAAGTCACGCCAGCAGCTCTCAACATGGGAGGAAGTCGAGGCTAACTTCCAAACCCAGTCTTCGATCTTAGGGATTGTATGAGTCATCCAGGCAATCGCTGCATGACAGATGAAAACATTACATAAAGAAAAAATGAAGTTCAATGAATAATGGGCAGTGTGTTACTTAAGATCAGGGTTCGACTTCTTGGGGAATGGCAGTTTCTCCTCTGGGATAAGGTCGCTGGCCCTTACCCGCATGAAACTGGCTCATCCAACCCATTCCTTATCCTTGTTAATACTCGCAAAAGGGACTTTATTGATCGGTGTTGAAGCTTGATTAATCCTCAAAAAAGTCGAGGTCAATACAACCACATGAGATCGCTCGAAGTGAATTCCAACCCCTTGGCCTTGCTAGAAAAGAAACGGAGCATGACCATTATGTGCCAGAACGAGGTATGAACCTGGTCGATGGTAACTTGGTACGTCTTGTAGAAGTCAACGATAACTGGGTCAAGAGGACCCAACATGAAGAGGTAAATGTAGACACTTAGAAACCCCCTCCACTTGAGTGGTAATACTCTCTTGGAGGGCAGGGATCTATTCACGACCTCGGACGCCTAGTTATAGTCTTTCTTCACAACTCTAGTTATTTTGCGGTTATCGAGCATATATATCTCGACACATGTTCGCATTGGCAGGGTTCTCAACTTTGAAATCAGTTTTTAAATACAAGGTCGGGAACGTACTTGTGAGATAGTAGTTCCCGGTCGGCCGGGAAGAAGAAGAAGCTTTCTCCTTTTGTGGGACAGTTTTAGAGCTTTTCGCCATTAATTTAGATAGAATGAAGTGGAAATAGGCGAAATTTGATTTTGGTAATAACAAAATTGACTCAACGGATGGTGAAGGTGAAGAGATGGAAAGAGGAAAAGATTTAGAAAAACTTTGTAAAGGTGAAAGTAAAGTTTTGATTCAAATAAAGAACTTGTATTTATAGATTCACGGCAACGGTCGGTGGCGCTAGGAGCTGACCGCCTACTGACAATCTTTAATGATTTGGGAAACTGTATCGACGGGACGTTTCGATTACCTCGATCGCTTATGTCACGGGGATGACGTCATTATACGGGTCTCCAGTAAATCGAGGCTCAAGTCATTTTTATCATTTTACTCTAAGAAAATAGGGGACTATCTGTACCCGATGTCGTCCTTCGATGGAGAAAAAGATACCACGTCGAAAGACTAGGACATCTAGTCCGAGATCGAAGTTTATTTCAAAGATCGAGGTCAACATCACTAATCGAGGTTAGAAGGGGGCATCAGACTGAAGATCGTGGCATGAATCTCGGAATGGATCGGCCTGCAATAATTAATTAGATGTTAATATAATTTTCTACTATAATTAGAAGTGTACCTTATTTAGGACTTCCCTATTATATAAAGAGGGATCACATTCATTTGTAAATATATATTATTCACTGGTAATAAAATATACGTTCATTTCTTTCTTGTTATTTCGCTTACTGTTCATTGAGTTGCTTTATCATTTTCTATTCATGTTATCACACTTCGAGACTACCACATGTCGATGTCAAGATTTGGCTTGCATACTTGTTTGATTTATTTTATTCTCCAATTTATTTATTTAATTGTCTGTTTATTAATTGGTATTGGATTGAATCATATATCCTTAAAACTACAATATAAGTTTAATTGTTATTCGAATTTCTGAGTAAACAATATAGGAGAATTATAATTTCCTTCCATAAAAAAGAAAACTCAATTATGGTAAATATGTTTGATTTTCACACATTCTTCCCTGTTTATTCTTTGCAGCAGTATTAATGATACGGTAGTGTTCTGTACAACGAAGATATAACTGCAAAGAATTTCCACCAAGGGCATGAATCATTCCATGTGCTAGAAATAGAGAGTTGATAGTAGCTAGTTTATTAGTTTGATGATTATAACTAAGTCAAACTCTAGTATAATTAGATCATTATTAGTAATGGAAGCAATGTGTGATGTGAAACTCTTTCATGCATACTCATCTGGAAGGAATCAAATGAAAAGGAATAATAATAATTATTATTATTATTATAATCTCAGTGTGATGTACCAAAGATATATGTCAAATCTTTTGTTCCATCCTATACATCTGCTTATAAATGCATTTAATCATTAGCAAGTTGGTTAACAATTAATCACCCTTAGACTATTCCATTTCATTTTATTCCTAGCTACAAATACAATTGTTCATATCTTAACAAGTTCGATTTGTCATCATATGAAGGAACCGCTTACATTATTTCTTTTCCTCTCTTTTATTTATTTTTAAACTATTTCATCACATTGTTTAATTAGGACCTAAGATGATCCGAAAGAACTGGGGTATGTATCAGTGAGCACATGACCCCTAAACAAAATTTTGAGACCTAAGGGAACCATTTATGAGATTCATTTAGATTGTTGTGAGTGATGGCCTTTTAAATGGGATCTAAGTTGTATTTTTTTTTTGTTTCACACCCGGTGTCCGGTACCCACATTGAAGTCTGACTATACTCGGATTCGTGCTGTATATGGCCCCTTTCGAGAGGAAGCGCTCCCTACCAAGGATTTTTCTATACCCATGTCTCGAACCCGAGACCTATGGTTAAGGGAAGAACAATCACATCTACTGCACCACATCCTTTGGTGGTGATCTAAGTTGTATACAATGACAGTGCGAAATAATTTTACACTAAATAATTTGTTTTTTTTTTTTTTAATTTCTCACCATGTATCCGGTACCTACATTGGGGCTTGACTAAACCGGATTCGCGTCGAAAAATTGCATATTGAGGAGCAAAGTGCTCCCTAATAAAGGTGTCTTCATACTACACAATTTGTTAGTTGTACTCTCTCCTTTCTAATTTATGAAATACAGTTTGATCCAACATGGTATTTAAGAAAAAAATATTCTTTTTTAATTTGTGGCCTTAAACATACCATAATATTTTTTTTAAGTTTCTCATTAAGCATAAATTGAAAAGCCTAAGTGAAATTACTTTCAAATATATAAGTTTGTCTTTCTTTTTGTAACAAACTATTAAGAAAATGTATAACATAGATTATAAAAGAGGAGTACCTAATTTTTGCTCCATTTGCTTCTTTTTGGACAAGGTGAGTTGCTTTGATGGCAAGCAAGTAGTACAGCTATTACGTGACTCTAGTTAGTTGACTATGATCAATTAGTTTAGCTAGTTAGTTTTAGCCTAACTTATGCGTTAGTGTAGTGGGGTGTATTAGTTAGTTAGTTTTACAGCTGTCACTCTTTCATGTATATATACGACTCTTGTAAATGCAGAACAATAACAATAAAAACCAAAAATTCAGTTCTCCTCTGTATTCCTTCGTCTTGGTCTCTTCATCCTTTTCATTCGATTACCATTGCGGATAGCTAAACTCACTAATACATGGTATCAGAGCTATAATTGAGTGAATCTAGGAGTTTTCTCTCACAACAGTTAAAGATCGAGAGATTACTCAGGTATTTTTGGTGAAGTTTGAGTTCTGCTTCAGTTTCGTGCCCTAATTCTCATGGCGGTGGATGATGCTACCACACAAAATGTGATTATGATCGATCACAATCACCCTCTGTATTTGCATGCATATGATTCTCCGAGCTCACTTTCGATCGGAATGCCTCTGATCGGAATGGAGAATTAAACACTATGGCGACAGGCCACGGAGGTTTCTTTGCTCACCAGAAATAAACTAGGCTTTGTTGATGGAACAATTACTAGAGACACTTATGGATAGAATTTCGTTAATCATTGGGATCACGGCAATTACATGGTAAAATCATGGATAATGAACAATGATAGTCGAGATTTGCTTAGTGGAGTGTTATTTCGTTCTAGTGCTCATGTTATTTGGGAGGATCTGAGAGTGCATTTTGATAAGGTGCCAGTTTCTCGCATGTACTACCCGCATAAAGCAATTTTCACATTAACACACGGAATTTTCTCTATTTCTGTGTATTACTCTAAGTTGAAGGACTTATGGGATGAATACGACTCATTGATGCAGCCTCCTTCATGTGAATGTGCAAAATCTAAGGAGTACACTAATAATCTGCAAAACCAGCGCTTGTTACAATTTCTTATGGGTCTTAATGATGGATATAGTCAAGCACGCAGCTAGATTTTGATGAAATCTCATGTTCTTAATGTTAATCAAGCATATGCTATGTAATAGGGTTGTTGAAAGGAGACATATGCATATCCTTGAGACATCTAGAGCTAACAAATTTGAGGGTCATTTGCCATCCAAGTTCTGGGGATATTGCATATAAGCTATTGTGTATATCATTAATAGGGTACCTTCTACTATTTTGGGGAATAAGTCTCAATTTGAGTTGTTATATAACAAATGTCCCTCATTATCTCACTTGCAAGTGACAGGATGTCTTTGTTATGCAACAATATTACCTAAACAAGATAAATTCAGTCCTAAAACTACTCCTTCTATGGTACTTGGCTATGGAACTTTTCAGAAAAGGTTATAAACTATATAACATTGTGCACAAAACAATTTTTATTAGCAAAGATGTTCTATTTCATGAGAACATCTTTCCTTTTTATTCCCAGACCACAGACCAAGACTTCTCCTTTCCAGTTCTATCAATCCCTTCTGCTTCACCTCAAGATTTCGTTCTTATTCCATCAAACCAGCCACAAGTAGTAACCTCATCAGAAACAGTAGTCCTTGATAATGCAGAATGTGCTTCTCTCACTCCAGATCACTCTCCTTCTAAACCTATATCTCTTCCTGATTCAGAACCATTGCCCGTTTCTAATCTAGAAACACCACACAGAAAGTCTAGAAGGGTGTCTAAGCCACATATTTGGTTGAAGGACTTTGTTGTTCATGGCAAAACTGTTGCTGCTTGTCTCTACATACTATCTAACGTTGTTAACTATGATACTCTGACACTAATGTATCAAAGTTTTCTCACTATGTTTTCTGCTGAACTTGACTCCCAGACCTATGCACAGGTTGCTAACGATCCAGGTGGATTGAGGCTATGCAAGCTGAACTACAAGCTTTGGAAGCTAACAATACCTAAGAGGTAGTGCCTTTGCCTACTGGTAAGAAGGCTATTAGTTGTAGGTGTGTGTATAAAATTAAGTATAAAGATACAGGTGAGGTAGAAAGGTTTAAGGTACGATTGATAGAAAAAGGTTATAGTCAACAAGGGGGGTTAGATTATCAAGAAATATTTTCACCCGTAGTTAAAATGGTAACTGTTAGATGTGTTCTAGCTATTGCTGCAACCAAGCATTGGACAATCCATCAAATGGATGTCTATAATGCTTTTCTACAGGGTGACTTGGATGAAGAAGTATATGTGCATTTACCCCAAGGTTTCACAGTTCTAAGGGCTCTCCGAATGTTTCTAGGTTGTTTAAATCTTTGTATGGTCTTAAACAAGCTTCTCGACACTGGAATCTAAAGTTAACTTCTGCTTTACTATCTTATGAATTTGTGCAAAGTCATTTGGATTATTCTCTATTCACAAAACAGTCTCATGGAAAATTTGTTATAGTGTTGGTTTATGTCGATGATCTTTTGATCACACGTGATGACTCCACTATGATACTTGAAACTAAGGCATGCTTGCAGTCTAGTTTCAAGATCAAAGATCTTGATAAGCTGAGGTATTTCCTTGGGATTGAATTTTCCAGAAGCAAGGATGGTATTGTTGTGCATCTACAGAAGTATACCCTTGAACTAATATCGGATATGGGCTTAGTTGAAGATAAGTTAGTGGGTGATCCTTTGGAGTTTGATTTGAAGCTGACATCCTCAGAGTTTGATGCACATGTTGGGGTGACCGATGATGTTCTTCTTGATGATCCTAGTATATATCAGAGACTTTTAGGGAGGCTGTTATATTTGACTAACACGCGTCCTGACATTAGCTTTGCAGTTCAGTGCTTAACCCAATTCATGCACTCACCTAAGGTCTCCCATATGGAAGCTGATGTAAGATTGGTTCGTTATATCAAACAGTCTCCTGGAGCTGGGATCCTCCTATCTTCTGCTTCTTCTTCTTGCTTAGTTGCTTATTGTGATGTTGATTGGGCTTCATGTTCAAATACTCGCAGATCTGTTACAGGCTACTTCGTTAAATTTGGGGATTCTCTTTTTTCTTGGAAGTCCAAGAAACAAACATCTATCTCTAGAAGCTCTGCTGAGGCAGAGTATAGAAGTCTTGCCTCGACAGTTGCTGAGCTCGTGTGGTTGCTTGGTTTGTTTAAGGAATTGCATATGAGTATTCAGCTGCCTATCTCATTATATTGTGACAGTAAATCAGCCATTCAGATTGCTGCTAATCTAGTTTTTCATGAACGTACCGCACATCGACATTGAAACCAAATATCCAGTCAACTCTGTTTTGCTTCTTCTTAGTCTCTTTATCCTTCTCATTCGATTGCCATTGCGGATAGCTAAACTCACCAATCCATGGAGATTTAACACATCCTCCACTTTCAACCAAGAGGTTGTGAGTTCGAGTCACCTCATGAGCAAGGTGAGGAGTTCTTGGAGAGAAGGATGGCTATCTACCCTAGGATAGGGGTAAGGTCTGCGTACACACTACCCTCCCTAGACCCCACTAGTGGGATTATACTGAGGTTGTTGTTTGAAGGCTATGTGAGACAAAAGAGCTACACTTATTATTGTAAGTCAATTTTACTTGATGAGGTAAATATTCATATATTGTCAAGCTATATTGTGCGGACTCCCCAAAATGTAGTTGTACCTGTGTCGGATCCTTAAAAAATGCACTACTTTTGGAGGATCCGAGACTTATAAACTTTTTAAGTAAATCTACCAAAACTAATTCTTCATCCGATACGTATCCGGCCACATTTTCGAAAAGTCCGAGCAACGTAATTGTCAAGTCAATACTGAATACACAACTTATAAACTTTTTAAGTAAATCTACCAAATCTAATTCTTCTTACCCAAAAAATGTGTTGAAATAACGAGTGGTTGCTGTCAAAACTGAGAACTCATAACTGTACTGACTGAGACTTGAAAGGAACTTGAGAAGTAGTACATTCTTTTTGTAATACTTCAAATTTTATCGCTACCTCTTTACGTATGCACAAATATGGCAAATTGAAGAGTTATTTTCTCATTCATCATTTTCATTACATGCCGTACTATTGCACCCAAAATTATTGAGAAGTGTTCTGTTTTCTTTCTATCTAAAGGCTCATCATTTTGAACTCCCAATCGTGTCGTCCACATCAGTACTTAATTTGTGACGAATGGAACGGGCGGCTCAAACAGATTTTGCAGTCTAAATCCAAAATATATTAAGTCTTTAAATTCCTAGGACTTTGAGCCTAGTTGTAATTGTATAACGCATGATGTGTAAATTAGGTGCATATCACGATTTAAAAAATAAAAATATAATACGTATTAATTAAGTTGAAGAAGGTAGAGGGGCACGATCGATAATATATCGACTTTCGAATAAAAACTATATATATATATGTATGTGCATATAGTACTTAAAATTGGGGCCTTAATATTTTGGGACTAAATAGAACATGAACTCGCAAAGAAAAATAATAAGAATAAAAGGAATTTTACACAAATAGCTATTTATTTTTTCTAATTGGTATTATATAAATTATGTATTAATTATACATAATTATGCAACTATTATACATATATTATATATTTGCTTCTATTTTTTTAAGTGATTAGGTGAGCAGCTATTAAGGTTAACTTTTTTAAAAATAGAAGAGGGATTTAAATTATAAACATTGACAATAAAAATAATTGGTACACTAATTTAATTAATTTTATAGCAAGCTTTTAAAATTGTAAATCAATTTAATTTGATGATGTAAATATAAATTTATACACTGTCAAATACATAAAACTTAAACTCATAAAGAAATAAGGTCATTGTAATTAATCATCAGTAGAAATTGTACAAGTATGTATGAAATGTCAATACAAATAAAAACATATGGTAAATATTTGGGGAAAAAAAAAAAAGAGGAACTAAAACGCCTCTACATCCTTAGATACACAAAACACCCAAACTGTAGCAAAACTTGGGCCTTTTTGGAGAGGGCTGAAACCTATGGTGCTATATTCTTGCTTGTTGTAGTATATGTTTTTTACACAAATATTTTACATCTTTCTCTTTCCCTTTGTGAAAAAAAAAATAAGAAGGGAAATTCTGGGGTTTTTCTTCTTCTTTTTTTTATGATTTTAATTTTCTTCACTTGAATTTAAAAGGTAGAGATGCAACGTCTGTGTGTTGGAACTTTTTGCTTCTTTTGTTTAAGATCTTCTTGATGTACTTTTCCAATATCTTTAGCAATTCTAATAGCATCAGCAGAAGCACCAGCCAGCCCTCTCCCTGTAAATCCAACTGCATATAGCCCAGATTTTCCTTTCCAGTTATTTTGTGCTTTTGGAAATCCATTCTTTGAGAAAAATTCACTTTCCTGTAATAAATATAACAAAAAAATATTAGTCAACTGGTCAAAATATATGCTATACTCTAATATTTTTACTTAAATAAAAGTTAAAACATTTTCTCACCTGTAGCCAGTAAGGAACATTGCTGCAATAGCCAGTAGCCAAAACAACTGAATCAACATCAAGTGTTTCACCATTAACAAGTTCAACAGTGCCACAGTTGAATTTTTTAATTCCTGGTACAACTTTAACTTTTCCTGATCTGATTTTTTCCAAAGCACCAATGTCAAGTACAGGTGTTTTTCCTTGTGTATTCTTGAGTGTTAATGGTCCAATTGATGGTCTTTTTAATCCATAACTCTCAATATTTCCAAGAATAAACCATGTTAAAATAAGTAGAATTTTGTCAACTAGCCAAAGTGGTAGCCATGCCATTAATATCATAGCCAATTCAAATGTTGATTTCCCAAATATCTCTCTTGGCAAAACATGAACCTGAACAACAAAAAACAGAATATTAGAAATTTGTCGAAATTAAACTGTGTGAAAAAGTTATAGTTCTGTAATAATGACTCACCGAGCTACGACAAACCATTGATGGTTGAGCACCATGATTACTAAGATCAAGTGAAACTTCCATGCCAGAATTTCCACAGCCAACAACAAGAACTTTCTTTCCACGAAATTTGTCACCAGACTTGTATTCACAAGCATGAATTACTTCACCTCCGAAATTTTTCAACCCATCAATTTCAGGGACAACTCTTTCAGCATTTTCACCAGTAGCAACAACAAGCCATTGACAAATATATTCAACTTCAGAACCATTTGCTGAAACAGTTTTCACCCTCCATAAACGACAAGCTTCATCGTACTTAGCAGATTGTACACACTCATTGAACTGTGGTTTAAGGTCAAATTTCTTGGCATAGGATTCAAGATAATCAATGAATTGTCTCTTTGTAGGGTATTCAGGGTAATGTTCTGGAAATGGGAAATTTGGTAGTTGACAGAATTTCTTAGGGAGATGAAGTTTCAAACGATCATAAGTTCTTTTTTGCCATAAAGAAGCAATACAATCAGTTCTTTCCAAAATAACACAAGGAACACCTTGTTCTTTCAAACAAGCTCCAACTGCTAATCCTGACGGACCTCCACCAACAATTACAGGACCATTTACCCAAACACATCTACGAGCAAAGAAATCGTTATCTGAAAAACTAAACATTTTTGCTGAAAATGGTGTATTTTTTCTTGAAAATTTAAGGTTTTTTTGAATTTGGAGAAGTTTTTGTTTTGTTTTTTGGTATGAGAGAATGTAGAAGTTGTTTGAAGAAATGAGAAGGGAGAAGGTGTTTATATAGAAGTGTTGGGTAGTGATATATGAAAGGTTGCATGTGACAGAAGGTGCGAAGTTAATGCATTTCGAGGGGTCATTCTCAAATCATAAGCTAAAGTCTGCCCTCTATTTTTTTAAAATTTCATGATACTTAATCAATAAATTATTGGATCTTACTAAAATAATACACTTGGATTTTTATATTTGTTGGGAAGAGATGGGGGTTAGGGGGAGGTTTAACTCCTTTGTCTTTTTATTTTGAATTAGTAATTTCTTGTTTTTGTTTTATAGATTTAAGAGTTAGTGTGATTTTTATTGAGGTGTATAAACTAAGTGATGATTGTTGAAGATGCTTAGGACCGACCATGGCATGTTTATTTTCGTACTTTCTACGTTTATGTTTAACATTTAGATAAAATTTTCAAGAATTGTTGGTGATGTTCTGCATTTTAAAGGTCCGATTTAGTATATGATACAACAAGAATCTCTTCTTTTCTTATTTATAACTTTGAAATTTTAGTTTCGCAATAAAATAAACGATAAAGACCTAAAAATATCACTCAACTTTCAGAAATGGTTTATTCCTGTCATCCGTTAAATAATTGCTATTTTTATGCCACTGCTGTTTAAGAAATGACGCATCCATGCCAATATTGACTAACGGCTCAATTTTTATTAGGCTCATCCATGCCACTGCCGTTAGATATAATGTCATGGATGAGTCATTTCTTTAACGAATGTGGCATGAGATAAGCATTTTCTTAATTGATGCAATTGATAGACCATTTCTAAAAGTTGAGTGGCATTTTAAGACTTTTTCCGCAAAATAAATGATAAAACGACATTTGGTGAGTTCAGAGTTCGCTTTGCAAGCTCTAGAAGCTTGGGTCGTGCAATTGGTAAATACCGAATTACCATATCGAAATTAAAAAATTTGATATTTCATATTTGATATTCGATATTTTGGTATTTAGTTCAGAAATAAATTACCGATAACGTACCAAATTTATACCAAATTATACAATGCACATATTATTGATCATAATCTAAATATTAAAGTTCTAAATTTTACTTCTATTATTCTTATGGGTTTCTTTAATATTTTACCACTATTTTTTTTGTTTTTTTACCTATACTTGCTTTTTCCCGTTTTCGTTGGTTATCTACTTACATCAACATTTCTCCCGTTTAGGTTTATGAATATTTTGTTTTCATTTTTTTCACTATATTATAATACTTTTATTTTTGTATTTCTGAATACAATTAACAATATATTCTCTGTCCTTATGTATTCGGTGATGTTCAGGCCGAACAAACAGAAGTTATCAAATCGGATAAACCAAAATCAAAAAGTTAAACCATACCAAATTTAATTAGGTATGGTATTTGCATAGCATTATAAGAAATCAAATACCGAAAATACCAAACTAAAATATTTAAATACAGTACCGACCGACGAACACCCCTAGTAGAAGTAGATAAATCGGCACCCCTTTGTTTGGTATTTCTAAATGTCATGTAAAACTCACTTGTAAAAGTAGTATGCAATAATATATATACTTTTATGGGACTTAGCAAAATTCTCTAAACAATTTTACTGTTTAAATAATGATGAATTAAGAAACATAAAAGATGGCTACATTATAAATCCATCCACCACTTTACAACAACATAAAAGTAACTAGCAAAGACAAAGAAAAGATAAATCAAACGAATAAAAAGATACTCCCTCCGTTTCAATTTATGTGAACCTATTTCCTTTTTAGTCCGTGCCAAAAAGAATGATCACTTTCCTTATTTGGAAACAATTTACCTTTATGCAATGATTTATAACCACACAAAATAAAGATGCCTCATTTTACACCACAAAATCAAAAGTCTTCTCTTTTTTTTTAAACTCCGTGTCCAGTCAAATAAGTTCACATAAATTGAAACGGAGGGAGTATTAATCAAGCTGGGACTCAAGAATAAAATCTATAGATAATTAAATATTCAAAAAGATAAATCTATATCGTATGAAAGGTAATATATTCAATACACATTGTAGTTTGATACTCATAATCTCTAGAATACTTGATGTCTTGCTAGTAAATATGCTGTAAATAATTTAGTTTTTGTAGGAGTAGCATACTAGGTATGGGAATTAGGTTTTTTTATTTTAATTACTCATTCAGTACGGTTCGGTAGGGGTAAGACCTGCCTACATATTACCCTCCCCAGACCCCACCCTGTGAGACTATACTGGGTAGATGTTGTTGTTATTCGGTACGGTTCGGTATTTTTTTATTCAATTTTATAAAATAAAAAATCTACACTAATTATCAATAAGGTTGTAGATTTATATATGGTTCGGTCGTTTTAGTTGGTTTTAAATATCCATTGACATTCCTAATATCAAGTATTTATTATATTTCAGTTCTAACCAATGGGATTGAATTATGTAATATAGATTAAAATTTAGAGAAATTTTTATAGAGCACTATCTTTTAGTGGTAATTATCTATCTATAGATATACCATTTGCTATATTACGAATTATAGATACGTTTTCTGATGTTATAAGATGTATTAGATGTATTTAAGCTATTGTATTCATGAATACAGTAGCAAAAATAGACGTGAATCAAAGAAGTCGGGGCTTCCAGCTAATAAGTTGTTGTATTCGAGTGTATTCGACATGGCGTGAAACATGAGATTACATCTTGATAAATTATTGTAATTCACTGTATTCACGGTGTGAAACAGGGGATTACACAGTTTTTAAACGGAAAGTGAATCAATTAACATAATAGACTCCTATATAACTCAACAAACTCAATTATAACACACTAATTTTGTATTTCCAGTTATAGAAAAGATTTTCAAGTGAAAAAAATCCCAAAAACATAGCAATCTTCAGATAAATTATATAATACATCTAAACATAAACTAAAAAAAAATATGAATACAATAGCGAGACAGTGAATACAATAAAATACATAGAATACAACGGATACATTAAAATACAACATAAAAAAATAGTAAATACAATGTAATACATCGAGATACATTGAATTACAATGAAAAAGAAGACAATGAATATAATAAAATACATGAAAATACAGTGTAAAAACCAAGAACCAGCAACTCTTTTCATCGCAAAAATCATAAATTCAGTAGATTTCCGTCCCTCATATTGTCTTTCTGTGGCTCAAAATTCACTGTCTCCAAGTTTTATGAAGATGAAGAACAAGATTTCGAGACATATGAAGATAAAGAGCAATATGGCAATAATTCATAGGGAAGCAGAAGAGAAGAAGGCACTGAATGAAGCAGATCGATTCCAAGATTTTATACAAGTAGAGGGAAATGGTGCAAAATTTTGTGAAATTGGAATTCCCAAAAAGTTCTTGGGTTTCTTGGGCTCGAATTACAACCATCTTGTTCTTCATCTTCATATTGTCTTCATCTTCGTCCCTCATGAATCTTCATATGGCTCGAAATGTACTTCGTTCTCTCTCTTTTTCTCTATGTTTCTGTGTTTCGGACCTCCCTTCCCTTATGTTGAAGATCTGAAGGGTCATCCAAAAGTGCAGGAGGGAGGAGAGAGCGTGGGATTTTTTACTATGGTAGGTGATATGGATGAGAAAAAATTTTGAGATTGAGAATTGTGTGTTTAGGGAATGTAGAGAGAGAAAGAAAATAATGCAAGTGAATAGCGTATTTAGTGGCTTAGGGTAAGAAGTAAACAGAATTAGATATTTTGTTATTATAAACATTAAATGGTATTTATTAAATATAATTTTTTAAAATAATATTTAACATAAATAAGATATTAACATTTGACATAGGAGGTAAAAATTCCTAAAATTTACTTACTTTAATTACCCCAAAAACACCACCGGAGCAAATTCCTTTTTTATCAATTTTATAATCTTGTTTGAAAGATATATATATATATAAACAATAATTAAAATAATTATAGAGAAATAGAGAATAATGCAGTGTGATTCTGGGGGGCCCTGAGAGAAGCCCCACAGAAGATTACACAAAAATCTTTAAAGGGTGAAGCTTACCTGGCAATAGGAGGATGACTAGGATAAAGCAAGGATGCCCACGTGGATATGATATGGCGAGTGGGGATTTAACGTCACCTCAGTTACTGAATCATGGACCAATTACAAGGAGTGCCCACACTATAAGATTAGAAGGGGGCTAACCCACCTGGGGTACTGACTTCACTGCTAACTCCTATCGCTGTTTCCCCCAAACAAATTGCCCATTCCTGCCAGCCTAATAGTCTCTTTCGTCAAGTTGAAAAGTTTTTTTTTTTTTCCAAAAAAAATATTTATTTTTTTAAATTGAAATATTTGACCAAATTTTTAAAAGGAAAAAAAAAATATTTTTGAGAACAAACAAAGAAAAGTAGCTTTGTTGGGAAAGTATTGTTAAGAAAGATACACTTAGCGGCACTTTTTTAAAATTTGTCCAAACACTAATTATTTCTTAAAAATACTTTTCAATTACTTAGTCAAATACAAACTGTTTTTTATTATTTTGAAAAAATCACTTTAAAAAAATATTTCTTTCAAAATAAGTTAATTTTGACAGTTTAACCAAATATGTTATAAGATCCCTTTGGTTCCCACCATGTATTTGACCCCACCATTTCATTTCTCCATACACTGGCTCGAATAATTTAAATTTGGATAGTATAAAGTTCATTTAAGATAAAAATGCTTCCTATCGAAAGGGCTTTAAAATTTCAAGATTCGAATGTGATGAAATAAATATAAGAGATCCTCGCCTTATGAGATAAAGATTGCCCAATATACTATATAAGGAGATCAAGATATTCATAATTGATCGATGTAAGACACAACTAAACACGCATTAGCAACTAGGTTTTGTTTTCATATTTTTAAGGAGAAAAAAACTACTAACTACCAAATATATTCACTTGTGTGACACCTTAGGTTCAGCCGTTCAGGATTTTAATATCAGTAAAGGTTTTCCCATTTTTACATTTTTTGTTCGTCTTCAGTATTCACAAGCTTATTATCAATAAAAGATTATAACAAAGAAGGCTTAATTTAATTTACGTCTCAAATTAAAGGTGAACTCCCTCAATTCATGGGAAGATAAAAATTTATATCATCTGTTAACATCATGAAATTTAAGGTTTCCTCGAGTTAATTTATCGAATAATGTTGAAGACAAAAGGAAATGAACAAACGAACAAAAGAGGAAAAACAAAAAAGAAGCTGCCAAGGTTCTTTAGCTGACACCATTAATAATTCCTTTGGGAATTGGCGTCTTCAACATACAATATCGTTTTGCGGGAAAACAAAACATTTTATGTACAAGTAAATATTAATTTAAGACAAGAAATTTAAAAGTATTCAAACTATTAGCACAACTCTAAATACTAATTGCTTAAAAAAAATTTGTGGTGGTAAATTGATATTTTTTGTCCACAATTTTACATAAATAAGTACGTACTGTATCAACCCCGCAAGCATCAAAGTAAAACAACATTCGAAGGTGTGCTACCCTATAAAAGGTAAATACAACTAAAGAGAGAGAGAGTCAGTCCTATTTCTATTAATTTAATATTTATGTCTAAGGGATCGTTTAGCAATGTGCATAACAAAACCGCTGAATAAAGTGTATTAGTAATGATGATATTACTTATGCTTTTATTAGTTATATTGGTATTAGTTACATTTGTATTAGTTGTGCTAACATATTTTTTATCCATTATTTGGTTTGATGTATTAAAATATTACATAATTTCTAAAAAAGTTACTATTTATTTATAAAAATACCCTCAAAACTAGTCCGCACTCTAACTTTTTAAAAGAAACATACGTTCATAAATGTTTTTATATGAAAAGGTTTAAAAAAATATTTTATTTATCTACCTATATTGTAAAATAAAATTAAATATTTATTTATAAAAAAAGTATGCTAAGAATTTATTTATTTACCAGGGATATAATTTTATTTCTCATTATTTGGATTATTTTGAACTTGTATTAATATACTAACTATCATATTTTAATCGAGCATAAATTTTGAAGGATAATTTTATCTTTAACTAAGCTAATGCATTAATTAATACCTATTGCATGTTTTTTTTTTGACACTGGTATATAGATTGTACCCAAATAGGTTAAAATGGATTAATACAATATAGATCATTCTTTACAACAAGCTTGATATGATAATTTGAAAAATAGAATAATAATTTATTTTAATGAGTTAAATTACATAAAATAGTACTAACATCGATTCTTTATACTAAATGTGTATATAACTTAAGTTTTTAAAGTATAATGTCCAAGGAATATGATCGAATAAATGGTCGATATAACTTGACCTAATTAGGTTTCTGATTTGAACTTCGAAAATAGAGTAATTTCTAGTTGAGATCGCTTCCTCTAAATAAATCCTATACAACATGAATTTAACTTAATCGAATTAGATACTGAATGATTAAACTAAAAAAAATTTAAAATATTACAGAATGAAGGGAGTCTTGATATAAGTAGTAAAATTACTAAGATGTAACGTAAAGCTAAGGTCACGATTCAAATCGTGGTGGTCTAACCTTTCCGAAACTCTACACATAATGAAAGTTTATTACACTGGACTACTTTTTTTTTTAAAAACATTAGAGTTGTGAGATGGAGAAATGATAGTTGTACCCCACCATCACCAATGCTTTCGAGTGTGAATTCATTGGAAAGAAGAGGGAAGCATGTGCACGAGGCCTTGGTATTATAGAGCTTCGCTGCTTTTTATGAAAGGTTTTGGAGCTAGCTAGGGTTTGGCTTTTGTAAGGTTTAAATTAAATATTAAGCATCATATACTATATATACACAAATAAATAAAATAGCTTTGGAATAAGCAGTACGTAGTATAATCATTCTCCACCTCTGCTTGGGCCGGTGACCCAACCCCCAAACCTTAGAAACTGATGAATAAAACAAGATATAGCATTTATTTAGGGCAAATTCCATGCACGATTTGATGGGGATATGTGTTGTTTCGTTTATCCCAATTTTCCTCCTCCCAGCTTTCCTCACCTTGGGAGCTCATCATCTTCTGGCCAATTTTACTATTTTGGGATTATTCTTTTTTTTTAAAAAAATCAAGAAAATATATACTTTTGTTTTTGATTTTTTTTAATCTTAGTTTATTTTTGCATACATATTTTACATAATTAGTGTAATTTAACATGATATTGCATGTTATATGACTGATACAAAAACAATCTAGTATAATCCCACTTAGTGGGGTCTGGGGAGGGTAGAGTGTACGTAGACCTTACCCCTACCCTATGGTAGAGAGACTTTTTACAAACAGACCCACGATATCCTTCCCTCCAAGAACTCCCCACCTTGCTCTTGGGGATAAACTCGATCTCATAACCTCTTAATTGGACGTGAAATTGCTTACCATGAGAGTATGTTAAATGACAGATGAATATTTCAATTCTAATTACTCTATAAGTAATATAATATATAAAAATCATTTACTTTATCAGGGCATGAAATTAAAATGTATTCTTTTTCCGCTTGATTCTTTATTTGTAGTAGCAAGGACCTAGGAGCTTCGTTTCACCCCATAACTTTGTGTGGGTCGGCTGACCGTGTATTGGGAAGAATATCGTCAATTAGTTGTATTTTGGCACTAATAACTAAAAATAGCAACAAATAAATAAATTAACAACGCAACAAAAAGCGGTTAATGAAATTGTTTTATACATACAAAACACATACACAAAAGTGTAGCTTTTGATGACACCTATGATGAGTTCGGTCACGCGTAAAGTAAAGTTGGATAAAAAAGATAAAAATCATAATTAACATATCATATTAATTCCTTTTATGGCTCTTCTCTTTAAAATTTTAGAACGGTATATTTTCACTTTTAAAGGCGGTAATAGGATGGTAACTAAGTATTTTTATAATTTTAATTTGAGGTTTTAAATTTGAGCCTTAAAAATAAAGTCTGCCTTTTATATTTTACTTCTAAAAGCAAAATATTTCGGTACGAATCCAAATTAATCGAGTTCCAAAACAGTATAGAACTCAAGCAAGGGCGGATCAAGAGCGGGTTCACTGGAACTCTATAACTTTTGTTCATAACTTTATTATATACACTAAGAAATTTATTAAATATCAATAAATATTATATTATGAACGTATAAACTATTGTATATTAACTTGAAATTGTTATAGAAATTAAATTCTGAATTCTCCTCTAAACACAAGTAAGAAACTAAAAAGAAAAGAACAGTACACTTCCTGGAAGCTGAGCTGCCAACTCTCCTATTCTTGGTTGGGCAGAAAGTTGAGTAATAATTAATACAAAATTCCAAATATCTTAGCTAAGATCCATAAAGCTTTTATCAGTGCCACTGATTCTAGTTTTAGTTAAAGTATTGCCGCATTGTACCCACCATAATTTAAAGAATTGATTTGGAATTTTGTACAATATACATTCCCTCCAATATACATTCCCTCCCTCACTAATTGCGTATACATATACCATTATATTGTTGGTTTGAAGGTTACACCTAAAAGTACTCTTAAAATACAAAAAGTGTTCGACGAAAAGCTGCTACTCTCAAAGATATTAATGTAAGAATGTGGTTTAGAAGTATCTCACGACCTTCTAAATCCAACTCACTACTAAATTGCTTTAATAGGCGAACAATATTTAGGGAAAAGAATTGGGAAAGTGGGGTGATATTGTACATTTGAATTCTTTAAAGTGGTTGGTTATGGGAAGTAGTAAATTATTTCTACAGCATATTAGGATTAGACAAGTAAGTTAGAAGTTAATCTTAGGATGTTACTGATCAGCTATTAATATAGGGCCTTATATGCTCGGTTATTAGTATACCTTTCATCTTTTTTGTATTTTCTATATTTTTTGTATTGCTGTTATTTTGTTATATAAGTACTTCTCATCAAATTGTATTTTTTCTTCTTGCATTATAAGTGATGAGGCCTATAACGCACTATTTGTTAGGACCGAAAAATCAAGTGTCATGCTGAAGCTAGTAAAGCAAATCTTGAACGAGTATAAATTCAACAACAAAAGAGAAATTTACCAAAAGATACATAAACATTTAACGTGGCTTAGTCAACTGAACTACTTCCATGAGCGGAGATCAGCAATCCACTATATAAAAAGAAAGTAGAAAATATCGAAAGAACAATCTCATGAAGAGGCAAACACAAGTGGCACACTAACACTTGTCCCGTGTAGTTCTCCCCCTAAACACGACTCTCAAGTCTCATATGGTTATATCGTGGATGCTACTGAACGTGAAGGAAGGATGCTCAATTTATAGAACTCAAAACATTTTCCCACAAGAAAAGGAACTAGCCAAATATAAAAGATTTATAATTTCTTTCTACAAAAAAGAAAATCCAATCAAAATAAATATATTATCCTTTCCGTCAACGGATAAAAAAACTAAATATGGTAAGAAAATCAAAACAACACCAAATACTATTTTGTTCTCTTAATTGACTAGATCATCTTGTTAATAGTAACATTTGGCTTTTCTTGGAAAGGAAAGAAAAGGGAACAAAAAATAAACGACGAGGAAAAAGAAAATTATAACTCTAATGTGTGATCGAGTGTATTCATTTTTTCATAAGATAAAATTAAGTATACTATATATGCAGGTTATTCTTCTTTTTTAACTCAAGTTGAGATTCTGTATGAAGCCACCAAAAGGAGCTTTCGAGGAAGGAAGGAAGAAGCATTGGCAGTAGAATGTATGTAATAATCAGACAAAATTCCTTTAAATCAACAAAATAGAAAACCATAAGAATAAACAATTAATTGTTTCGAATGTTTGACACACAGGTTACGTTACTCCTATATATGGGATTAAAGGATCCATTAAGAATTTAATAACTGACTGAAGGATTTTGTTAATCTTTGAATCATATGATGCCACCTCTTAATTAATTAAGTAGTAGAGTTCCACTTCCATTCCACCACATTATTACTAATTAAGGAGTCCTAATTAATTATTGTCATAATCATTATTTAGGTAACCCTACAAATCAAGGTCTTCTTCATTGGTCTAAAAACTTCCTCTTTAATTTGTCAACCACAAGCCAAGTATATCTCCTATAAATGGTGCTGCAAACTATATTGATTATGGAGTTGGAGTTAGGTTCAATACATGAATACTTTATTTATTTCTCTTTCCTCCCCTAATTGCATTTATAATGTTGTTAAATCATTTTTTTATGTATATATCCTTACTCATTTTAAAAAAAAAATCCAGAATTATTCAACCAACCTAGTTTATATGTATGTATACTAATTAATGTCAATTATGTTTGGCCATTTCAATCATTGGAGAAAATGAAGGTTTTCTTCTTGACATGAAATTAATGACATATTTTATTATTTATACTAAAAGATGACAGGAAAATGGAAAATCTCTTTTTCTCTTGGTGTAATATGGCTTGAACGGAGTTTTAGCAAAACAATTTTTTTTCTCCTTATTATTAATTCAAATCCGTGTATGATCGGGGAATAAAAAAACTTCCTACCAAGATATTTTTTTTTTCTTCCAAAAGTTCATAGCTAAACATAATTAGTTAAAAGATGAGAGGTTTCAATATAATCATCTAATTACGCTACTGATAGTTACAGCTTGTTTCGATGGTAATACATCGTTTCATAATGTATCGTGTTGTACTGTATTATATTGTATTGTATCGTTTGGTGAATATAATGTATGAACAGATGTATCTTTTGTTGTTTCATAATATCACGTACCAGCAATATGAATAGATGTATCTTTTGTTGTTTCATAATATTGTTCTGGCAATATGAAGAATAAATTTGCACTATTATAAAGAAAAATTATGATACGGGGTAATATTATATTAAAAGGTGGGATAAATGATAAAATAAAACTATTTAATAATAATGAAGTGAAAAGAATAAATAACGACTCAATCACACCAAATCAGTCGTTACATAAAGTGACACATTTGATTGTTACGTAACGATAAATTTAACGATAGTATACAATAAAATTTAAGTAAACCAAACTAAACATCATATTAAAGTAACAATATAATATAATACAATAGCTATTAACCATCCATATATATATATATATATAGAGAGAGAATAATTTCTTGGTCCTCATTAAGTAGTTGTAAATAAATAAGAGTATAGTCAGCTGAGAGAGGCTGAAGGGAATATAAGATTCACCTTCTCCAACTAAAATCGTGTTGGTACCAATGGAAAAGGTGGATCACATGGCACCATGAGAAATGAGAACCTCAGAAGAATAAAAGAAATAAATATTTAATAAAATTTAAGAAGAAAATAGGAAAAGTAGAAAAAATAATCTGAGCAAATCTATATGGGAAAAATTAAAAGTTAGGAAAGATTTAGAGAATCCTAATTATTTTCTTGTGCTATAGATATCTACTGTGACTCACTAAATCCTTTATTTATCGATTTGCTCTTACAAGATAGGAATATTTGCTTACAAATTATGTTTTGTGTTTTTCCCGAATATGACTTGTGACCCTCCATACTATATCTCAGTAACAATTATTAGGCATATTCTTATTATCATCTGTCTATTTTGTCTTTCCTTAAGTTTAAAATCTATTTGATTCCCTCATCTAAATCCATCTACTACTAATATATCTCCACTGCTACTTTTTTTTAGCTGGTAAAATGGCTACCCATAACTCCTGTTCATTAATTTATTAATTCCCTCTCTTTTCCTTTAACATATTTTCAATTGATTTTATGAAACTCTCTTGTGTCAATTAACTGAAATTTTAAACAGCTTCCTAATATAAAGTTTAGGGGCTATTTTGACCCGTTATAATTTTTGAAATCTTACCTAAATGTCCATTGATTTTGAGAGGCATAGTTAGTCATATGGCTAAAGGCAAAACCAAAATCAAATACTAAGTGATACGTACAGTTGTTTTATTTTCAATAATTGAGAAGCAATTTCGACCATTTTCCTTTTTCTTTTCAACTATTCGGGAATTCTCATGGTTTCAACTATTTTTGGAGTCAATTACTCAAATGGTCATTCAACTATACCAAACTATACTCCATGAAAGTACCCTATATAGATAGTCTTCCTAATTTACGGTGGCATAACTTTGTGTTATCGGAAAATTAGTAGAAACATAATAATATAATTGAGCATAATTTTTAAGAATATATAATGTATATGAAAAACTTGAGAGATCATCTCATAGCCATGACAGTGAAGATCGAGGAAGAGGAAAGAAACAGAGTGAAGAAGAAGAGTGGTTGTGCACTATTTTGCATAACTAAAAAATGGAAGTGTTATGTACATATTTATACTACTAAACTATTTTAACTTTCTAATTCTATTTAATTAACACTAACTCATTACATATAACTAGCTTCTCACATCTCTTGATTCAACACCCCTCCTTAAGCTAATGGTTGAAAGATGTCTTTCAATTTTAGCTTGGACATTAAGTAGTCATGTTGTACTCGACCAAGACTCTTTGTTACAAGGTCGGCATCTTGTTACGCTCGTAGGGTATACCCCGACGCTCAAATATCCGAAATGGATAAAATAACGTAAGGGAAGGAGTTTTTCAATTAAAGGACAATCGGTTCGGGATTTTATTGAGATTAATCAGAGTCGCCACTTGGGAATGATAATGGTGTCCCAAGTCACCGGTTAATCCCGAATCCGAGGAATTTGACTCTTAAAAATGTCTGCGAAGCAAAGATCCGGATAAGGAACTCTGTTAACCCGGGAGAAGGTGTTAGGCATTCCCGAGTTCCGTGGTTTTAGCACGGTCGCTCAATTGTCGTTCGCGACTCTTATTTGACTCAACATAGATTTTAACAACATATAGTGCTTTTTACTTAAATATTTTTACGGAATTTGCGACATCGCGAATTCACGCCTCGAGTCACACCGCAACCAGTACGCCTGTGACTTTCGGTATATTTCAGCTTTGTCGAGATTTAGATTTGAGTCGCACCAAGTGCACACTCGTTCAAAGGAAAGTACATTAAATCGTGCCCTAAAATAACGTCTATCGGCTTTTAAGTCTTTTGGGAGAAGCTATGGAATTCGCTATTAGCTTTCCCGAGTCTACTTGATTATCTTATTTCTAAATGGGGGCCCCGTTTGTTTAATGTCGGGCGAGGCTCATCCCAATTTAATTTTTAAAAGTTTAATCTTTATGTATACTACATTTTCTATATTGTTTTTTTTCCTTAATCGATTTCTATTAAGCATTCCAGGCTCGTGCCGTTTGTCACAACTCTTATTTTCTGGGCCTGGGCTTCTACATTCATGCCTAAACGAATATTAGACCTGCCCAGGCCTCAAAGGCCCAGGCAGTTTTCTGGCTTAAATCAGACAGCCCAGTTGGCTTCGTACAAAGGTTCAGGCCAATTACACATATTGGGCCCAAACTAAATAATAATAATAACAATTAAAATAAATGAACAAAGATACACATCTGAAATAAAAATGCACTTTTATTTATTCAGTAAAGGGAACTCAATACATTAATTATCGATATTAACTATGAATCAATTATTTGTTGCCATAAGCTTGAACTAATAGACTACTTCTTCCTTTTACACTAAAATTTGAGGTTCATGCTAAATCTAAGAAAATAGTTCGATTACATATGAAACTTGAAGATCAATTAAGCTAATTACCTATAGATTATCTAAGATATGCACAGAGTTACGATTATACCACTGATTTCGTCATGAATTAAACCTCTTATTAGATATTACAAATCCAGTTGTTGCCTTATCTAGCTGTTTCTTCTTTAAATTACTCAGATCCGAACTTAGGTCCTCAAAATTAGCTAACTATATGAGGAATGACTTCATAAACCAGTTTTTCAATTAAACAAACCCAGTATCTAAATTCGAATGGCTTCAGGACTTAAGCATTATTAAACCACTGATTTTACTATGATTTAAATCCTGCTATTGACTATGTACAGATTCACGACAGTATGATTAACTATGTGATTTCAATTTACGAAGAAAGTCTACTGTGAATGAATAGTTTAACGATTTTTGAAGAAAGAAACAGTGATATGCTAGCTTATGTTTTAAAGTTTTCACCTAATTAAACTAAGTGATATGTTGTTGCTTCTATACTACTACTATTATACTACTTATTCTATCACTAAGCTATTACATCGTTTTGTCTCTGTTTTTTCTGCTTGTACATATTATACTACGATTTAAACTATAGATCTATATCAATGCTAAGCAACTAGTGAAAAGCATAAACTACAAATATATAATAACATATGAATTGCAAACTAGACTTCATTTCATTCAACAGTTCATCATTACAGCTGCATTCGAACAGAAATGGTACCTGAATCAACAAAGTGACGCCGATGAGTTCTAAGGGATGAGAGTAAGCAATAAACACAGCAAGACCCAAACAGCAATGTAACAGTGGAATTGAATGCCAAATGAATGAGACCAAACAGCAATCAGCAAGCAGGAAACCCAGCAAAATTCAAATAGAAATCCAGACCAAATTCGAGCAAAGAACCTCAAAACCAGAAGAAATCAATAAGTTTTTACTCGAAAAATCCCAGAAATCCTACTGTTATATTACTATTTTTTTATCTCTGAAGCTTTGTATTCAATAAAACCAGCCTATATGTATTTCAGATTGCTAAATTTCGAACCCCCCATCAGCCCTTTTTCAGGGTGTATTTATAGCTAAACCAAGGGCTGAAACTTGGGGAGAAAGTATGGTATAAAATCCCAACTTTCCCCCTCTTAAAATTACCCAATGTACATTAAGGTACCCAAATCAGTTAACAGAAACCCTTCCAGCATGTGCTGGAAGGTTCCAAAGATTCCTTTTTGGGGCTTTTTACCAATGTAGCCCTAAGGGTTTGGGATTTCTACAGATTTCCCTTTTTAGGGAGACCATTATACCCTTAAATCTCTGCAAAATTGCAGAAATCAGGGGTACAAATGACTCCCTTACCCTCTTATGTTTCAAACTATTCACTATTTTACCTATTTGGTTTCCAATTATGCCCTGAATGCCACTGCTGATTTACTTGACTGCCTAGGTCAAGTTTCAGCTTCTCTTGGACTTATTTAACTAATAGCCAGCCCTTGCATTGATATTTAAGGGCTGGCCATATCTACTGTTGAGAACTATTTCAATTTTAGCCTATTTAACTAGTTCAAGTCAATTAAGACCAAATTATTTCAATTTAAAACTAATTGCAGGACTAGCCTGCTTTATTAATGAAACTAAACTATTTAAAGGCTAGCCAGTCTCAAGTTGAGACTTGGCTTGGGTATTAAACCCAATTACTGAATAACGATTTTCGCATTGCTTTGCATACTATCTGATCTCGGTCCAGCGTTATAATAGTGTTTTGCAAACTTAGCCATTTTGCACAACCAGCCCCTTTTTAAGGTGGGCTGTGTGTTAGTGCCTTATAGAATTGGTCAACCTTTTGCAAAGTTAACCACTCTTAGGCCAATTATTTCTTAATAACCTATTTTGTTCATTTTAAGGTCAATTAAACTAAATTGCAGGATTAACTTGCTTAAATACCTATTAAACTAATGGCCAGTCTCAAGTTGAGGCTTAGCCTGGGTAATTAAACCCAATTACTAAACATAGCTGGGCCCAAAGCCTTTGCAGGCCTGGCCACTTTGATGTTCAGGGCTCAAATGAGCCTTGGCAAGCTTGCATTTGCAAGCTTGACCAGTTTATTACACAACTAGCCACCTTTTAAGTGTTGGCCAGTGTGAGGGACTTAATAGAGTAGGTCAATTGCAAAATTGACCTCTCCTGGTCACTTATTTAACTTGTAGCCTTTTTTGATTTTTCAGTTAATAACCTATTTAAAAACTAGCCATTTTCATGGACTTAATGCTAGCAGCTATAACCAATTCCCCTAAAGTCAATGAATGTTAATCAAATACTCATACTAACAAGAACTACCAGAACTCAGTCATTTTCAACAAGTGTTGTATACAAGGGCACACAAGATTAAACAAAATGCATTAACTAACTGAAACTCAGAAAAGGCAATTGATATGGTTGAATCTCAGTCAATTAACTTTACATTATCCAATTTTATGGGACAAAGTATGAAATTATGTCAACTTAGACCTAGTTACTATCAGCTCAAGTCATATGACATTTGAAGAACTTCAAAAACCCTTAAAGTTCATGGCACAAGTACATATAAAGTGAAATAAACAGGGATATTTATTTTTAAAAGATGAGACACTGGAGACCAAACTGATAAACTTAGAGACAAAGGTGAAGCATGCACAAGGGTGACATAACATGAAGATGAGATAACAGAGTATGCATGAGAGAAGAATTTATACTAGAATTTATACTATAAGAGTCAAAACAGATCCAAAACCATATGATTTAACAAAATGAAGAGAAGAAAAGATTCAAAGTAACTTGGACTTATTAGCATTGACTTTGGGCAGATAAACAGAGGAAATAAGAGATGAGAGATGAACCAAATATCAATCAGTCAAACCCCTTTTTAGATGAATCAGAGACACACAGTTAAAATGATAGGGAAAAGAGGAAATCTCTGAACTTAAAGAAAAGAACCATGAAGTCAAAACATAGCAACACAAGAACTCCATCACTAACAGACCCAAAAGAAACATGTTATGAAACCTTATGACTTAATCATCGGAGACACAGGCAAGAGATGTGACGCAGAAGAAGAAACAACAGGTAGGAAACTTATAACTAGTCATGCGAAGGAACTGGAGAGATCAATATGAAAAGAAAAGAGCAAATGACTAACATGCGAAACAACTAAAAAAAATACAGAAGAGATAACAACCAATAGAGAAAAATGACACACGAAATATAAACTATAGAATCATGAGAACATAACCAACCAGAACCAAATCATGGATCAAAGCGTTAAGCAGAAACAAAAGAGAAGCAAGTACAAAAATCCTATGACTAACATGTTGAGAAGAACTAGTTAAGAATTAAGAGAAGAACAGGTTAACAGATGAGGATATACAGGACAAATTGAAACGAAAGAAGATAAACAAAAAGAAAAGAAACAGAAGATCAACAAGAACAAACCTAAAACTAACATGCGAAAACAAAAATCAGAGAAGACAAAACCAAACATGCAAGAAAACACAAACAAATCATAATAAGCTAAAGAAAAACAGAAAGGGCGGGGGTACTTAGCTTGGCGGGGTCTGTCCCCCAAGCTTTCCTATTTCACTCTTCTTTTTGACTTCTTTCAGATTCTCTTATTCTTCTTTTTTGTTCCTTTTCTTTATTTTCTTTTTCAGATTCCTTTTTTTTATTTTTCTTTCCGCTTTCTGTTTTTAGGCTCAAAGACGAAGCCTTTTGGGGTAATTGAGTTTGTGGGGAGTATTTGGGTAGGGTAAAGGTAAAGTCTTTGGGGGTTCGAGTTTTGGATATTCGACGAAATCCGGTGAGATTCGAGGCTCATGGGTGGCATGGTTGGGTAGATCAGGTTATGGGGGTTCTTTCGGCGTTGGTTTGGTACGGTTTCTCGTTGTTTGGGTGGTCACCGGAGGAGTTCCGATGACCGGAGTTCTAAAGAAAGGAATGTTTTCTGGAGCTTAGATGAAGAAGGAAGAAAAGAAGAAGAGAAAAGAGAAGAGAGAAGGGAATTAGAAAGGCTGGCGACCACCGTGGAGGGTGGTGGCCGCCATGGGCCAACTAGGGTTTCAGGTTGAAGACGAAGAAGAAATGGGAGATAAGATGAGAGAAAGGGGCGGCTAGGGTTAGGAAAGATCAAAAATGGCCGGCTGCTTCAGACATAACCCTTTTATAGACGAGGCATCTGAGGTAATCTTGGTCGTCCGTTTGATGGAGATCAACGGCCGTGGTTGGCGTTACTAAAACGACGCCGTGTTGATTCCTATAAGACCCAAGTCTCTTCCGTCTGATCAATTTGAATGAACGGTTGAGATTAAACCAATTAATTAATTAACTAGTTAATTTGATCAAAAACTTCAGGCCGTCGGATTCAACTCGATCGAACGGTGAGGATCGATTCACACAAGGTCGGACCGGCCAGCTCATTGGGCCAAAGCAGACTGGGCCACTGCTTTTAATTATTCCTGGCCCAAATCAAATACACCTATACATATTTTTGTATTTTTTCTGATATTACTATTTTTATATATTTTCTTTATACTTTTTTTTCTTTTTTTTTCTTTTATGAAAAATTATAAAACCTAATTTCCTACTTACTCTAATTATTTAGTATTTTTTGGCAATTTTCTATTATTTTTCCTTAATTTTAACTACTTAAAACTATTTTTGTGATTTTTCTTAAAACCTAACTAATTAAACAAAGTAATTACCTAGCCTAATTTTTTTTTTTTGATTTTTTCTAATTTCTACTTATACAAATACACAAAGTATAGCTAATTTCAAACAAAGCAAGTAATTGCACTCAAAAACATATTTATTTTAATTTTGGAATTATTTGCCCAGTGCAAATATCATGTGCTCACAGTACTCGACCAAGACTCTTTGTTAGATGGTCGGCCTCTTGTTCCTTAGTGGACACATGATGTGTTTTGATCAAACCTTGCACTAACTTCTCGCGGAAAAGTGACAATCAATAACAATATCTTTGGTTCTATCGTGAAATATGGGATTAGGTGCTATTGAATAGAAGCTTTGCTATCACAGTTAAGGGTTATAGGCAGCTCAACATCCACTCCAAGCTCTTTGAAAAGCCTTGTAAGCCATGTGAGTTCTGCCACTGATGAAACCATGCTCCTGAGTTCTGCTTCTACTGAGCTCCTTGCTACAGTCTCTTGTTTCTTTGACTACCATGAAATCAAAGCATATCCAAACTTCACCAAGTAGCCTGTCACTGATCTCCTGGTTTGAAGACATCCTCCCCAGTCTGAATCACAGGAAGGCCATTAGTTTACCTGAATTTCCAGATGGCATTAGAAGACCAAGACCAAGAGAACTTTTGATATATCTCACCACTCGCAATGTAGCATCCATGTGTGACTGCTTTGGATTGTGCCTGTATTGAGTTAGAACTTGCACCACATATGTAATATCCATTCTAGTCATAGAAAGATATAGTAATCTGCCTATTAGCCTATGGTATTTTCCAGCATCAACTAGCAACTTGTCTTCTGTTTCAAGAGGAGACTGACTTTGAATGAATTTGTCATACTCTTCATATGTGAGTTTTATATTTGCTTTCAATGGTGTTCGAGTAGGTTTTGCACCGCTAAGACCCATTTCTGCAATGAGCTCCAAGGCATACTTCTTTTGGCTCATCACAATCCTTTTAGATGATCTAGCAAATTCTATTCCAAGAAAGAATTTAAGCTCACCAAGGTCTTTCATTTTAAACTTCAACTTCAGATCATTTCTAGTTTGCTGAATCAGCTTCTGACTGGACCCAATAACAAGTAAATCATCCACATAGACAAGCACCACTATTAGCTCAGACTTCTCTTTTCTGGTGAACAATGAATAATCAAAGTGACAGTGAGTAAATCCCAGTTGTAGTAAAGGATCTGCCAACTTCTTATTCCATTGTCTAGGGGCTTGCTTAAGCCTATATAGAGACTTATGAAGTTTGTAAACATCTTCAAGAATATCACCTTGAAGGAAAGCATCGTGCACATCCATCTGGAGGATGGCCCAATGTTTTGCAGCATGAATAGCAAAAATTGACATGACTGTAACCATTTTGGCTACAGTAGAATAGGTATCAGTGTAATCCAACCCCTCCTGCTGACTATACCCTTTAGATACAAGCCTATACTTGTACCTTTCCACTACACCTGTGGAAGTATATTTCACCTTGAACGCCCACTTACAGCCAATAGGAACCTTCCTAGGAGGCAGCTCAACCACTAACCAGGTGTGATTATCTTCCAAAGCTGAGATCTCACTCTTCATTACTTCAACCCATTTGGCATCTTTGAGAGCCTCAATGTAGGACTTAGGCTCCACAATTGCAAAATAGGTAGCTAAAGAATCTCCAATAGAGGGTGACACATTGGCATAACTAACACAGTCTGAAATTGGATAACTATAATGAGCACTGCCTTTACCAGGAACTACATAGTCTTGCAGCCAAATTGGTGGTCTGCTGACTCTAGAAGACTTTATATTGCCATCATGGACCTCAGTATAAGAAGAAACATGCATATCATCATGGATAGTAGAATCATCAACAACAACATGATATATAAGAATAGAAGTACCGGGAGAAGGATATATAAAAGAATCAGTAGAGTGGGGAGAAATAGGAGAAGAAGGAATAGAAGACATAGATGGTAGTTGAATGTTTGCAGAGCTACTGGATAGAATAGTAGAAATACCCAGAACAGGAAATGAGGGAGAAGGATATGAGTTCAGGAACTGAAAAGGGAAGATATCTTCCATAAACACCACATCCCTACTAACATGAAACTCCTTTGAGTGAAGGCTAACCATTTTATATCCTTTTTGTGTAGCAGAATAGCCAAGGAAGACTGTAGGGTAAGCTCTAGGAGCAAATTTGTTAGGCCTTTTAACTATAGTAACATAGCCGAAGTACCCAAACACCCTCATATGTTTGTAAGGAGGGTGAGTGCCCAACCAAAATCTCAAAAGGAGTTTTGTGATAAAGAACAAGTGAAGGCAGTCTATTGATGATAAATACAACAGTGCTCACACACTCTCCCCAAAATTTCAAAGGTATTGAGGCTTGAAATCTGAGTGCTCGAGCAACTTCTAAAATGTACCTGTGCCTTCTTTCAGCAACTCCATTTTGCTGAGGAGTGTAAATGCATGAACTTTGATGTATGATTCCATAAGACTGTAATAACTCTGTCATATGAGTATTGTAGAATTCACATCCATTGTCAGACCTAAAGAACTTAACAGATGAGGAGTAAATACTTTTAATCATAGAAAAGAAAGATCTCAGAGCAACAACCACTTCAGCTTTTGTAGGTAGAAGAAAGATCCATGTATATCTAGAGCAATCATCTACCAAGGTCAGAAAATATCTCTTCCCATCATAGGTAGAAACTCTATAAGGACCCCAAACATTAGCATGAATTGTATGAAAATATGACTTAGATGATGTAGAACTAAGAGGAAAAGATAGTCTTATTTGTTTAGCTAGGGGACACACTGTACAATGCTTGTCTTTACCACTACATTTAGCAGTCTGAAAGTCACAAGATTGTTTTAGTTTCTGCAAAGTGTCTAAGGGAGCATAACCCAATCTCTTATGCCACACATGTATACTCACTACTTTATTAGAGATTTTCATTGCATTTGCAGAGTTTATTTGTCTTGGACTCTTCAAGATATTTGTTGTTGAGCCTGAACCTTGATCCTGACTTTGTAATTCCACTGACTTATTTGGAGCAGAGTTGAACACATATAGTCCATCTTCTTCTCTACCAATCCCCCTCACCTGTCCACTGAAGAGCTCCTGGAAAATGAAGAAACATAACAATCCACTTCATTTGCTTTGTGAGCTTGTACATAGATAGGAGATTATATTTGAAGTCAGGCATGTACATCACATTAGACACAATTAGATCCTTCAAGAAAGCAACAGATCCTATGTGACTAACATGAGTAACACTACCAGTAAGTAAGTGAACCTTTCCAACTTTGTTTTTAACTGATCTAGCATTGAACAATAAGCTAGAGTCATTCACCATGTGACTTGAGGGCCCTAAGTCTACAATCCATTTTGTCAGGATTTTAGTAATGTCACCACAAAATTGTATACATGCTGCCATAGCAGATCCACTACACTCAGGTTGCTTTCCTAGAAGTTGAAGAATCCGGTTGTACTGATCTTGAGTGAATTGAGGAATTCCAGTTTGAAGATTCTGACTTGTTTGTTGCACCTGCTGCACCTGTGAAACTCCTACAAAATTAGTTGTGGAACCTATTTATGCGGGAATGGTGAGATTATCAGACACATAGTTAGCTGAGTTCCCAAATCCACCCTTTCTTTTAGACTTAAAGTATTGTGGATATCCATTCAATTTATAACAAGTCTCCCTGTTGTGGCCTTTAAAGTTGCAATGTTCACAGTGTAGGTTGTTTCTCTCAGATCTGTACCTAGAATGTGAGTGGTTCCCTCCTCCAAATTGACCATAACTTGCTCCTGCATTTCCTTTATTATTGAACAGTATTGTCACGTCATTTCCCACATAGTTATGCTTTTGTCCATGGTTTCCTTTTGCATTCAGCTGCATTGAAGCTCCAGTTGGTATTCCTTTGTTGCTGAATAAGGCAGTACCATCATTAGCTTCTGAAACCTGAGACGACTAAGACAATGATCTTCTACTTTCTTCAGAGATAATCATTAAGTAAGCCTTGTTTATGGATGTTCTAGGGGACATATTCAAGTTTTGATTGCTCGATTGAGAATAAATTTCATTTAGACCCGTAAGAAACTGTAACAACCTTTGGTACCCAAAGTGTTCAACATACTTCTTTGATTCTTCACAACCACAACCAGGACAAGGCATAAGAGCATCAAACTTGGCCCACAACTACTTCAATTTTGAGAAATATGAAGACACAATAGACAGTCCTTGGGTCAGAGTTGCAATTTGTTTGTGCAAATATAATACTCCAGAACCATTAACCTTATCAAATATTTCTTTTTGAGATCCATCCACACTTTGTATGCAATTGAAGCATAAACCATTCCACTAAGCAATTGAACACTCACAGAGTTCATAATCCATGATAGAACTATAGCATTACATTTTTCCGAAAGTTCATGAAGAACTGGAGGAAATTTCTCTTTCGGATATCTTCCATCTATAAACCCTAGTTTACTTTTGCCTAACAAGCTAACATGCATAGTACTTCTCCACAAAGTGTAATTCTCAGGTCTTGTAAGCTTGACAGAGATGAGAGAACTATCTGGAGTGTCACTTAGTTGCAGGAACAGCGGGTGATGCTGATCGACCACTGGTGCAGTCACTGGTTCAGCTGCTACCTCTACGTGAGTCAAACCATTGTTTTCTCCAGTAACCGCCATTGCTAACAGAGATCTATATCGCACAAATGTCATTTGCACAAAGTCATTCTAACCCTAAAATTTGGGAATCGAAGCAATTGCTCAAACTCAAATGAGTAACAGGCAGAGATAGTCAAGATAGCTTAATTGAGAGTTGAGTTCAAGTAATCTAGATCATTAACTCAAGCTCTGATACCATGATAAACTTGAGAGATCATCTCATATCCATGGCAGTGAAGATCGAGGAAGAGGAAAGAAACAGAGTGAAGAAGAAGAGCGGTTATGCTCTATTTTGCATAACTAAAAAATGAAAGTGTTCTGTATATTTATACTACTCAATTATTTTAACTTTCTAATTCTATTTAACTAACACTAACTCATTACATATAATTAGCTTCTCACATCTCCTGATTCAACTGTATATTATAAAAGCACCTTTATTTAAATAATTATTCTTATATTACGTGCATGAAATATATATTTTACAGCCTTTATTGTCTTTCATTGTGAATTGTGTAAATAAATTTTAAATTTTTTTTGTTTATACTAAAATTATTATTACGAGCAAATTATTCTAATTAATTTTTTAACTATAATCATTATTTTGTTATTCCAGCATTATAGATGCTTAAATAATTATATTTTTTTAATTTATATATAATATGTATTATTCTATAGGTAAGTCCATAACATAAATAAAAAGAAGATAAATGTATATAATTTAAAGGGTAAAATAGGTATTTGACAATCCAAAATTTAAAAAATCTCGTACAGTAACTTTTTGAGTGCAATATGCATAGTTTAGTGACTTTGTTATTACAAATGAAAGAAAAGTAACTTTAAAAGATAATTTAAAATAATTGAGTGATCGTTTAAGTAATGATGTCCTATTTTTATTTAAGCAAAAGAAAAATGGAGGAGTCCAGAAAAGAAAATAGCAAAGAGGATTATACAAAATTTGTTAGAGATATTAATGTCATTTTGAAGATCCCATTTTTTGGTATAATCACATGGAAGAGAACGTGAAGTAATACAATTCCCTGATAACAAGGATATATAGCTACTATTATCAAGGTCAATAATAGAACTAATTAATGAAGATTGGGCTGTGTGTCCATTAGTAGCAGCATTAACTAACAGAGGTTGAAATGTGGCTGACCTCATTTAATTCCCTTCTGATTTCATTCCTTCCTTTACAATTAATTACTATTACTAAATTTAAATTCTTTTTTCTTAGTGGATAATATAGATATTAATTCAGTTATTGAAGTCGGTAAAGCCGTTTGTCTAAAGCTTCACAATCAAGTTATCGCCATTTCAATTTATTGCATTGTTTCTTTAAACGAAAATATAATTTTAATACTACGTAGTAATATTAGTAGTGTGATTAGCCATCGAGAATACCATGTTAGAAGCACTGCACCTGGCAGCCTAATTTTTTTTTTTTAATTTTTTTTATCAACTAGTACTAGTATGTATATTAATATATATACGTATAATTTTCAGTTGAACTTTAGATTATTTATTTAACACTAAACCGAGGTGCCGCCCCCCTCTCTTCACTCTATGGTTTTAGGCACTTAAACCCTAGCAATAATTTTAGTTTCCCAATTATTATGCTTTTTAGAGAGAGAGAAGTAGTTATCCAACCTTTCACAACAACAAAATAATACTCCCTCCCGTCCAAAATAAGTGATTTTTTGGATGTTTTTACATATATTAAGAAAGTCACCTTTTAGCATTAACAAGCAATAGAATTCTCCATTTTAACCGTATTATCTCACATAAATACTCCTAACACATATTTCAACACTATTTACTCTAAGGACAATGTAGGAAAAATATCATTAAATCATTCTTGAAAACTGAAAAAATTACTTACTTTGGACCACAAAAAAAGGCCAAAAAATCGCTTATTTTGGACCGGAGGGAGTAGAGTTTAATTTGATTATTTATCTTTTACAAAGTGAAAATGAGAATAAAACATTACGTATTTCAATCTTTTTTCGTGGAAACAAGACTTAAAACCTACAAGCACTTACGAACAAAAATCATTTTCTACAAGCTCTTGCTCTCTATTCTGCATGTATTATATTAACTACACGAGATGCATGCATTCTGAGTTAACGAGATAAATATTTCTTCCAAATCCAAACTATAGTTTTTGCTAAGTAGATTTGTTGTAAGATGAACATTGAGATGGGCTCATATTAATTTTGATGATTAACAAACAGTTAGTTAAAGAAATTAGATCTTTGAACATATTTATTGTACTAACAGAGTTGCAAGTTTGTGAAAGCATCAAAATATCCATGTATCTTGAAGTGCATCGATCAGAAGCTGCGAAACTAATTCCAAATGCAAATCGTACGTTAAAGGATTTATTTTGTGGATTAAAAGTAAAATTGAGAATAAAACAAGAAAACCTAATCTTAAAAGGACTATTTTCCTTAACCGAAATATTTTAGGTTTTGGAGTATTAATTGAAGCGAATTTCGATCAATCTCCCTCTTATACAAAGCATCATTGTCACGATCCGGAATTTCCATCATCGGAATTGTGACGCCTAACATTTCACTATCTAGGCGAGCCAACGTTAGAGTATTTACTCAGTTTCAACAGTTCAAATTGAATAATAATAAAGAAATCGAAATAGCTGACAAACTCTAAAGTAAGAGCGGAGATATAACCATTAAAGTTTCTAATGCACTATGAATCTAGTGTCACAAGTACACGAGCTACTTGCTAGAATACTACAGATAAAGGTTTGAATAAAAGTAAAGCTATATGAAACAAAAATATACACCCAAGATAAAGTTGGAGGGGGGACTACGAACGCCGAGCAGTTTTACCTCAAGTCTCCATACTGATAGTCAACCCGAGCACGCTACTAACCGCTGCTAGGACCAACTTCAAAATCTACACAAGAAGTATAGAGTGTAGTATGAGTACAATCGACCCGATATATTCTGTAAGTGCCAAGCCTAACCTCAACGAAGTAGTAACGAGACTAAGGCGGGTCAGTTACACCGTAACATGTACGCGGTATAAAATAAATTCAGGAAAGAAAATGCAAATCGAATTAAAGTAGTTAACACATGAAACTAACTCAACCTTCAAAGGAAAACCAGTAAATGCCAGAAATACCAACCCTTAGGGTCTTGTATGAAGATACTGAAGCTAACACAACACAATAAGGAAGTAGAAACACATAGACTGTTGCGGGCGCGAAATCCGATCTCACCATTACAACACAATCCTCCCTTACTCCACTGTAATAATATCAACAATAGTAGATAAATATATGTTGCAGCGCGCAATCTAGTCCCACTATATTATCAGAATCAATATCATAATCACTCTTATTTTATTGTGGTTGACTGGTTCTTTTAATGTTATTTTTAAGACGAAGAGGATGTCGGATGAGTGGAGGTGGAGTACGGTGGTTCCATTATATAAGAACAAAAGTGATATCCAAAGTTGTAACAATTATAGGGGTATTAAATTACTGAGTCGTACCATGAAAGTCTGGGAGAGAGTCATTGAAGCGAGGGTAAGGATGACAGTGTCTGTATCCGACAACCACTTCGGGTTCATGCGGGGTCGTTCTACCACAGAAGCTATACACCTTATTAGGAGGTTGGCGGAACTATACAGAGAGAGAGAAAGAAGAATCTGCACATGGTGTTTATTGACCTAGTGAAGGCGTATGACAAGGTTCCTAGAGAAGTTCTCTAAAGATGCTTGGAGACAAAAGGTGTGTCGGTTCCCTATATTATGGCGATTAGGGACATGTATGATGGAGCTAAGACTCAGTTTAGGACAGTAAGAGGAGACTCTGAGCAATTTTTGGTTGAAATGGGGTTACACCAAGGCTCTGCGCTCAGTCCGTTCTTATTCGCCCTTGTGATTAACAAACCATATTCAAGGGAAGGTGCCATGGTGTATGCTATTTACCGATGACATAGTTCTGATTGATGAGTCACGAGCCGATGTTAATTAGAGACTAGAAGTTTGGAGATAGACTCTTGAGTCTAAAGGTCTCCAGCTGAGAAGAAAGAAGACGGAATACCTAGAGTGTAAGTTGAGAAATGAGCCGGGGAAAGTGAGCGTGGATGTTAGGCTTGAATCATAGGTTATCCCAAGTAGAGGCAGCTTCAAGTACCTTGGTTCGGTTATCCACGGGGAATGGGAGATTGATGAGGATGTCGCACACCGTATTGGGGTAGGATGGATGAAGTAGAGGTTAGCATCCGGAGTTTTGTGTGACAAGAGAGTGCCAACGATACTTAAAGGTAAGTTCTATAAAGCAGTGGTTAGACTGGCCATGATGTATGGGGCTGAGTATTGGTCTATTAAGAACTCACATATCTAAAAGATGAAAGTAGCATAAACGAGGATATTGAGGTGGATGTGCGGACACACTAGGGTGGACAAGATTAGAAATGATGATATTCAGGAGAAGGTGTATGTGGCTCCTATTGTGACAAGATGCGGGAAGCGAGGCTTAGATGGTTCGGACATGTACAGAGGAGAAGCCCAGATGCTCCAGTAAGGAGGTGCGAGCGACTGGTTGTGGAGGGAACGAGAAAAGGTAGAGGGCGACATAAGAAGTATTGGGGAGAAGTGCTCCGGCAGGATATGGCGAGGCTTCAGATTTCCGAGGACATGACACTTGATAGGAAGTTATAAAGATCAAGTATTACGGTTGTAGGCTAGGAGGTAGCTGAGTCTTGCGTTACCTTGTACTGTTGTGAGCCTAGTCTGGTAGGGTTTTGTCTGAGATAGCTAGAGGCATTATCGTGTTTTACTATTTTTGCTTTCGGTGCAGGACCTATTTACTGGCCATCATTTTTATTTTGTATTTTTCCTTCTACATTTTATGTTCCTATTTTTCATATGATCTCTGTGGTGAAACTAATATTCTCTCCTTTTTGTTTTTCTTATTATCTTGAGCCGAGGGTCTTCCGGAAACAGCCTCTCTACTCCTTCGGGGTAGGGGTAAGGCCTGTGTACATACTACCCTCCCAAATCCCACTTGTGGAATTTTACTAGGTTGTTATTATTGTTGTTGTTAAGTTACTATTTTGCCCAATATAAACTTTATTTTTAATGATAAAAAAGGCGAAAAAAATTTCGCTAAGTTTTTCGTGCTTTTAATATAATATAGTATTGATAGATAAATTATATAATGGGGGTGTAAGCATATCCTAATTAAGTTCAGAAGGACACAAAAGAAATGAGTGACATACATTTTTATAATAGCAGAAGGGTCACTTAAACAGAAGGGGTCGTTAAGGGATCCTCGATCGAAACTAACAACCACAAAAATAATTCATTCCCCTAAAGTAGGCTCCTTATTATGAGACATTCAGAAACGATATTAGAATTTGAAATTTATGAGTTTTTAACTTCTCATCAAATTTATATTTTGTCTTAGTTACTGGGTTTGCAATTAAAATATTATTTATATTTTTTTGAATATAATACAAGTACATGGGCTAAAACTAAAACAAAAGCTATTGTATTTGTCCTGGCAAATAATACACGTCATAATTTTGCAACTTGCAGTCTGCAGAACATTTTACGTGGAATCTCAAATGATACATGCATGCTCTACAATTTTAATCCCATCAAGAAGATATAACATTAATTCATGCAACCATACTCATTGACTTTAATTTAATTTATATTAAACTATAACTAGTTTTTGTTATTCTTCAAAACTAAACAACGCAGAATTCGAAAATGTTAGGTTCATTGTTTACTTCTACTTACAAGAAAATTATATTAAAACTAATACTATAACGGGAGAATTAATGGCGGAGTGAGTTTAAAAGCAAGTGAGCACATGGCATCGATGCAATAGTTGAAATATAATGACTCGTCTCTTTTATGTGGTTAACACCACATGCGGATTCAGGATTTGAGGCTTATGGATTCCTACTGTAATTTTAGGTAAATATACAATAATAATTAGGTTCACAGTTAGATATTTATAAATATTTAATATATTTTTTAATATAAATATTGGGTATATGTAAAAGTTACTAGGTTTCCGAGAACCCGTATTGTATACTCTAGGTCTGTCCCTGATTAACACAAAGAGTTTTAAGAGCAGGTGATCGAGCACATGCATGGGGCAGTGGCCGATCGCGGCGTTGGTTAATTACAATTCAAATACAAATTTTACGTGTATATGCATGTTCTTTTTTTTGCTTAATTAATATGATTTGGACCGTCCATAAGTTTTAATTTCCAGTGGATGGTTTTAATTTATTTTCTTTCATAAGAAGTAATTAAGAGGTCTATCCATGTGAACCCTAGCATATGGGGTCTTGGCTCTATCACTTTCTTAATTTAGAAAGTCAAATCCTTGTTCTAGTCTTTCATTTATGACAAGTGGTAAATATCTCTATATGATTAAGTGACATATTATATATAACTCTTATCATATGATTTCAATTATTCTAAAACCTAATAAGTTAAAAAGACTAACATTGTGTTCGATATGATGCAAATATAAATATTTTCATAAAAAACCTTAGAGAAACTTTATAAGTATTAAACAAGTAAATTCTTAAGAAATTTTTTTATTTGAATTAGTGGATATTAATTTGTGCGTCAGATTCACAAATAACTGATAAATTCCATATCATTAATGCAGTCAAACTTAATTTCTTTTCTTTGATTCTTACATGAGAGAGAACCGAAACTTTTATTCTAAACTTACCACAAAAAAAAAGAAAAACACAAAAGGGAAAAAGTGCATAACTAACAAGATAACTATAATAACGGTAACCAAATATTATATCAAAATGCTTAATTATTTTGGAACATGAAGAAAAGTTTGACCAAGATTTACAAAGGAATTAAAAAAATGAAAAAACACATGAAACCACATGGAAATGGCATTTAGACTTCACAGCGACTATTAGCAAGAAAATAAGTCAACCTAATTATGGTTTCTGATATACCAAACTATAAATCTAATTAATAACATGTGTTATAGGTGAGATAATCATATGAATCATTTTATTTAATTACTAGTTCTACTTGTAATTCAAACTTCTAAATGTTCTCTTGACCAAACGCATTTCATTTCTTTAATTCTCCACCAAGACTCATCATGTAATAATAAAAATAATAACTGTATAGGGCATTATAATAATAATAATAATAATAATAATTATTATTATTATTATTATTATTATTATTATTATTATTATTATTATTATTATTATTATTATTATAGGTGATTTAGTTTCCAAAAAAACTATTTAAATTGTATACCCGATATTATTATTATTATTATTATTATTATTATTATTGTTGTTGTTGTTGTTGTTGTTGTTGTTGTTGTTGTTGTTGTTGTTGCTATTGTTGTTGTTATAGTGGATTTAGTTTCCGCGAAAAAAAAACTATTTAAATTGTATACCTGATATTGACCAAGAAGTGCTTTTGGACGGTTGTGCTGGATCAGATACTGACAAAGAAAAATTCCAATTTTAATACAATGCCTATATAATATGTGATTGGACTTAAGACAATAAGGAAACAAAAGAATTGAAAAAAAAAAAAAACAATGTCATTTCTTTTTTGTTTCAAATAATACCAACTCAAAATTAAGAAAAATATAGAAAAACTAAGGAAACGCGGTTCGGCTCCAAACTAGGTTGGTAATGCATATATAAGAACTAAGTGTAGATCCAAAGTACTCTAATTTAAAGAATTAATTATGAATTATCAGCTAAATCCTTTAAAAAGAATAAGATCAAATAAAATAAAATTTTATCTCGCTGACATGCATGTCAACTACATTTGAAATCAATTGGCAAAGTTTGCCAATTACAAATAAACAATGACTAGGTAGAAATAATATCGACTACCTAAACTAACTAACATCAAAATTAAAGTCGCATTTATAGTACTAACAAATCTCCAAGTCCTGAAATAGGAAAAAAAAATCCCAAGTGTTCATTCGAAATATATGCATACGTCTCGAAATTCGAACTTATTTTTTAAACAGAATATTTAAAAAATAAATATTTCTCAAAATAAGCCAAACAAAATATCCATACGTCTCAAAATGTTTGAAATGTTTCGCGTTAAGCGAAATTTAAGTGAACATTTAAGATTTAAGATTTTGGAAACAACCTCTTTACCTCCCCATATAGGGATAAAGTCTGCGTACATACTATCTTCCCTAGATCCCACTTGTGAGATTATACTGTGTATGTTGTTGTTATTATTGTTTTTAGATTCAAATTTTTGTCACTGACCCTCGGAAAAATGAGTTGGTGAAATTTAACCTTGCAAGTGAAAAGTATTCAACAAGTTGGGTATGTATCTTCTTTTCTGTAAAAATATATAGCACGGGCTAGCCAGTTTTCGGAGTGGTCATTCAAAAATAGTAAGCGTTTGCAAAATCATTGAGAAATAGCCACTATTTTGCTGCAACAGGGATCGGTCCAGCATAATATACTGGAGATTGGAGCACATGTGTATGAACTTCCAGTATATTATACTGGACCGTTATATTATACTAGAACTCCAGTATATTATTCTGGATTTCCCGTATACTTATGCTGGAACTCCATTATAATATGGAGTTTCAGCATACTTATGCTGGAACTCCAATATTATAATATACTGGAATTCTAGTATACATATACTGGAACTCCAATATATGTTGGAGTGTTTTCCAGATCTTGAACAGTGTTTTCGTTCAGATTTATCTTTACATGAAAAGTGGCAAAATTTTGATGACTTTTGAAACTGTGGCTATTTTTAATGACCACTTATAAATCTGGTTATTTATGAATTTCTCCTTTCTTTTCTTCTTCCTTTTTTTCTTTTTCTCTAATGTCTTTAGTTCTTTCAATATTTTCAAGAGAATTTTTCACAAAAGGCATTCATTAAGACCTAATTAGCAATAAATAGAAACAATTTCTTATATTACGTGATATATATATGTTTTACGTTATTTTATGATGTATATAGTATATTAAACGAATTGTATTCAATAATACAACATAAAATGACGCCACACAAACAGGGATTCTTGTAAATCATAATATGTATTTAGGTGTATTAAGCGGGGAAAAAGTAACGTTTCAGCGCAAATCATGGGAAGGTGAATCTGTATTTAGGTGTATTAAGCTGTATTAAGCGGCGCCATTTCACAAAAAACGGGAGTTATACCATAAATTGGTGAGAGAAAAATATTTTGTACCATCTAATAAGGCTTAAATATAGGAAAGTATTAAATTTAAATTTTTTGCTACAAAATAAAAAAGGTTATTATATTATGTAAAATCTTTAAAAGGTACTTATATGTTATAAATAGGGTACTAACCTATTCTATAGGTGATAAAATTTCCTATTTTCAATTGGGGATTCGGCAACTTGGATTAATAACGAATTGGGCCCTGATACTTGACACTATAAGGCCATTCAAACTGAGGCCTAAGCTGACTCTTGGTCAAATTCTTATCAACTAATCATGATTAAGCCTAATTCCGAAAAGAAAATTAGGGATTAATTGCATAAATAACCAATCGGATTCACATTTTACATTTTCTAACTGATACATAGCTTATACATGATTTTTTTTATATATATATATATATATATATATATTACTATATTTTTGCTGACTATTTTTAATTTAAGCAGCTGTATGCGATAATTTAGGTTAATTCTTCAAAAAAGGGTATAATCAACTTTGGTTAATGGGCTTAGACTGAATTCTCTTTTGAGCGGATGATCCTAATAGTTTATGAAAAAATTTAAATTGTGACGAATTTCACTAAAAATGTGGTTTAGTCTAAGAAATGAGAGAAATTCATACTTTTGGATATCTTTTGTATTTGTAAGGAATGAAATGTAGTGGCGGTGGATAATTAATTTTTTGTTGTATTATATTAATCATGTGGTCCAGATTCAATCTTAATGGATTGGATAGGGTGAATTGAGAATTATTGAGAATGTTGAATGGTCCAGAAGTTCCACATATTTCCACACGAATGTGATAAAATCCTATTTATACGATGAGAAATATAGGTGGATTCTGTGCAGCAGTCACATTGCCATTAATTGGAAAATGACCAACCCATTTGGGTATAGAATGTTCAAAAGCCATCAAGTTAGACAAATCTCACCAATAGTACAAATAATTTTAGTAGTAAAAAATATTGTCGGTCAACCTCTTTTCCTTTTTTTTTTTTGGCTAGTACTCACTATGCAATCGTAAAAATTGCATTGACATCCTATTTGGTCGCCTCCATTTAATCTATATCTATATTTTTAAAATTATTTAACCTATACTCTAATTTTTACAACTTCAGGCCTCTCCTTCTTTCTGCTACCTGCTTTCTTTCTCCTTTCTTTTCATTGGAAAACTATAGCGTGGAATATGTATAACGAACATATACATAAAGGATAACACGAACAATGAGAGCAAAACAGATATTTGAAGGAAGAGATCTCTATTGTCTACTGTATATGAATGATATAGCATTGGACCTCCAAATGTTGGTGTTGTGATTGCAATTTTCTAACATAATGTGCATAAAGCCAATGGATCCCATCCCTCGACTCGAATATTGCTGGCCTGAGAGTTTATATAGTAATGTAAATTGCAGTGTTAGTTGATGAACATAAATTGTGCAATTTATAAAAAATTTCAAGCTACTTCTACAAATTTTATAAGACCACTTCATCTTATTTTAGTGCTGAAGCTTTTACAAATGAACTAATTGACTTCAGCATCTGCTGAAGTTTTTGAAAAAGCTTTATGATAAAAATAATGAACCCAAGACAAAACTTCAGCTTGAATCCAGGACAAAACTTCAGCTTGAATCCAGGACGAAACTTCAGCTAAAACATGCTGAAGTTCAGCAAATGAAGAATAAAACTTCAGCTTGTAGAATGCTTACGTTCAGCAATTACAAATAACATCAGGCATGTCTACTAGAATGATGAAATTTGCACTATTGCTGCCTGAAGTTTATGCGAAAAGTGTGTATGCTGTAATTTTTTTTTAAAAAAAGTGAATATAAATTAAAACGTGATCCAAAACACGAGTATAAATGCAAATCCCCCAACTCAATCCATGGTGGTTGAATTCTTGAAAATAAAATGCCAACAGGCCCAGCTAGGCCCAATATAACTCCCGAAGTCCAGAAAAGACAAATATAACAAATACAATGTAATTAATGTCTAAGTAATTTGTGAATAACTCAGAATGAGATAGCATATTATTAAGGGAAAAATATCTATAGTGGCATGGACTTAGTATCCAGGTGGACACTGAGAATCTTTAAATGCATTCAAAGAAAGAAATTGTGGTGTGGATATCCTATCTTTAATGGCAAATTGACCTTCAAAAGCAGGACCAATTACAGGCTGTTTTGGGTAAGTCAGTCAGTTGATATTCACAAGCCCTAATCCTATGGGCCCTCAGTTTGTCCTTACAACTTCATCTTCCTCTATTCTTTTCACTAGACTACACACTATAGTCGCTAAAAATAATGGTCAGCGAATAATAAAAAAAACATATAAATAATCTGACTCACATATATTAAAAACGAATAGAAAAATAGATTAACTCGCGGAACTATATGACTCATGATTTCTTGAACACTTTTGATAGAATTCCTAGTCTGCCAAACTTGAGGAACTCCCAATTTAAGGTTTTACAAATATAAAATTTAAACCCATTAGTTATCCATTTTCTAAATGAATAATATGGTTCTTATCCATATTTGATCCGTTATAAAAAAGTTCATTATTCAACCCGTTTTTTAGTAGATAATACGGATCTTTTTTTTAAACTATTTTGCCACCACTAGTTTATGGTAACTTACTCTCTATTTCACTTGCAGTATGTAATTAGCATTGAGACGAGAACAGATTAAGTTTTGAACTGGATTATGTTTATAATTTCTACATCATTTTGTTGATTGTGGGTTGAAAAACTAGAAAGGTGGTCCAGTAATTGTAGCAAATAAATATTAAGGTCCCAAAACCCTCAAGTGAGGGCATGGAGTAGTGTGCTTAATTTCAATAAAAGCATGTGACACATCCTCATGGGGTCCAAAAACGCCAACTCTGCAAAATATTATGTCTATTTTCTTCATTTTCAGATGCAAGTCAATTTTTTCATTAAATTATACTGCAAATTCAACCAAAACCTTGTCCTATCCACCCAATGATTATGCGTGTTCTTATGGGAGGGTCTACCTTTCTTTTTTCTGTGTCGGTACGAATTCGAATGCGCGCCACTTAAAACTTATTAAAGTGGAAGCACTTCGCACTAAAAAAATTTATCATTCTTAAAGCAAATTCAAGACCTTTAGTTAAGGGCGGAAGGATTTCATCCATCACATTACAAAACCCTAGGTAGTTCGTTACCTTAATTTTTTACTTGACCAATGATACATATAATCTACTTATCTACGGAACAAGTGAACATTACTCCAACTAAACTAGTCATAACTACTTAGTTATCGATTAATCATATTACTTTATCATTTTAGTTGGTGTTTCTCCTTGGCTGGTTAATGCAGTTAATCATACTCTTAATTATAATTGGTAAAAATACAAAATTTCGTTTTAGGAATTTTAATGTAAAATTAACAATCCCCCACCACCCACCCACCCCCAAAATCAACGAAGACTCAACACTAGTTGGGCATTAATACTAGTGGTAGCCAAACCCCCTCGACACCGCCTTGCTTTTCTGTAATAGATTTCATTAATGCAATCAAACTTTCTTTCATTTTTAATTATGCTCTCTCAGTTGCTCTTGACATTGATTTTCCCGTACGACACTGATAATCTAGTCTAGCATACGGCAGGGACCTCAGTTGGCGGACAGCAACTGCACAGACATCAGTTGTTTATCCTTACGTCACCCTTCCAAAGAATCTCAGGGAGGCGTTGCGTAACAGTTGATATATTGGAAGGAAACGGATATAAATGCAGTGACATCAGACATGGGCATGGAAAATTTATAAATTCGAACGGATCTTGCTTGAAATTGAATCATAGGTCATATGTGACGGGAATCTAAATTAGTTGAGCCATTACGTGCCGAATATCATTTGGTTATACCAAAACAAGGATGCATGTAGTTAACTAGCAAGGCTGAGAAATGAGCCATAATAACCAGAGAATAACATTTACAAATAAAATTGCAACAAATCAACTTTGATATGATTCTCATAAGACAATAGTTGAGTTCAGTGTTATCTGTTTCATTACATAAAATGAAATTTAGATAAAATACAAAACTTTTACACCCATCACTATTACCAACATACTTTGCCTTCTATTTTTCCTAGTAAAAGAATGCTGCTCTCTTTCCACCAAAACGAATACAAAACTCCCACTACTTGCTGACTGAACCTTTATGCTATTGAAATTTTTACAATTATAAACAAACAAAAATTATTATTTTACAGCAATCTATATTGGGTAAAAAAAATTGAAAAAAGAAAAGGAATAATGAATGTACAACAAATTGAATATATCCACCTAGGACATCTTTCAACCAATCTGTAATGATAATGCACGAAACCCTCGAGTTTCCTATGCCTCACTCGTGTAAAAATTGGAAGGCTGGATTCTCGAGAAGCTGTGTTGCAGCTTTAACATCTGCAAAATCCTTCACTTGAAGCGATTCTGAGACTTCGTCAATGGAGAACGGGATGCTGCAGTAAAAGACATGTATTCATTATAGCTAACATTTTCGCCTACTTCACATTGCTCAAGAGATTGCACTTGAGCGCTTAAGTTGTCTATATCATGTCCCATCCAACACTTAGAACATAAGGAATTTAGTCATTAGAAACTACACACTGTTCATAAGGAAAAGAACTTGTCACTAAATCTAAAATTGGTGATGTGGCAATTGTATCGATATATTTTAATTAAGATCAGTATATTAGATATCAAAAAGCCAATCACTTTTACCTCTATTGATACGTGCAAGTTTAGCGCCGAGTCGAGCGAAGTAGGCTGGGACGTGAAGCTGGGATCTCAGGTCATAGCCAAGAGGGACAGTTTCAGATATCTTGGATCAGTGATTCAAGGGGACGGAGAGATTGACGGGGATGTCACTCACCGTATAGGAGCGGAGTGGTTGAAGTGGAGGCTCGCATCAGGAGTCTTGTGTGACAAGAAAGTTCCACAGAAACTCAAGGGGAAGTTTTATAGAGCGGTGGTTAGACCTGCCATGTTGTATGGGGTGGAGTGCTGGCCTGTGAAGAACTCTCATGTCCAGAGAATGAGAGTTGCGGAGATGAGGATGCTCGGGTGGATGTGCGGGCTCACCAGATTAGATAAGATTAAGAATGAAGTTATTCGGGAGAAGGTGGGGGTGGCCCTAGTGGATGAGAAGATGCGAGAAGCGAGACTCAGGTGGTTTGGGCATGTGCGGAGGAGAAGCCCTGATGCACCGGTGAGGAGTTGTGAGCGACTGGCGGTGGTTGGCGCGAGTCGAGGCAGAGGGAGGCCTAAGAGGTATTAGGGTGAGGTGATTAGGCAGGATATGGCTAGAATGGGGATTTCCGAGGACATGACCCTTGATAGGAAAGTTTGGAGGTCTAGTATTAGGGTTGTAGGGTAGGGCCTTCTAGAATTCTTAGTACTTCTGTTAGGAGCTGAGCGGGGTTTGGTAGCGATCTCTATAGTTAATTAATGTATTGTATTGTGCCTCTTATGGTAGTAACCGATTGGTATTATTGCATGTCATTCTACTTTTGGTTTTATGTTTAGATAATTATTTATTTGATTTATCCCGGATTTACTAACATTGTTTTGTTTTGTTTTGTTTGTTGATTTTCTCTCTCTTTTTGTGAGCCGAGGGTCGGCCGGAAACAGCCTCTCTACCCTTTCGGGTAGGGGTAAGGCCTGTGTACGTATTACCCTCCCCAGACCCCACTTTGTGGGAACATATTGGGTAGTTGTTGTTGTTGTTGTTGTTTTACCTCTATTGATACAAGAATACAACTAAATTTTGCACTCAGTAACTTGTTGGTACTTGAAATTGATTCACTCATATATTTTAATTAAGATCAGTATATTAGATATCAAAAAGCCAATCACTTTTACCTCTATTGATACAAGAATACAACTAAATTTTGCACTCAGTAACTTGTTGGTACTTAAAATTGATTCACTCGTATAATTTATTGGGTCAAAATTTAGCCTTCCATCGACTTCCATCTGCTCAAACTCAATAGCTAGTGAAAAAAATTGGCAGAAATCTATGCTTCCTTAATCAATCCATGTAAGAAGTTTAAAAGGCCAAATACCTATACGGCCTTAACTTGCCTCCAGTTTCCATTGACACTTTAACTAAGGCTAGTACCTATTCAACACTTAAACCTTGTCTTACGTGTGCCTATTAAACACAATAGCTGACACAGCAAAAAAATAGCGTATTTTACCACTCTTAAGCGTGTGAATGGATCTGAAATTATATTTTTCCTTTTCCTTTTTATTTTAAAACCCCCTTTTTCTAAAGCAACCGCCATCATCACCTTATTAACTCCATACTGCCACTCCTCCGTCATTAGTGCCACCATTCTCCTTCGCTCCTCCCCCTTTCCCCTTCTTCCCCCTCTCTCCCTACCACTGCCACCGCCCTCAATCCTTTCCCTTCCCTCCTTTTCTCCCTGACACCATGTGCCATAGTGCCACCACCACCCATTATTTGAGGTTGCGCGTCATTTGCTACATAAATTTCTTTTTAGCGCCATTCGCTACATAAATTTGTTTCTAGCGTCACTTCATCAAAAAAAAAATCCTAGCGTCTACAAACTTTCAGAGCTCGCATCATTGGTAATAGTTAGATAAATAGGTCGTTTGTACAAGCTCATTCAAAGTTTTCCGGAAAAAATTCGCCCGAAACTGAGATTGGATCAAAGAAATCGAGCTGACATGAAACGGAGAGGAAAAAAGATTTAAAAAATTAGGGATGGAGAACAAGTTGACTCGGGAGGTTGAATCGATGAGATGAGCTTGACCAAGAAGACGGAGAATTTTCCGATCATGAAGCTCCACAAATTTTCCAGGAACTTCAATAGAACCAACCTCATACGTCGTCAATCTGCTGCAAAGCTTGAAAGAAATCAGATTCCATTGAAGACTCCCCAAATACTCGAGTTTGAACAGTTAGAATGAAACCCATTTCTCTTTCTCTTTCTCTTTCTTTTTTTTTCTCCAGATTTTTACCTTTCTTTTTCTTTCCTGACTTGTCTTTTTCTTATTGGTGTCATTTGTTCGGTCAATGGCAAGTAGTTTCACACACTGAAGTTTGTTTGGGGTTATGAAAAATGTGTTTAGTAGGCACAAGTGAGACAAAGTTAGAGTCCTCAATAGGTACTAACCTTAGTTGAAGTGTCGAATGAAAATTGAAGCCAAGTTTAAGGGGCTGTATAGGTGTTTGGCCTAATAACTAACTTTGACATTTTTTTTTCCATATTTCGAGTTTTATATTAATAATTATACAAGGAACAAAAAGAGAAACTAGAGGATCATATGGAAAACAAAGAAACAGAAGAACTAACATTCTTATTCAAAAAGAGAAAAAGACAGATGTATGTAGACGCGCTGAAAGATATCCATTTATAATAAGCAGAAAAAGAAAATGCACTTGCTCATGCCTCAAGGAAGTAGGGGACAGTAAACTGACATAACAGTGAATCTGCCAGATTTCAAATGCAGAAAGTTGTCTCTGAAAATTAGAAGATAAGTTTAAAGAAGAAAATAAAAAGTCCCAGATAGTTTCGTAATAGAAGCTCACAAAATCTGTGTAAAGCACAATTTGCAAGTCAAATGAGTGGATGAGTTAATATATTTTTCAACAGACAAAAGAAAACTTTGCCATACACTTAATGGTAGTAGAGGTCGAGAAAATATAATTGTGATCACTGTAACACTTGCACACGTTTATTTGCTTGGGAAGCAAATAATTATACTTATGCTTTTAATTGCACAGAATTTAAAAGATTGAAACAGGTTAATTGTCAAATGAAAATATCACTAGCCACAGAAGTTTTCAAATAGAGATGATAACAAGGGAAAAACTTAATTGAATTATTGGAGAATAAGGGTTATTGCCGCCCCAATAAACCAAGAGACAGATTTAAGTTGGGCAATGTAACTCCACGCACTGCCACCTGCTTTTCCACATCATTTTTCCAAGACGTGATTTTTGTTTCATTTATTACTTTTTCCCCCCACCATCTTCTCCTCATCATCTTTCCACCGTAACACCTATTATAATTATCAAAAGACTTAAACCATCTTCGCCCCTTATCTATTTTATCATTATCAAAGGACCTAAATCATTTCATCATGTTTTTGTTTGAAATTTTTGATGATTTCTGCAGATTGAGTTAGCTGTGATGACAAGTAGTATACAAGATTTGAGTTGGTTGGGTGTTCGAACTCTATACAGAAAAGGAGGCAGATTTTACTGGAAGTGGCTCCGACACAAGCTGAGGAGTTGGATTTGAAAAGGACGAATGGCATTTGCCATACTCTTGTTCGGTAAATATCATTATTGATGGGGTGACCAGAAAATATGGTGTATTCCGGCCATAAGCTGTACCCTTTTGCCCTGTTTTTCACTCACGCGCCTCAAATTGAGTTAATACACTCTATTTGCCACATCAGCAAATAAGGGGGTAATAATTCACTTTCTACAAGTTTAGTGGGTCATAGGACCCCCTACAAACTTAAGGCGTGTAGTTGGCAAAAGAGGACAAATATTCACAACACAGAGGACAATTGATTACCTTGAATTATCATCCAATAGAAAAGAGTTGCTCTCTGCATTGTTTGAGTCCTCTGTCATTAACACCCTCATGCTTGATATGACCTGTAACAAAAGAGAAGGGAATTTCTCAAAAAAATTCAACTATCTCGGGCAAAAACGCACTATAGGACTTCAATAAGAAAAAAGCCATCACTATATGCATATCTTACATCTGGGGAAACACTCCGTGTGTTATAGTTGTCATCCCAATAGAGCGTACAGATTCTGTAAAGTTGCTGGACACTAAGAATCTGCAAAACAAAGAAATTCAGAATGAGCGCGTACGGGGTTTTGTATTAAACTCAAGTGGAGAATTTGACAAAGAACTCTTTCAATCTAAATGGCAACAGGAAAAAAAAACAATTTTAACTCTTACTTCAACATATGAACTTCGTGATACAAGATTATTTACAGAGCTAATGCTGATTTGAGGAAGAGAGACTTACAGGACACAAGTCATTGGTGATCTCATCATAAGATATCCTATACTTCTGATGTATAACCTGCAAACAAGTAACAGGAAAAGGAAATTTTATCAGCTGTTGCAATACATAAAAACAAACCGGAAAAATGATATCAATTCTGTGCTGCAATTTACATTAAAAAAATGTAGACATGAACAAATTCTAAAAAGGAAAGAACGAACAATAATTATCCGGCAACAAACAAGTCATGACAGCTGCAATACCAAAGGAAACAATAAGAACTAGTGATTAGCTAAAACACCTCGAGAAAACTTCAACAGCTTAGTCCACCACTATACATTCAATTCTTTAAAAAATGTCAGGGAAGTTCTGTTACAGAATTAACCATGTCTACTTGCTGGAAACTTTCATCAAACTACATTGAAACAAATTAACATACCAAAAACCCAACAGCTTGTCTAATATGTTTGAGTTCATCCCAAGAAGAACCTGCATACTGCAAGTAAAGAAAAAAAGGAAATGAGTTTCAATTTTTTTCAAAAATAATGAGCCATGACTAGCAATGTGTTAAAGTACAGACATGCGAACTTACCTCTTCTTTTGCTTGGCAGCACCACAGCTCTAGCTCAGCTAAACCAGCTTTAACATATTCCCCATTACTGAATGTACAACACTCCCGTCGGAGAAGAAGACTGCAAATTGCAAATTTAGCTGAATAAGTATTTGACAACATATAAAAAAAACACAAACTTAGAATAACAAATTCACACACCTGTTAAAAAGTTGTACATTGATATAAGAGAAGGTCTGAGTAAATATCTTTTGAACAAGAATTGGAGGCACCTGAAAAATAAACAAAAATTAGTTTTAAAATTTTATTTCAAGCATCCATAGACATATATAAACTGCAAGCATTAGCTTTTCTTGGAAATATGGTAAAAGAAAAAACTTATGAGATCCATACGAAATTTTCTTTCAATGTACAGAGAAGAGAGTTGAGGCATTCAATAATCCGCTGCCAGTGATTTGTCGAAGAGTCTTTGCCAAAGGATCGCCCACTTCTCAAACTTCCTTTGGAAGTCCTTGGTGCCTGAATTTCAACATAGTACAATTATTATGTAGAAGAAAGGCATTGACAAATTTAGTCCAACTCTGACTACAAAACTACACTAAAACTGAAAGGGAATAGGAAAATCTAGTGCTAAATTCGAACAGTCTCAAGAAACAACCACAAACGAGCAGAAGCAGATTTCTTATCGGTCTTTTACCTATTAACATATTAATGGAAAAGAATAGCTACTAGTCTAAAACTAGCTTCCCCAAAAGAGCGAGAACAATATGTATAAGTACATTCTAGGCAACAAAATTTCAGTTCTTCACTCGAGTATGCAACTTAGATACTCAGTTCCTCCACAACTCAATGTTCAACTGCGCGGCTATCATGATTGTGAGAGAAAGAAGGTATGGCACCTTCCTTTCTCACGATAGGATCGATAGTCAGTAGCTCATTACAAATAGAGAAGTTCCCGGGAGATAGCTCTGTTTCGAGTGCATTAGAAGACATTAGTGCTTGTCTTAGCACACACTGAAGTGACTCACATTGTGATGCTAAGGGCGACGAAACATTGAGTCCAACCCAGGCGTTACAAATGCAACTTAAGCTCATAAGTGGGTTGGTAACAGATCATTTTACGTAAACATTCATCTCGCCTTCAGCAACTTGCATAGCCCTAGCAATACCTATGCACTGATAGCAACCTATAGTTTTATTATTTGCTAAGCAGAAACGGTTTTGCCTTAAAGGACCATTGACACATTAGTAAGTCTGCTCACCCCACAAACATCAACAGAATATTACCTTATAACCAAAGAAAAAAGCAAGTCTGCTCAGCTTGTTTAATTCCTTTATCTTACAAAATATTTAACACTATAACTTACAACTAACAATCGCTTATCTTTGGTGAGTTATAAATATTGTTGTACCAAATAACCGAAAATGATATATATACATGCATCTCATTTCAGATGAACTATTTCTCAAGTCTAAGATAATCAAGTAATAAAAGCACAAGTATATAGGTTTATAATGATATATTGAGCTTTTATATTGACTTGAGAGACGAATAACATTCTTTATTGAATGAGCTATACTGAATAACAAAAATATCAGAAGCATATCCCAAGCACTATCTATGAAGAACTTCAATTTGTACGACTAGCACAAATGATCTTCTTCTTTTCTCTAGGTACATAATAAGGAATAATACTGACGAAACGGGAGAAACAGTACACATCAAAAAAGATTTACCATCTAACCCGGTTTACTCTTGATCAAATTCGAAGAGAACATTAATTGAATGCTTACAGGACTTGATATATTGCATGTAATCAATTTTCATGAAATACATGTGATAAAGAAGGAAATAGGCATTATAATCTGTTCCCTTTTTCTCATGAGAATGAAAAACCCTATACTGAGTGACAAGGGAAACAAAAACGAAAAGAACTTTTGTGAATGTTGAGGATTCTCCTAAAAGCAAAAACAAAGAAAATTCAGAGAATATCCTCCTTAGACACTTACCTAATATGACTATTGTTAGTCATGAATATCTGCTTATGAATGAAAACTGACTGAGCATCTTTAAATAAAAGTAAAATTTAGTGGAAAAGGATTGGCAATTATGCATCAACCTCTAAGAGCATCCTGCAGTTAGTGAATTGCCGAGAGCATTTTTCAACAAACCTGGATGCATAAGGAAAGGAGTGATCCCAACTCCTTCTTCAAGCTATCCCTAATAATTCCATAAATCTTTTCAACATATGCCGTAAGCTGCTGCTTGAAAAGCAGAGCAGGGTATTTTGCTTCGACTTGGCGTACTACCAATGCAGCTGCAGCTGCAGCAAGATTCACTGCAGAAGGCGACGAACGAAATCCCTGAAACCAACACAGCACCATCAGCAGCTTGAAAAGATATGAGAGTCAAACTACTAAAGTAAAATTCTATTACTCTTGACAGGACTAGATTACTAGAGTCAAGCTTAAACAAGAGGTGAGGAAAATTCAAGAGCTTCAAATACCATTGTCATTCTCCCAAATAGAGATGTCGGAGGTTGTGGTTTGCGGCTAGGAGTTGCACCAACTGCACCACCCGATTTCAGACTTTTTTGGATTAAGAACAACAACGTTGAGGTATTTGACAGCCAATACGCCATGTGGTCGTTGCTTTCTTGATTCTACAATCAGTAGATACTATGTTATTCTTCAAGTTTGTCATAATGGTTTTAAATACAGCATCAAACTTCAAAAATTTGACAAAGTAGGCCGGCACTCCTGTTTTCCCTGTACTCATGCCTCATGGATGAAGACTTCCACCATTCAGCAGAAAGCGGAAACTGACAGGTAAGTTTCCTATTCCACACTTTACAATGATGGTTACGTTGAAGTTACTCGAACACTGATATTCGTTTTCCACGTTTGGATAATGATTCAAGTTGCCTCTAAAATTAAACACCAAGTAAATCCTTAAATGTGGTGTATCAAGTTTATTTCATACAGAAAGATATCAAATCATAATTTGAATCAGGTTTGAATGTCTAACAAATTTAAAATCTGGAAACTTCTACTTCCATATAAACTATTAAACAATTCTCCAGCTAAGTAAAACATAGAGATTCCTAAATCAAGAAGTATTTCACATTAAACTGTAATGATCTATAATTGTGGATGATGATTGGACGAGACAATATAAGCAGCTGACTAAATTATACTAGGCGAAAATATATTATTCAAAAGCTGCAACTAAATACTTTCTGCAAGTCTCACACTGAGATGCAGTTCCCATCTAGTCCAATATACTATGATTTATAACTTCTTTTCCAACCTTCAACCCTTTTATTGCTGTCTACGGGTCTCTGATTTCCAGGATCATCTCTTATGTAACACCTACAGATAACTTAAAATTAAAAACTCAATTCCAGACAAGAAGGATTAGAAACCTAAGTTATCCTGCTAAAATGTGAAGTTCATGAACTTATTCAAGAGAAAATGCACATAGCTACTGACTCCACCAAAATCTGTTACGTTACTGTTGCGTGCGTATACATTGTTGACATCCTCAAAAGAAATGATATAGGTAAATACGATGATGAAGATCATATTGACTTCCCTCCACAGTGGTTTAAAATTTAAATAGGAATGCTATGTGCAGATTTTTTTCCTTTCCTAATCGATGCTGGTAGCAACTGCAGAATTGCTGTTTCTGTAACAATATTAAAGATAACGTATATTCATCTCCAATATCTTTACTTAAATAAATGTATGATCATCTCCTGGTCTGACCAGAACCAGGGAATCACTTTTTACTGCAGTAGGGCAATTATTGTCCAACGTTAGCAGGTTCCGTGGTCCAAATCTTCAGTTTCTCAATATCCATGAAACATGTCCGTGTCAATATAAATATAATCTGCAACTACATGTACATACCTCAATGGCTGAACCAATCATCTGAATCAAACGATCAAACACACTGGTCCTCTCGGCTTCGAAGGATTTCCAATTGAGAAGGCATTTATAGATGGTAAAAGCTGCTACAGGCTTTCCTTGGCTGAACCCCACATCCTTCATCACACAGTCAATGAGTGCATCAACATCCTCCTGTAACAAGGTCAACAAAGACTCCGGTTGACAAAACTTTCTATATCAGAAATGAAGAAAAAGATAATATAAAGCATCCATAGAAGCACATACATGCTGTCGATCAATAGGAGGTCTCCTCAACTTGCTGTCGGGGGTTTCATAATTTTTGGACGGTGTGAAACTCGGTGCATCCTGCAAAAATCAGTCCTCGTAAGCAGTAATTAAGAGTTTGACACCATCCTGCAAGTGAGGTAACTTGATGACTACAAAAGTGTGTCTTACATTAGTCCGGTTTTCATCATTGAGATGGTGTCCATTTTCAACTATCTGAAAATACAAAACATTATCTCAGGGTTGTTAACAGTAGTTGTCAAAAGGAAAGTGAAGACTGAAAAACATGATTTTTCCCTGGTAAGTACCTTGGAAGCCGGACTAGGTGAATGATCTGAAACCCGCTTAGCAGGGGTTAACAGGGCCTGCTGTCGGAGAATCTGGTTCTCAGATTCCATGTCAAAAATTTTCTCCTCAAGCCTAATAGCCAAAAGAAACCAGTGATGAGTAATGAAAGTTAGCATTAGACCTAAATGCCAATACATTTGTTTGTACGACAATAAAACTTCTACACATTTATTCAATTCAAGCAACATATGCCAAAAAACCCATTCAACCTTTGCATAGTAGTCTTCAACTGAACGATCTTGGACTCTGCCTCCATTGCTTGCTTCAACCGCTCCTCACTAAGTTTATTTGTTTCTTCATATTTTGTTTCCGTTTCACCAATCTTCTTTTCTAGAGAACTTACCATACTCTAATATTCAAAGAAAATAATTATCAAAACTTGAATGCCAAGTGGCTTCAGTTAATAAACGCAGCAAGCAACAATAGACATCCGGCTTTAATGTTTCAGTTGACCTACCTTTAGGTTCTCATTTTCAATACTAAGTTTGTTCATCAATTCATGGTCAATAACAGGGACTTCCTGTACAATAGGGATTTGCTCTGCTGCTCTTTTTGCATTTTCACGTTCTTTGACAAGCATTTCCTTGGTTTCTTTGAACTGAACTTGCAGCTCCTGAAAAGCAGATTGTAGTTTTGCATTTTCTTGTGTTTTTGCTTCTTCCAGATCCGCCTACAAAAGTGGAATATGAATAATAAGCTAGAAGGAAGAAACAAAATGATCACATAAGGATATAATGGTTGAGATGGGACAAGCTTATATTCTAACTAGCATTACTTCTATTCAGCACGCACAAAAGTTGAAAGTTTTTGGCACATTTGCTGAAAAACATGCATCCTTTTCAAGCTAGGAAGCTTTCAACCAGTGGCATACTGGATGTGATTCAATCACCCACAAACCACTGCTTCGAAATGATATAAAACAAAGACAGCAAAGAAAGGGACCCAAATCTCTCAAGGAGCTGAGGCAGTGCATTACTTATACCGTGTCCCTCTATTCTTGTGCTTTAGTATTCGCTTCGCCAAATATAATTATAGAGCTGCGTGTATCTTTTCTAGTTCTAAACACTACCCAAAAAATCCTTAACCTGATTAACAGGCAATATTTGTTATTACTTTTTTTAAGGCAATTTTTGTTTTTTCTTCCCCGATTTTTAATGGATCAATAAAGGCACCTACGAAGATTAAAGAAGATTGTTCTGTGACTTGCTTATACATTGATCAAGGATATTTTGTCATAAAAAAACATCAAAATGTGGCTGAACAATTATGTATAAAATTTTATCTACTGACCCTCATGCGTTTCTCCAGCTGCAATCTCCAAGTTAATTCTTCAACTTGCTTCTCCAATTTATTCTTTGCAGCTTGCAGAGCCCCAGTCTCCCGTGCAGCCTGAATAGGGATAAGTAAGAACAGAACTCATGTCAAAGGATAAATTGAATCTAGCAACCGAAAAAGAGTCATATTAGCAAGCATATTCATATCTTTAACTATTTTCAGTTGAAGTGCACGATGCGCGGAGAATATGTATGGTTGACTTTCAATATGATTATGTTTAACACCAATCAAAAATTAAAACAAAAGGAATCTTCTATAGATAACAACTAGTTGTTGAAGTACTACCATTGGAACATGGAATAAAATCAATTCGTACAGATGTATATAAAGTACTGATTTTAATGATGTATTATGCTTTTGTTGAACAGGAACCTAGAAAAGCATGCCAACCCAGTAGTAGGGGAAAAAATATGCAACTTGAGTAGCTATGTGAAATACCTTTTGCAGTCTAAGACTCCAAGCAGTTGCTAAATTAAGGCCTTAATTATTAATGTGAGACCTATTTGTAGTCTTTCATTTAGTACTATGGCTAGCAAGTTCATGGAGTTAGAGAACCATCTTAAATGACTTCTTTTATAGCGGTGGTGCACGGGCCAACTTGCATGCACCTCAAAGAATCCACCGAGTACCTACTACCTCCCACTAGGGGTGGCAAAATGGTTCAAAGAAAACAGTTAACCACCAATATTATCCACTAAAAAATGGGTTGGATAATGAACATTTTAAAAATGGGTCAAATATGGATAAGAACCATATTATCCATTTAGAAAATGGATAACCAATGAGTCTAACTTTTACAATTTTAAAGCCTCAAATTGAGGGTTCCTCAAGTTAGGGAGACTATGAATTCTCCCAAAAGTGATCACATACAATAAGTCATGGATAATATGGGTCGCCGGTTAACCCGTTTTTTATCCGTATTAAATATGGGTCGAGTCGGATAATTGGTCCACTTTTTCATTACCCGTTGTCGATCCTGACCGTCTGCTACTCCTACCTCCCACCAACACAGAGACCAAGTAACTTTGCCTACCAAGACTTAGGCATATCGGAGGAATTCACCAAATGTCGCCACTGTTTGAACTCGAACCTGGTTCCCAAGGTTGTCACCCCAATATTCAATCGCAATGCCACCCCTTTTGGGGTCTTCTTCTTTTCTTTTTTCTTTTTTTTGATGAAGTCCTATGGGACCTTTTAGATAATTTATTTTAAGAATTGAACACTGATTCTCTTTAAAGCAGTCACTCCCACTTCCTTGGCCAAAATCATGAAAGTAAATTTTAAATTCAAGAATTTGATGTTAGCATAAGAACCATTCACGATCATTTTCTGCAGGGTTCAATCAAGCATACAGTAATCTTATATAGGAGTGTCCGACAATTTTCAGGCAGCATATATAACCAAAATAAGACAGCTTTAGAGAGTGAAAAATTTGTCCAACAGAGTTGATAAAGAGAGATGCAGAATGAGAAATTACCATCTTAAGTTTCTTCAGTTCCTTACGAGCAACTCTACCTCTCCAAGCACATTGAGTAGTAATTGCAGCTTTCTTGAGCTTCTTAAATTTCGAACACGCCAAGAATTTGCGACAATGGCTCTGGACATACAGTGTGAGGGTTCACAAAATTCAGCAGTAGCTTTTGAGATATGTTATTCAGTTGGAAAACTATTGCCAATAGACTACATCTATTAAAGTAGGAATGTATCTCAAAAAATTTAAATGATTATCCTTCATTTAGCCCCAAGGTTTGGTTCAACCATTTACAGTCCTACCATAAACCTGAAGGTCATGAAATTGAACCCCGCTTATCCATAACCTAAGCCTAAGCTTACCATTCTCCTGAAACAAGAAGAAAGAAAAAGACAGAAATCCTTCACATATTGAAAGGTTACCTGAATAATAATTGCTGCTTTGTTCTGCCTTCTGAATCGAAGCTCATTGCGTGCAGCCATCCCACGCAATCCTGTCTGAATCGAAACAGCTGAGGACCACAACTCTTTGTAAGCCTTCCTAGAAAGATGCATGCGCACATTTGTCTGGATTCTGAGAGAAGCTGCTTCCCTCCGCAAGCTCTCATATACACGTCGAGCAAGTTCCCCTACAATAACCAAGTGGAAACAATCAAATGACTAACATGAATCCTAAAGTACGAACCCGCACATGCAGCAAATTAATTACCTCGGCACAGAGATTGTATCTGTATTGTCGACCGACGTAACAACGTAAAACTTCTCCGAGCCATGTAAGAACGAACTTTTCTTTGGATAATGCTGGCAGATCTCCCGAGCACCTCTGTCCTTCGACCATCCAGCTCTGCCATTTGACCAGCTCTTAGAAACACCTTCGTTTTACCAATCTGCAAAACCAAATAAGGACCAATGAATGGCATTCAAAGCCTAGGCGTGGGAGAAGTCTCACAAATGAAACTAGGACAAAGATCTGAAATTCAAACCATACTAAAGTGTGCTTATAAAAAGAACAAAAACAACTCTGTGAAGACAATAAATACAGCATATTAGACTTGCCACCGAAGTTTGCAGCATCATGAGCAGAAAAAACAGCATACACTAGGAGAAGAAAAACTCAAGAAGTGCATTTTAGCTCTCAATGGTCAAGAAGAGGAAAATGGACTAAATTCAGGAGCCCATTTGAGATCGGCCAAATCCAGAGAGAGGCCAAACAATGATTTTGTTATTATTATTTATTTGCCTATTTACTTTTCTATCGTTTGGTCAAAAATTGCAAATCTAAACAAGTTCAAAGCACATCCATAAGGAGAGAACCAACAAAAGAGACAAGAAAGAAGATCATATATGAAATAATTTGTCAAAAGCTATTACCCAACTACAATAGGGCAATAATAGGAAGAATGAGATAATGACATAGAAGAGATGGAAGACAAGCCACAAAGGTAAAAGCAATCAACTTATGATCCTCCAAACATTTGAATTATACTTTCTTTTAAATATGGCAATTAAGCATAACAATACAAAATGGGACACAACTCACTTGATATATCTTCGTGAGTAAATGGTTGCATGTGTACAAGTAAACAGCTACTTTCAGAAAGTTAACACATATTTACAGCAAATTCAAATGATTTTTGTGATATTCTGAAATAATACAGAAGATAGAGAAGTACACGCAAAAGTTTGAAAGTATTTCATATCCCAAAAAAGTAATTTCGAAATATTACCTGGTAGCCTTCAAGTCCAACTTTCTCCAAGAGCCTTTTGCATGCAGCGACCTCGTCCGTACTGTCATGAATTGGTCAAACATATAAAATAAGAATCTGTTAACAATTTGAATTACACAAGGTAATAACATACCTTCCATCTAGAACTTCAGGCGAAAGGATGCCAAAGCGATCTAGAAATTCATAGAATGGTTTCCGTGTAGGATATCCAGCCATGCTTATTCTAATTGCTTCCATCACTCCCTAGAAATAGAAATAGGGTGAGCGCAAATCCAACTCACACAGGCACTAACAACAAAAAAATTCAATACTTGCTTACCCCACAGCGCAACTGCTGCAGAACATTGTGATTCTCAAAGATAGCTGGCTTTAGCAGATTATTAGGCTTTACACATCGAATATAGTGTGGTTCTGTTGCACTTAATGTTTCAAGCAAAGATTGCAGTTGTTGCTGCAAAAATAGAACGAAACAAATCACGGTTAAATGTGCTCCCAGTATAGTCCCACAAGTGGATAAGAGGGAAAAGCAAAAATGAGAAAAAGGAAGTGAAATTTACGTGCCTTAAACCTTGTGCCAATTGAAGAGAACTTTGATTGTTTTGAGGATTCCTCATTTGATGTTGGAAACAACCCAGATACAAAGGAACACGTTGAAGCACTCAGGAGCGCCTGGTGCTCAGCAATAACATAATCTTTGTTTTTCTCCAGAAACAACTCTGTTTGATACGTGACCTGGAGAAAATACCATGCATATAGTATCCATATTGTGTGTTAATTTACAATTCTAAACAAGATATTAGAAATGTCAAAAGAATCAAAAACTTACATCACCAGCATAATGGCATATAGTGAAGTCAGAACGAGCCAACTTGGGCTTGCAGAACCGCTTATGGTTTTTGAAAGTTTGATAGAGCTTTTGAGCAAACGTGTCATGAGTAGATCGAGGAAACATGCTACATAACACAGAAAAGAAAACACTGTGAGCATCCTAAGCAACCAAACATGAGCATGAGTAGCACAAATAAGTGCGACAATCGTAAGTGGGAATGGATGATAAGGCTACAGTTATTTTTTGTGCACCCACAAGGTTCCTATATGTATAGAAGATTGGGTGTTGTTCACAGAAAACCACATCGTTTGTAAGGTATTCTACTTTTTGGTATACTACTTGTATACAGGTGTGTTTCGCCCTTCATTAATAAAGTTTTATTACATTACCAAAAAACATGATAAGGCTACAATAAAAACTTCAGCAAGTTACTTACCAAGCTTCATCAAGGAGTGCTATAATACCACCTGGTTTCTGAGCAATGGAAAAATTAAGATGTCACTAAAATAAGGAAAGAGGAAGTAACTAAGTGCTGGTCAAATGCAAATAAGAAACAAAATAAACTGAAATGAAAAAATGAAGGGCAAACTAAGTGATCTATGTTCTATTATTAAGCAGATGTTTGATAAGGAAGAAAATAGAAGATGTTAGCCAGTTAGCTCATTAGATTCTAGCTGATGTATTGACATGATTTTCGGTCTTCTACTGCTAGAACATCTCTGTAGATTTTTATATTCTGTGCATAAGCCTTTTTGCTACCTGTTATTACTGCTTATCTATGGAAAAATCATCTCTGAAGCTATTAAACCCTAAACCTGCAATAAGGAAACCCTTAACCCAAAAGGTTCTACGATCACAACATGTTAGCAAAACGAGTCAGAAAAACACTGCATCAGTAAATCAGACAAATGTTTGCAAAGAGAATAACATATGCCCAATGGAAGACAAGTGAACTGCCAAAAGAACTGCAGACATTTTACAAAGAGGAAAGCAGCAACTTTTCCTTTACCGGCTCAACTGACTAGAAATATATTTTGGGACATTTGCATGTAAAGAATTGTAAAACCTTATGCACCCATTAACTCAGCACAAACCTTTTCTATCAGATCAAGTATATCTTGATTATCGATGAACTCAATGTAGCTCCAGTTAATTTCTTCTTTTGTATACTCTTCTTGTTCCATTTTGAAAACATGCTGCAAAAACATTGGTAGGTTTCATAAAGCTGTGCATAGGACAAAAAATTAGTGCGAAAAAGAAAAGGAGACAGCCAGAACCTGATTGAAGTGCTGCTGAAGCTTCTCATTTGTTAAATTGATACAGAATTGTTCAAAGCTGCAGACATAATCCACAAAAATGATGTATTATACAAAAGGATATCCAAAACTAATCAGATTTGACAACAACAACAACAACAAATTTCAGACGCTCTGGAGTTACCAAAATGTAACAATAGAAGAGTGTGCGCTCTTAAGCTTCCATAAATATCAGACGGATAAAGAAACCAAGAAACAGTTAACTAACAACTAACAACAAGATCTTAAGTCCACGTTAAATGTGATCAATGAAAGTGTAGCAGATAAATAGAATACAATTTCAATAAAATAAATGTGACCCTTGACACAAGGTGAAGTTCCATGCCACTTGATTGCTTGTGGAGATGTCAAGGAAACTCTTTAATAGTTCACTCCAAGAGATAACTCACTTACAATCCAACCAAAAGGCAACAAGTAAAGCACCTGTTAGTCTTGAAACTTTCAAATCCATAGATATCCAGCACGCCAATCAAAGATTTAGAATTGGGATCTTGACCAATTGAACTATTAATCTTATCAACCAGCCTGCAAACAAATATTGAAGGGTCTGAATAAAGTGACAATATATTTTTGTAGAAGAAAAGAATACTACAAGCAAAGAAGATAACTGAACCTGTCATGTAATTCCTGTCCAGACACAAAACTAAATCTTACCAGTCAAACAATCTTGAGTACACAACTTTTGCAAGAGCGTCTCTACTGGTAAGTGCAGCTTCTGGATCCAGCCATTTGGTGATGGTTTCGTCACGAGTTACAATAACACGTTTGCAAAGAGAATCCTCTAGAGCCTTTACATCACACCTATGAGTAAAATATAAGTTTAGTGGCTACTCTGTGCCTATATATAAATGTGTGTGTGTGTGTATAAAACCAGTAAAAGAGAATAGTATGCATTGATTCAATGATAATAATATACCACTTACATGAATAGCTCAGCAGCAGTTCTCAGATGAAACCAAGATTTCTCATCTTTGGGCACAGACGAATCTATCTCCTTCCCCTTTGCAAATTCAATGTTTCCAAGATGGAGAATTGCTGCCACTACCCGAAATATTGCATCCTGGGAAGAATGCACAAGGTAACCAAGAAAGTATGAGGAAAATCCAGATTTAAGAATATTTTACCGTCATAGTAATTTCCCAAATATACCTGTTCTTCAGAGCTTATGCCAACAACATCCATTGCCCTTCTTGTAGCCAAGTATTCTTTGGAATCATCAATCTCATCTAGCTGAAAACAATTTGTCTGATTGAGGTAATGAAATGTCCTAGGATTGTCCAATTTGAACCTTTTAATGTCCTGAAAGTGTGGAAGATAAAATAAGAAGCTTGGCAAACATGTTCATATGAGAGATTATTCCTCAATATGAACTAAGATATCGAAGAGAGAAGGACAAGGAGTTAAGCACACAGGCAAAGATTGCCGCACCTGTACTAATTATGTTACTAAAACAGAGTATTGTGTCAGAGTTTTTATAAACGAATTGTAGAAATGCGAAGATGGTTTCCCTAGCAGCTACTCAAACTAAAGTATGGTACTATTTTTCTACTATTAGGGGCAAAGCATACTCAAGAGGGGCACAAATAACCAATATTGAAGTTGCTGGGTTATCTTATCAAGCAAGAAAATCATAGCCATGTATATTAACATCTTTTACCCTTCATGTCCAGTGGATATTATAGTTACACTCCGAAGAATATTTGGTGTTCAATTGGATAGCCCGTATTGGACTATTATTTAAGTTCTGAAGCCAATCACAAAATATAAATCAGCCAATATCATACTAAGCTGTCAGAGGAGAGAACAATTTACAATGTCAAATCAGGTACCATTAGGAAAAAGGGTAGGTGGCCTGTAAAAGCAAGAGTGCAACAGTGAACGAAAAATTTGGTTGAATTTTTCAACAAAACATAGGAGGGAACTGAATATTCAAGTGGGTAACAATATAAAGTACTGCTTGATCAGGATGCTTATTCTTCCTAGAAATTCATCTAATGAAGCAAACAGTAGCCCATTACCTCCGGTGGTGCAGCACAAATCATGTAGAAACAATGATAATTTCTCTCAGGATCAGACACCTGGCAAACACGAGATCTTTCGAGTAAATACGTTCTGACAGCAGCTCCTGAAATCCTTCCCTTCTGGTCAAACTGGATCTCCACAAACTTACCGAAACGACTGCAATCGAAATTACAACCATGTGGAAATTATTCCCAAAAAAATCCAACCAGAGGTTACTGTAGCACTTATGCCCTCTGATCACTTAACAAACTGAAAAATCTAGCCAACCTTGAGTTATTGTTTCTGACAGTTTTCGCATTACCAAATGCTTCCAGAACAGGATTAGACTGCAATAAGCAAAAATGCAGCCATCACGAAGATCAGATTAAGATTCAATGGCAACGGATGATATTTGGCTCTACAAAAACAACAATTATCGGCAATCAATTGTCCACACTCTAGGTACAACAGTGTAAGATTTATTACCTCCAGGACTTGTTGCTCGACTGATCTACTACCTTCAGCCGCAGCTCTCCCGCCCATGTAAGCAAGATAGCGCATGAGTTGCTTGGTGCTTTCTGTTTTACCAGCGCCACTCTCCCCACTAACCAATATTGACTGACTTACTCCTTCGTTGATCATAAGTCTGCATCCATAGTAAATATATTTTTAAATGACAATTTCAAAATAGACTGTTTGGTTCATAAACAACAGAGAAGCACAGACCTGTATGCCGCATCTGCAACAGCATAAGGGTGAGGACTTAGCTCCCCAAACGCTGCACCTTTATATTGGGCCATCATATGTGTATCATATAAGTGAGGTAGCCTTCTAAAAGGATTGACTGCGATTAATATATTCCCTGTATATGTCTGTAATCCTCATTTATTAGGTCACTTCATAAAAGACAATTACCCCGTAACATTAAAATGAGAGATCTTGAAAAATGACAAGAAACTCACATATATTTCATTAATATCATATCTAGCCTTTAAATTATGCAAGACTCCTGGTTCGTGCAAATAAGCCAGCTTCGTCATGTCATCGACACCAGAAGGCGGAGCTTCAGTATCTTTGGCGTAGACATTAGAAGACTTAACAACAACCTGCCATAGATTTCAGCAAGTAAATGAACAAGGTTCGTCGTATCCCAAAACTCTGCTTGATTACCAATGTGTTAGAAAGAGTAAGCAAGATACAACTCAATGTCCTGTTCGTTGAATGAACCAGCTCATCATTTACTTCTTTCCTACAATAAGATGCCATGTGCTCACTTACCGTTTTACCAGAAGTGCAGAGAACCTTTATATCTGAACCATTAACCTCCAAAACTTCCCCATCTATCCAGGCTTCATCAGGATCCTCCACCCAAACAAGAGAACCAACCGGTAAACTAACGGAAGCAGCCTGCAAATACAACAATGTGGGGTTGCCCATTCAGAATTATGTATTATAGCCCATACCTATGGTTTATACTCTTTTCTGCTGCCCTAAAACTTATAAGCAGACTGAATATAACTCTAGATTGAGGCTGCCACATAAAGGTCATGATTTGTTTGTCATTTTATTATGCTGCAACTCAGCTCACTACTCACTCTCATCGACCACCAAAAGGTTGCAGAAATACATGAAAGTGCACCACGAAATTTTACTAGTTTACCAACTTTACTTTGAAAAGCATGACAGTGGCAGAAATTAAACATTAATTTCTTTGAGATGCTTAATAATGCTGATGCAGGAGATGAAGCATCAACCATGACCCTACCTCCAACCCGCTAACACAACAAGTGAATAAACTACATAAATTGAGAAAAACATTTAACATACTACTTCAGCTTTACTAAACTCGTAGCGTCTAAGAATGTACTCACAAAAGCAGAAGCTTTGACAGTACTTAGTCAGCGATAGGAAAGACATAAATAAGTCTAATCACCATGACCAACTTGACCTAAAATTAACAATTCGACCTAAAAGAAAATGAAGTAAAAGAAAACAACATATTCCCTTCAACATCAATAGATTGTAGCAATATATGATCTTTCTCAACCAAAGCGGAAGTTTTCACAGTACTATATCAGCAAAATAAAATGGCATAAACAAGTCTTAGTCAGCATGACCAAATTGCCCCAATGGCATAAAATATCAATCACACAATCTAATAAGAATGAGGAATAACCTTTAAATCAAATAATCTGTTCAAAAAAAATTATATCAAGAAATGCAAATCAAACAATGCTGTACTGCAATAATAACAGAAGAAGAAATAATCCAATACCATATTTTTAAATGAGTCCAATCAGATCAGATTGTTGGGCGACTTCTAAATCAGCTTCTGAATTCAAACAGATCAAGAAACCAGTGACTGAATAACAAAATCTGATTTTCTCCTCAAAATGACAAGTATAAAGCAAGACTCCACTTTTCTTCTATTGCTCTCTGACTTCAACTTGACTCAAAAAATTTTCAACTTTTTTCAAATCAAGATCTAGTGAGCAAATGAACTGGAAAAAAACCTTTATTCTGTACCAATAACCAATCCGATTTTTCGTGGAAAATTAAAGAAAAATCGGAGAGGTTTAAAGATTTCAAGAAAATGCTCAAATGAAGAGCAAAGAATTGAGGATTTGTTTTGAGTTCTTTGGTTTTTCCTCTTGGTTTCGTTTCTTTTCTTTTCTTTTCTTTTCTTTTCTTTTTCTTGCTTCTTTCACAAAGCCCACATTGTTTGGGGTTTGGACTAAGTTATATTAATAATAAGTAAGTAATTTAATGACTAAATTGTAATTAAAGAGAGTAATAAGAATATCTGTTAAATGAACTGAATACCAAGTCTACCCTCCTAGATTCGCGTTATTACAACGAGTACCAAAATCGAACAGGTCAGAAACGCGGACAAGATAGTGTCCGTGGTCCCTACCTTTTAAAACGGCGCGGTGGTAATGTACCGAGGATATAGCGTTTGATTAGGTTATACGATAACGTATAAAGTTGTCAATTTATGTTTTGTCAAATTAGGGTAAAAATGGATTCCACTAGGTAATAAAGAAACAGTCAGTTTAAGGGGAGTAGTGGTTAAGCTGTTTGCCACTGTGGTCAACATATTACCCACAGCCACAGGTAGGTGAAAGCAAAACAGGGAAACCTGTAGACCTACTCTAATCAATTGGTCAACAGTGTCTCGTTCTTTTCCATTTCTTTTTCTAGTTTCGTATTAAATGAGCTACTTTGATTCGCCATAGAATTTAAAGAAGAAAAAAAAAAGAAATATTTTTAAAATTTGTGATCTTCAAAGCTTAAGGAGTACTGTTTTGTGGAGCCCTGACTTTTGTGTGGTTATAAAAACTTCTCATTAAGGGTAAAACGAGGAGTTAAAAGTTGAATTATTTTCAAATTTAGAAATATGTCATCTATTTCTAAATTTGAATTATTTCCAATCGACCATGCGCCGAGGGTCGATTGGAAACAGCCTCCCTGCCCTCTCGGGTAGAGGTAAGACCTGTCTACATATTACCCTTCCCAAATCTCACCTTATGGGAATATACTGGATTGTTGTTATTGTTGTCATCTATTTTGGAACAAACTAAAAAAGAAAGTATGTCATTTAATATAAAACAAAGGGAGTATTTGCTTACGTAATTGGAGTGTTTGCTTAGCCAAATTTCTAGGATACTAAAAGTTTTTTTTTCTTTTTCAAAAAATATTATATTTTGAAGAGCTGAGATGTATGACTTTTTTTGTTAGGAATAGAGTAAATATTGAGTAATAGTAAAAGTTGTTTTTTATTGTGAAAGAAACCCTTAAAAAGTAGATTCACCTGAGAAGTATAAGCATGATTAGTGTTCAATTTTTCATCACCAAACGTACTATACTCAAATTTTATATTTAACAATCTTTACCCTAAAAACGGATAACAATTTCTTATATGTGATTGGATTGCTTCAACACCAAAAAATATATAATGAATAACCAAATTAATTGTGATGTTACGGTCAGGTTCGAATTTGGGTTGAACAGTATTTTGGTCTCGATCAGATCCTTGGCTCAAAGCCAAACATATATGAAGAACAACAATAAATTAAGAACTTTTAAATAGCTAGAAAACAGAGAAATCTAGTTGTATTGTCTTGGTATACATGTTACAATATCTTCTATTTAAATAAGTTTTCACTCTAGATAGTAGCGGATTTTCATCCTTGGTACAAGTCTAGAAAAGTAAAAATCTCCCTTTCTCGTCAAGTATTGATCCATTAAGGCATCGGGTGAGTTTTACGATTTTAAATCTAGATGGACGCGAATATCCCAACCCTCCATTAGCCGTGTGCAGACTTTCATGCCCTTCCCGAAGTCTCATAACACATCTCGGGTCCGGGGTGCGCCATTTTATCAAGTCCGATGGCGAGCATTTTGTTCAAACTTTGGTACAAGAAGTTCACATCTTCAATTACGATCACGTATAATCATATCCTTGCTTCGTTTGATCACCGTAAAATTGGGATATACATTATCCTAAGTTTCACCCGTATACAAACAAACTATCCTAGTAGTACTTATTTGCGTCGAAAGTTAATGAATATTTAGCGAGCAAATACAATCTAAAATAGATCAAAGGTCAATCGTAATCGAATATAATCAAACTTAGACGTGTATATAATATCCTTTATTGTTTTTTTATGTATCGAGTATTCCAGAGAGTAATAATGTAGAGAGAGAGAGAGAGATTAAGAGAGTTTCTATTAGAAAAAAGGAACTGCCTTTACAACATTGGGATCCTCATTTATATAACAGGAGGATCTCCTCGAGATAATAAAGCAAAATATTATATAATAGGTTACGCGTCCTCGAAGGGATGACAAGACTTGTTAACGTGCTTTTGCTCCAACGTTCTGGGGGCGTACCCTCACTACGACCATTGTTTAGTCGAATGTCGTGATCACAGCAAGGGACAGAATTAGACCCTATATAGTTAGTCCCTCCGTTTGTTGGTGACGTAGAGACGTGCGTCGACGATGGACGGATACTCGAACCGCTTACTAGGAAAATTCTTACCATGTTCGTAGATAATGACGTAAAGGGGGCGAACATTTGAATCTGTTGGTATATTGGCGCGTAAACCCTTTTTCTACAATGACGTCACTGTATGCAGGCGTCATCATGACGCGTGTTCCCGAGGAGATGCAAAAGGTGTTCTGATGCTTGGCTTCCCTTGCTTGTTAGGGTTTTGCCTCTTCGATTTCAACGATACCAACCTTATAAATAGGGAATGGGTTCAATTTTATCATAACTTTAGATCATTTGTGAAAAGTTTTCCGACTATTTCAGGAAAGAGCTTCCTCTTCACATGAACTCACAGCTTCTGTAGAAATACGTTCGTGGTTGTGTAATACATCGTTTCTTACTCGAAAAGCATGATGAAGTCCAAACATGGTGACACTTCAGGAGATCGTAGTAATAAATCAACCAACGCATCGCCTCTATCCGGCGGTAATAAAGGGGAGAAGGGGAAGGATCTCACCCCTCTCATTGTAGATAATGTACTCCATAAACAACTCCTTGCTATGAGGGATTTTAAAAGATATTCTCCTGAACAGTCTTAGGAAATGTCTGAATTAAAATAAACCAATTTGGACCTCCTTTGTACTTCACATGGTATACCCGTTCATGTAGAGATGGTTTTGGCGAGGGAAGACTACGTGAATACCCATAGGCTGGGGTATTGTATGTTATATGAATACCCCTTTCTGATTGGTTATGGGCTCCCCTTTCTTCCCTTGGCGGAAAAACTCTGTCTTTTCTATAATATATGTCCTATCCAACTTACTACGTATACCCTAAAGGTATGTAGGGTAGTGTCCACGTACGCAGAGTTAGCAAGGTTGGAGGTCTCCGTTCACCACCTTTTGTAGCTATTTGGCGCCAGCTACCCGAGGGGCACCATGTTGCATTTAAAAAATCGTGGTTCAAAAGGGCTAATCGTCAAAACCAACGACCGGCCCAACCGAGGCTATTGGCACAGGTATTTCTTTATTAGAACGGAACACCTGGTGTCCAATCCTGTCGGGTTCCCTGAAAGATGGAATTCGAGACGTAAGTATTCGTTTCTGTTACATTGCTTATCGTTTTGGACTTTGGCGGTTCCGATTACACCACCCTTATAATTTTTGTGACTTTGCAGCGGTAACTTACACTCCTCGATTCATAACTGATATAAGGTAGTGGGTATCCGTTCTATTGTCTTTAGCGGAGGAGACCCGTAAGTGGGTGTTCAATGAACGTTATGGCCCTACAAGCCCTCCATGTAGTTTTCTCGACTTTAGTCAATCATTTTTGTAAGCCTCGTCGGCTAAATCACTGTTGTTGTTAGGTCAAAGTGCTCCAAAGAAGAGGGCGACAACATCTACCTCCTCTCGACTAGATGCCGATCCACATGCGCAGGGAATACTTTACGCAACCATTAGGGAAGGGGTGACTGTAGCCTCTTTGCAAGAGGCAGCGCCTGCAAAAATGGTCACAAATGAAGAGAGGCCATCGATGTCGTCTCCGCGGCCAGTGGATGACCCTTCTGAGGGAGAGGAAAAGAAAGAGGCTCGTGACGGGCAATGCGGTGGCAACGGGAGACGAGGAGAGGATCGTGCCTCGCCAACAAACTAGGCACATCCTTATGGTTGATGCCATCCGTTCTGGGAGGCCGACCACCCAAATAAGTGCCAATGTTGGTACCAACATGACTCACATTGATGAGGCATTTCATATCCCCTTGTTGGTGGTGAATCAGGGGGGACGGCTGCTGAGGTCGCCCATGGGAACACGGGTGAGATGACGGAGGGCCCTGCACAGGTGGAGAAGAAGGCAGGCGGATCTGGATGTTGTATTGTGATACCAGAGGCTTATAACTTGCTGCAGCATGGTGGGCGGGCTTTGTGCGGCCCCTGAGCGTAAGATGTTGAATGATGTCAATGACGCGGAGCTATCCCAGTGGGTTACAGGTATGGCATTGCAGGTAAATTCCCCATTCTTCTACGTGTTATGTAGTTGATTCTATATGCGTACTGACTCATGTGTATGTACATGCACTCTTCTCTCTTTTGCTTTTTAGACCCTAGTCCTGGAGGTAGAGAGACGGTGCCGCGAGAAGAAGAAAGCGACCATTTTTTATAAGATGGTCAAGAAATATAAACAATGTCATTCCAAACACCAAGTGGCGGCGGATCTTTTCCAGTAGGATCCGCAATTCCAGATTTTTTAGGAGGGCCTCGAATAGAGGGAGGCTTAATTAAACTGCAGAGCGGCAGAGCTGGAAAAGCGGATGAAGAGTTGATAAGGGTGGTGGATCACAATAGTAAGCTAGAGTCGCTCCTCAAGCTGAAAGAAGAAGAGTTGGAGCTTAGCCGCGGAGTGGCGGTGAAGGTAGCTGGCCTTCATGGTAGGGTGGCGGCTTTAACAGTCGAACTTGCAATTAAGGCGACTGAGATTGACATTCTCAAGCATGTTGCCCTGTCATGGATCGAACACGAGGCCTGAGATGCACATTAGATGTGGATATACGCAAAAGCTAAGTTGGACGTGTATAAAGGACTTCTCGTTGCAAGACGTGCCTCTGAGGAGGAAGTCCAATCACGTTTGTGTGAGGCTCGTGCCGCCCATGTGGCCTGTGGGTACAGCTCCGACTCTCCCGACCGAGAAGGTTGTACTTCTGAGGATGTCAGTCGACTTGAGTCTGGCCCATGGTTTAATGAGTTTTACCATTATGACCAGGAAGGGGCGAGCGGATGGAGAGGACAAACCTGGCGAGGCCCCTTAGGACTTGTATAGATTTTGCATTTTTTTTTGGAATGTAATGGAGCCCTTCGTGGTAAGTGTACATAATTTTTGTTATAGTGAGAGAGTTACGCTTGTGTTACTTATCCTTTCGCATTGTTCTTTGCTTATACATTGTTTATTACTCTCAGATAGGATCGACGATCCTTAGTGATGGATTTTGGCTCAAAAGGATGTAACTTTAACTGTCGTTGAAGTGTCTATCCGTCGTCGTTGAGTGAGGTCGACAATTATTAGCGATGGCCTTTGGCCCAAAAGAATACAACTCTAACTATCGTTGAAGTGTTTATCTGTCATCGTCGAGCAGAGTCGAAAATTATTGGCGATGGCCTTTGGCCCAAAAAGATGTAACTTTAACTTTCATTGGAGTGTTTATCTATCACCGTCAGATGGGGTCGACAATTATTGGCGATGGCCTTTGAACCAAAAGGATGTAACTTTAACTGTCATTGAAGTGTTTATCCTTCATCGTCAAGCGAGGTCGACAATTATTAGCGATGGCCTTTGGCCCAAAAGGATGTAACTTCAACTGTCGTTGAAATGTTTATCCGTCATCGTCGAGCGAGGTCGACAATTATTGACGATGGCCTTTGGCCCAAAAGGATGTAACTTCAACTGTCGTTGGAGTGTTTATTCATCGTCGTTGAGTGGGGTCGACAATTAGTGGTGATGGCCTTTAGCCTAAAAGGATGTAACTTCAACTTTCTTGAAGTGTTTATCCGTCGTTAACGAGGGAGTTGGCAATTATTGGCAATGGTCTTTGGCCCAAAAGGATGTAACTTCAACTGTCGTAGGAGTGTTTATCCGTCATCATCGAGCGGGGTCGATAATTATTGGCGATGGTCTTTGGCCCAAAAGGATGTAACTTTAACTTTTGTTGAAGTATTTATCCGTCGTTGTTGAGCGGAGTCGACAATTACTGGCGATGGCCATGGCCGCTTGCATAATGGAGAAGGTGGTCGTAGCTGCTTACATAATAGAGAATGTAGCTGTAATCGCTTACATAATGGAAAAGGTGGTTGTAGCCGCTTACATAATAGAGAAGGTAGTCGTAGCCACTTGCATAACGGGGAAGGTGGTTATGGCCACTTACATAATGGAGAATGTAACTAGGCTAGTCCCTTTATTATACGGGACTTGAGAGATGTGTCGACCGGTCGGTATGATAAACCCATTTCCATGCGCCCCTAGGTGTATCCTTTGCCGCTTCATTAAAACCCAATTGGGATAAAACTCGGGTAAGGGAAAAAGAGCACGACTCCAGAGATGCCCTTCCAAAGTGGAAGTATTTCATGTGGGCGACGTTCCAGTTGTTCTGGAGTGTTTTTCCTTCCATTGTTTCCAATTGGAATGCTCTTTTGCCTGCGTCTGCTATGATTTTATATGGTCCGCTCCAATTGGTGCCCAATTTCCCTTCGCTCGGGTCTTTTCACGCCAAAGTTTTTGCTTTGAGGACGTAATCCCCTACTTTGAGTGGTTGTATTTGGCCTTTTTTATTGTAATACCTTTCCATTTGTTGATTTGTAGCCGTCATTCTTATGTTGCCATATCCCTTTGTTCTTCGGCTTCGTCAAGGTCTTGAAGCTTACCCAGGTCGTTGTCTGATCCGCTGGTGTGTGAGTATCTCAGGCTTGGTTCTCTGATTTTGACTGGTATAACCGCGTCGGTTCCATAGACCAGCGAGTAAGTTGTTTCTCGTATGTTGGATTTGGGCGTTGTCTGGTACGCCCAGAGTACTTCTGGTAGTAATTCGGGCCAGATCCATTTAGCTTCTTCGAGTTTCTTCTTCAGAATGTTCAGTATTGTCTTGTTGGATGCTTCAGCTTGGCCGGCATGGAGAGTATCTGTTTGATACTCCATTGTCTCAAAATTCTATTATCTTTTTGCCGATGAATTGTGGGTCGTTGTCGCAGCTGATTTCTTTGGGGATGCCGAAGTGGCATATGATGTTTTTCTATACGAAGGCGATGACTTCTTGTTCGCGTATTAGGGCGTATGCACCTGCTTCCACCTACTTGGAGAAGTATTCATTCAAAACTAATAGAAATCGTACCTTTCCTCGCCCTACTGGCAAGGGGCCGATTATTTCCATTCCCCATTTGATGAAGGGCCAAGGTGATGTTACTGAGTGCAGGGGCTCTCTCGTTTGATGTATCATGGGGGTGTACTTTTGGCACTATTCGCATTTGCGAACATGCTCTGCTGCCTCTTTTTTCATTGTGGGCCAGTAGTACCCGACGCGGATAATGCAGTGAATAAGAGCGCGATTACCGGTGTGTTTGCCGCAATGACCTTTGTGTACCTCTTCGAGTATTTTCCTTGTCTGGTGCGGCCCTAAGCACTTAGCAAAGGGTCCGCCAAATGTTCTTTTGTACAGGTCGTCGTTGATCAGGTAGTATCAGACGACCTGTACACGGAGCTTTTGGGATGCCTTTTTGTCGAGTGGGAGTGTCCCGTCCTACATATAGGAGATAAACTGGTTGCTGCAGTCCCAAGTCAAATTTAAAGAGAGTACCTTAGTGTGATCTATGGTTGAATGAGGTAGGGTGACTATGTTTCCCTTGTTGATATTCTTGGTGGCTGTAGCTAACTTGGCTAGCCCGTCTGCTTCAATGTTCTGCGCCCTTAGGATTTGCTCCAAGCAGCATTCATCGAATTCGGGCATCAACTTGTGGATTTATGACTGATATTTCTGTAGACTCTGTTCCTTAATATGGTAAGTCTAGGTGACCTGGTTTACCATGAGTTGAGAATCGCAATGGAGAATGAGTCGTCGAGCCCCGTATTTGATGGCTAACTTCATACCTGCAATCACAGCCTCATACTCGGCCTCATTGATAGTCGTCTCAGGGCATCGTATTGACTGGCAAACTATTTCGCCCGTGAGGACCTCGAGTACGAGTCCTAGTCTCAATCCCGAGGCATTAGAAACACCGTAAGTGTAGAGGGTCCAGAGGTCGGCCCCATGTGTGGCACGAATGGCCTCTAGTTCCGCTTCCGGCGAAATCTCTATACTAAAATCGACGACAAAATCTGCAAGTACCTGCGACTTGATGGCATTTCTTGGGTGGTAAGCTATGTCGTGCTCCCTGAGCTCTATGGCCCATCTGGAGAGCCTTCCCGATAGATCGAGTTCGTGTAGGATGCTCCGCATGGGGAAAGTCGGTACAACTCTTATGGGGTTGCACTGAAAGTAAGGTCTAAGCTTTCGTGAAGCTATGACTAGTGCTAGGGAGAGCTTTTTGAGGTGTAGATATCATGTTTCAGCATCCACTAGAGTTTTGCTGATATAGTAAATAGAAGATTGTGTACCTTTGTTTTCGCGCACCAGGACTGCGCTGCCAGCGACTTCGGACACCGCCGGATATACAAGCAAAGGTTCGCCTGGGTTCTCCTTGACTAGCAATGGTGGGGAAGACATATAATCTTTTAATTTTTTCAAAGCCTCAGTGCATTCCTCATTCTATTGTAGCCAGTGATCTTTTTGTAGTACGTTAAAAAATTTATGGCACTTGTCGGAGAATCGCTATATGAACCTGGATAGGGCGGCTATTTGCCCTGTTAGTTTTTGTACCTATTTTTTGATGTTCAAAGTCTCAGGTATCGCGTCTATTACCTTAATATGGTCTGAATTGACTTTGATACCTCATTGTGATACGAGGAACCCCAAGTACTTACCTGATGCTACGCCGAAGGCGCACTTTTCTGGGTTCAATTTCATCCCATACCGCTGTAGTATCTCGAAAGCTTCTTTCAGATGATCGAGGTGGTCTTCTTTGTTTGCTACTTTTACCAGCATGTCATCGATGTAGACCTCCATGGTCTTGCCAACCTATTCCTTGAACATTCTGGTGACCAGTCTCTGATATGTTGCCCCTGCATTTTCGAGTCCGAACGGCATCACTTTGTAGAAGTACGTCCCCTGGTGGGCGATGAATGTTGTTTTCTCATGGTGCTCTTCGACCATCATAATTTGGTTGTAGCCAGAGTAGACATCCAAAAATCTTAGCAGCTCATGTCCCGCTGTGGCGTTGATCAACTAGTCGATGTGGGGTAATGTGAACAAGTCTTTTGCGCATGCTTTGTTGAGGTCGGTAAATCAACGTACATCCTCCATTTCCCATTTTTCTTCTTGATCATTGCGACGTTTGCGACCCATTGGGGATATTTTGATTCCCTTATGGACCAGTTAGCCAGTAGCTTATCTATTTTTTTGCTGACGGCCTTGTTGATTGTGGCATTAAACTTCCTTCTTACCTGCCGTATAAGTGGATATAGTGGGTCGATGTTCGGTTTGTGGGTGGAGATATCTCTTTGTATTCCCGGCATATCTGAATGAGAAAAATCAAAAAACATCCGCGTGGTTAGTAAGAAATTCATGGTACTTATGTGGATCGTAGAGGTTGTGTCCGATGTAGGCTTTCTTCGTGTGGTCGGTGTTGTCCAGTTGCACCGGGTCGAGATCCTCAATCGTCACTTTGCAGGTTTCTACGATATTCGAATCTTTTATGGCATCCGTTGTCGGGTTGACCTTAGTCCCCGACACGGCTGATTGCTATGCCTCCGCACTAGCACCTTTCAAGTGTTTGGTGTGTGAGCAGTCTTGAGCGATTCGGTAGGACTCTTGTTCTGTGCGCGGCTTGCCCCGAATGTTAAACACTCCCCAAGGTGTAGGGAACTTTATCACTTGGTAGAAGCTTGAGGGGACTGCTCTCATGGCATGCATCCATGGCCGTCCTATGATGGCGTTGTAGGCTATTTCCTGGTTCATGACGTGAAAATTGGTTTCCAGCGTAACTCCTCCTGCTAAAATTGGCAATGATACCTCCCCGGAGGTGTGAGCACGTGATTTTTACCCTATATATGAGTTATTCCCATAAATTCAAAATAAATAATTTTTCCTTATTTTTTACAATTCGTATTAATTAGTTGCATGAAAAATCATATAAAAATACAAAAAATATGCATTTGCATTTAGGAAATTAATTTTGCTAGTAGGTATTAATTCATTTTAGAACAATTAAAGAAAAATAAAAAATAGCATCTTAATGTTTTAATTGAGAATTACTATAAAATAGATATCAAATAAATTTTAGGAATTAATTAGTTTAACAATTTAATAAAATCATAAAATAAAGCAAAATACAAAAATAAAAAAAAATAACAAACAATGGAAATAAGAAAGAGACACGCAAATAGCGTGTCTCTATCTCAGACCTCTCTCCTTCAGTAAAATACACAGAACACACACACGCATAGAGGGTGAAGGAACAGAGGCGAAAATTGAGAGAAATGGAGGGGCGATTTTCAGAGAGAAAATTCAGATGAGAATTTCGGGCGAGAGAATTGGGAGAGCTAATCAGAGATTGGAGAGAGAAAATTCGAGAAGAAAACTTTAGAGGAAAATTTCAGATTAAAATTATATTCTAGGGTTCTTAGGTTCTTTGGATTTTGTTTTCAATTTTTTGTTCATTGTTTGTTCTTCTTCCGTTTCGCCATGGAGTTCGATTGAGTTGGGTCTGATTTCCGAGTTCGACGCTGTTGCTGTTTGGTGTAGAATCCAGTTGACGCCTTCTGTTGTTTCTTAACGATTCTCGCGGAAAGTTCTTATTGAAGATTTATCGGATTCAACTTGAATCATTTGCTGTAATTATCAAGCTATTAATCGAGAGCCTAGTTTCAGGTTCGTTTATTTTCTCCTATTTTTGATTCGGTTTATTGAAAAATATGATAAAAGCCATACACATTGGGTTTGTAATATTGAATAATTTGATAGTTCATAAGTTTTTACACCGAGATTGTAGAAAATCACACTCAATGCTCATTACAGATTCAATCTGTTCGAAAGAGGTATTCGATGTTCTGTTTGGTCGTCTGATACTCTGTTTCTCCATCGATATGCTTTAAGTTTCTGTTTTGAGATTAAATTTGTTGTTAGTTTAACTCGATTTGTTCGTTTGTGTGATTTTAAACACTGAATCATCTGTTTCATTACTTCGCTCGGAATATAGTGTTCGGGCATTTGTATTGAAAACTCGGAGTATGAATCCTCCAAGTCTGGCTATACGTCTATCATCTGGCAGTAGTATATGTAACACAGATTACTCTATTTTTTTTTCTAAAGCTCGATGCATTCAAAACGCATTAATCTGCTGCTAGGACTGTTTGAGCTTCGTCCTGATTTGTCTTAGCCTCGTTTTGGTTCATCTTAGCTGATTCTTGGTTTAATGGAGTAATTTGTGAACCGTTCGTGTTACGTTTTAATTTAAGCGACTGAAACTATTGGTGTACATTTTGTCGCTGCTCATTGTTTGGTTCGCTGCTTCGAGTGGCTGTTTGAGAATTGTTTGAGTTTTGAAGTCGAGTCAAGTTAACGAGTTATCCGTATGCAATTCCGAGAGGTTCTGTTCGAGTTTTCTCCGGCACGATTTGTGTCGTTTGGTTGAATTTAGTTGCCGATTCATCTTAATTATCGTGTACATTGCTGCTGTTTTGCTTCGATATTTAAGGTGCAACCCCTTTCGTTCCTTACTTGTTTCAATTACTTGGTTAACTTCATGTTTATTTAAGTATATGAACGCTGCCCCTACGTTGTTGATTTAAGTATATTGGTCAAATACGGGTAACTCAAAGATCATCACAGAGTTTTATACAGCGAAGTTGCTTCTGCCTTGTAAATCGAGATCAGCAAATTCCTTTTCAATTATAAACACTAGTTTAGTCTTAGAATTGAAGAGGGGAAATGAGGAAGCAGCTGAGAATGTCGTGGCAGCGGGTTTGTAGGCTTATAATGATATCTAGGCCATTTGGGAAGTCGTTGCGAGATAAGGCAATAGCAGTTGCAGGAAGAGTCACTGTGAAGAAAAATGGAGTGTCTTTGAAAACTTCATGTCCGGTGTGTTTGGAAGTTATCAGCACACCGCTTGATTCTGATCTGAATATGACGTTGGCTTGTGATTATCATAGGGGTCTTGATATGATCGTTGTTGGTTTTTCTAATGGGGTCTTTGGTCTATATCAAATGCCTAATTTCGTGTGCATTCACTTGTTGTCTATCTCGAGAGAGAAGATCACCACGGCTGTTTTTAATGATCTTGGGAATTGGTTGACTTTCGGATGTTCAAGGCTTGGACAGTTGCTTGTATGGGAGTGGAAATCAGAGAGTTACATCCTGAAGCAACATGGGCACTATTTTGATGTAAACTGCCTTGCATATTCACCAGATTCTCAACTCTTGGCCACTGGAGCAGATGATAACAAAATTAAGGTAAGGCATTTAGAGGTGTTTTTATGTGTGAAAATGATTGTTTAGCTTATGCATTATCAATGGTAGTGTAATTAGATTATGCAAGTTATGTAAAAAGTTTCTAAAGTAGTAGTCACAGCATATGAGGCAAAATTCGAAGTTAGTATTTATTTTAGTTTGCTAGGGACGCCATAGTTATAAGCTCATGTAGTATTTCAATCCATCAAACTGCTGAAGCAACCCTTTCTTTCAGGTTATATTTTTTTTGAATTGTTTAAAACCAATAGATGAAATAAGTAGAACATATAGTCGAGTTAGGATTGGCCTTTAATAAAAGTGAGATGAGCCTCGCCGCACTAAATACACAATTGCGGGGCCCTCAAATAATTTGTTATAAAAAAACTTAGACTCGGGAAGACTGTTTAGCGAATTTCACGGTCTTTCCCAAAGTTAACAACACGATAGACTCTTTAGGCACAACTTTAATTATTTTTCTAAATACGGGTGCGCATTTATGTGACCCAAATCTTACTCTCGGCGAAACTGAAATACATTAAAGTCACAGGCGTACTGGTTGCGGTGTGACTTGAAATGTGTTTTCGTGACGTCGCAATTCTTCTAAAATTGAAAAGCGGAACACAATAGCACATAGTTAAAATATATAAAAAATCAGATAAAAGCAAAAAATTGCAGTTGAGTGACCGTGCTAAAACCACGGAATTCGGGAGTGCCTAACACCTTCTCCCGGGTTAACAGAATTCCTTATCCAGGTTTCTAGTTTCGCAGACTGTATTACAGAGTCATAAATTTTCTCGGTTCGGGATTAAACCGGTGACTTGGGACACCATTATTTTCCCAAGTGGCGACTCTGAAAAAATTAAATAAATTGATCCCGTTCCGACTGTCCTTTAAGTGGAAAAACTCCTTCCCTGATTATTATTATATCTCTTCACGAGGTGTAGTAGTAAACGGCGGTACATTTACGTATTTGTGCGGTGAAAAAAGGAGGTGTGACAGCTCTGGCGACTCTGCTGGGGATAAGTAACCCAGAACTTCGGTTCGGGGTTTAAGAATTCGAGCTCAGTTAAATTGTTGTTTTTGCTTATATCTGATTTCCATATATGTCTTGATTAATGTGCTACATGTTTACCGCTTTGATATTACGTGAATTGTATATATAAAAACTGTGCCGAAAACCCTTCTCTTCTTATCTCCGGGGATGTGCTTACTGGTTGAGACTCCCCTTTCTGTTAGTGTCAATACCAAAAATAAGAAAAAGAGGCCGGATAAGTTACAAAGCCGATTGACTTCGCGGGTCACCGGTACGTAGCCCCCTCCTCGATCCGAGTTGTCCGCTCGGGTACACGGTCTAGTACCGATGAAACTTCAGGATATTGAACCTAGATTTAGGACGTTTATTTGCATCATATATCTGACTTAGGGGACTCAACACAGGGGTTGGGTCCGTCTAGGACAGGTGACCCGGTAATAAAAGACCGAGCATGTTATATGTTGCATTTATTTGTTCTAGATTATTATTGGCTAAATTCCTGAAAAACAAAAAGAGAGGAAATTTTAGAATAGAAAAAATCGAAATGTCGACGAAACGCTGTCGAATGCTTGAAAAGAAAATTTGAAAAAAATAGGTAGAACACTTTTGTTGAAATAATTGGTCAAATAATCTGACCGAACTACGCAGGTTTGATTCTCGCCATTAGGTGGGATACGTAGGCAACCCTCATCGGGTCCAACCACCCCTTTTAAAAAATCAAAAAAAAATGTCGAATTTTAGTTTTCAATAAATCGAAGTGACGCTGTTTTTGAAAATAGCCGAATGTTCCGAAAGGACGCCGGAAGGCTGTTTTTTTCAAAAATAGCCACTTTGAATCATCTTTAATAATTTGCGGGCACAACCTTGAAATATTCCTTGTGGAAATGTTGCAAGGCCATAACCTCAAAATCAAGTTCGGGTTCACACCCCTTTTACAAAAATAACCAAAAAATGTCAAATTTTTGATTTTGTTATAAATAAGTCGGGTGATGCTATTCTTGCTTAAAATAAGCCGAATGTCCCGCAAAAGGACGCCGGAAGGCCGTTTTTGCAAGAATAGCCACTTTGAGTCATTTGTAAATAATTTTTGGGCACAGCCTTGAAATATTCCCTCGCGGAAATGTCGAAAGGTTGTATCCGCAAAATTAAGTTTGAGTCATCGCTCAACTTTCAAAAAATATCCACTTTATCAAACAAGCCATTACATGGCCGAAATTTTGCAAAAAATAGCCACTTTGTCTAAATAAGCCATTACATGGCCAATTTATGAAAAATAGTCTTGTGTTGGTTTATGGTGATGCCGAACGATGCCCCATGAGCCACAGGATAAAAAAAAATTTCAAGCTTATCTTTCTTAAATAAATTTTGCAAAAATAGTCATTTTGTCAAATAAGCCATTATGTGGCCAATTTTGTAAAAATAGTCATAATTGACACGAAAAATATTCTTATTTTTGTAGAAATCTCCTACACAAGTTTGTAGTTGGAGTCGGCTTCTATAATTTTCCTTCAAAGAAAAAGAAAAAAAAATCAAAAAAAAAAAAATCGAATAAACATCTCTTTATTTCTTGCATTAATTTGCAAGAACTACGCTCGGTCTGATTCACGCGGGGTCGTGATACGTAGGCAATCCACATAGGATTCGACCATATCCATTTCCATAACCAAAAAGAAAAAAAAAATGAAAAACTACAAAAAGAAAAAAAAAGGAAAAAAAAAATGAAAAAACCACAAAAAGGGAAAAAGAAAAGAAAATAGCAAAAAAAAAAAAAACAAAGGAAATCAATAAGTGGAATACCTTAACGCTAACCCGGTGGTTTCGTTTTGTTGATCCAGAAAGTCGAGGTGGTTGGTTGTGGTAAATTGGAAAGCAAGATCCAAGGAAAATGATAACCGGCATCGAAGTTGTTACGAGTGCTCAAGAGACTCAGGGTCAGAAAATTCAACAAGGGTCTACTGTGGTTGAGGAAAACGGTGCATTGAAACAACAAATGACCAAAATGCGGGCCAATAGCCAAGGACAGCCTTCTCATGAGTCACAATCTGCTATACAGCAAGAACAGTATCACTCTCCCGAGTACCACTCGTACTCGTTTGACCTTCCTGCAAACGTTGAGAAGCTTACCCGAAAGAATGTACAGGAAGAAATGGCCCAAAGATTGAAGAGATTAGAACATCGACTGAAAAACATGCAAGAAATGGCAGGTCAAAAGAGTGTTGCCTTCAGAGATCTTTGTATGTTCCCCGATGTCCACTTGCCGCCTGGTTTCAAGGTTCCCAAACTGGAAAAGTATGATGGACGCGGAAACCCCATAGCCCACCTGAAAAGGTATTGCAACCAATTGAGAGGTGTGGGAAGAAAAGAAGAATTGCTTATGGCTTATTTTGGGGAAAGCCTCTCGGGAGTAGCATCTGAATGGTTTTGGGATCAGGACGCATCTGGTTGGCACGTCCGGGATGATTTGGCACAAGCCTTTATCAAACAGTTTCAATACAATATTGACGCCACCCCAAACCGCATTTCCCTTTCTAAACTGAAAAAGAAACCAACTGAAAGTTTCAGGGAATATGCCATCAAATGGAGAGAGCAGGCAGCGAGAGCTAAGCCACCCATGAATGATCACGAGTTGGCCATTGTTTTCCTTCAGGCTCAAGAGCCGGATTACTTTCAAAACATGATATCTGCAGTTGGTCACTCCTTTGAAGAAATAATCATTACTTGAGAAGTACTCCCAGAAAATTCAAAAATAAAAATAGTTTCGTGTTGGGCATGATTTTTGTGATTTTGTGTTATTTTATCTTTTGTGTGCACGTTTATTTATTTAAATTAAAAATACAAAAAATATATGCTAGGTTTTGCATTTTTAGTGTTTGATATCGAAGTCATGTGATTTACATTTTTAGGTGATATGTAATTATGTACGTTAATTGTAGTAAAAAATAGTGGTGTTATAGGTTAGTATATATACATATGTGTGTATATATATATATATATATATGTACATATATATATATATATATATATACACATACACATATAGTACATCATGAAGATCCGATCTGGGCCAAAACTTAGTCTAAAAACCAGGCCCAAACGAATTTCCTCTAATCCATCCCAAATACCCGTCCAAGCTTCAGCCTGTGTAACGCTTGATCTGGACCGTTGGATTTTATTATCCAACGGCCCAGATTAATCCTTTAATTCCAAAATACATTCAGCCTATGACTTGACCAAACGACACCGTTTGGTTTAAGTGAGAAGATCCTGATCGTTGATCAAGTTTGATCCAACGATCAGGATTTAACTTCTCAAATCATATATAAACTCATTTCCATACCCCGCCCCCCCCCCCAAGCCAGACCCCCCCCTCTCCCTGCATCTCCCTCAGAAGCTCTCAAAGACCCGGCGTAACGCCGCCCTCCTCCGCCGTGCCCCGCCTGCCGGAAATCGCCTCACGGCGGTTCCGGTAGGCCAATGGCCACCAAACCAATGCCAAAACCTTCCCCTCACCTCACCCGTTACAAACCTAGCCTCCGCTAACCTCGAATCACTCCGGAGCTCCTCGAATCTTCATTTGAAGATTCGAGTCAAACTCGAACCAATGCCAAATCACCCCAAACTCACCCTAAACCCTCACATGGCCTCCCTCGTACCCCCGCCGGCTTTCGTTTACCTCGAATCTAACCAGAAATGCAAAAGCCCCAAATCCGAGCCCAAGAACCCTAGAATTTCAAGATTAGGGATTTTGTCCGCGTTTAAGAATTTGGAGTCAATAGGCTCTAATTGGAGTGTTTTTCGTTCGAAAAACACTTCAATTAAAGCGTGTTCACTTCAAAAATGCAATCTCAAGTCCGGGGAAGCCCGAGTTTGTTCGAGTTCGGATTGTCTTCGTTAGGTATTTCAATCTTCTTCTGTTTTTTGTTGTTGTTGTGTTCTTTGTTTGGTTTAGCCGTTAGTTGTTCCTTTTTGTGCTTAAATTTTATTTTTTGTTTCTTTTGTGAGAGGTATGTCCTTCTACCCCTTAAGACCCTTATTTGGTCATTCTCATTTTGTTTGTTGTTGGGAAATGTTAGTTATAGAATGAGTAGTCGTCTCGATCAATATTGTCAAACGTTTAATTCTGCATTTTTCTTGTTTACCTGAAATTGTTGAATCACTGATTCGACGATTGAATTGTTACCAATTGTACCTGTTGTATGCTGTGATCGATTCAACAAATGTCGTCGAATACTTAGTTTCAATTGTTGCCGAGATTTTTTATTCACTGTTTCATCGGCTAAAATTGTTATCACTGTGATGTGTTGTAACTGATTAGGTCTTACTATACTAGATGATGTTACCATTGGGTTTGCTGGCTGTGGGATTCCGGAGTTTAGTATTAGGGTTGAATAAATCCATTTGTTTAATCCCTCACCCATAAGATGGCCTAGTGGAACCTGCACAGCAGGGCATCCCACTGAAGTTCCTGCCACCAGCATTGTTTAATGCTTGAGTCCATACATTGGACAGTAGATAGTGGGGTTCAGGGAATAGGGATGGGCAGAGGGGAGTTTCTGAGTCTTCTGGCTTTGAGGAGCTCTTCTAACTATAAGTATAAGGGGTTAACTGGAGAGCAAGGGGAGACATTTAGAGAGTACCTGGAGATACAAAGATTTTAAGACAGTGATAGCTAGAGAGTACCTGGAGAGAAAATAGGCAGCAGGGATTCATTTTTCTTACACACAAAAAAGATACAGAAAGCTTCTGAGTGAGAAGCTACTGTTTCATTAGCTCTGGTCACTGCTTCGATTGTTTGCTTCAGTGGTTGAGTGTTTGGCCATTGTTTTTGTGGTGTTTGTGTCTGTGTGGCTGCTGGTCCAGTGCTGTGGCTATGCTACTGTTTTAACTGGTCCATTGTTGTTGCTGTGGTGTTCATTTGGTGTTGTTGGTCATTAGTGTTGCTGCTCTTGGTCTGTTGTGTTGCTGGCTGGTCTGTAGTGTTGCTGCCTGGGTTGATTGTTGCTGTTTGTTCCACTGTTGGTTGCTGGCTGGTCTGTAGTGTTGCTGCCTGGGTTGATTGTTGCTGTTTGTTCCATTGTTGGTTGCTGTTTGTGTCTATAGTGGTGCTGCCTGGGTGGTTTTGTTGCTGTCAATCCAGTTTGTTGTTGGCTGCTGTGGTTAACTGCCATTGGTTATTGGTCTACTATTTTAGCTGGTCTATTGTTGTTACTGTGGTGGTCATTTGTTGCTGGTCCAGTGTTGGTAGCTATTTGGTTGGTTATCATTGTTGCTGTGGTGTTTGTGTGGCTGTTGGTTCACTGTGTTTATTACTGGTCTACTGTTGTTGCTCCTGTTACTGTTGCTGCATTGCCATTGCTCACTCTTCCTTGTTCTTCCGCATTCCAGGTACACACCTCTGTTATTGTAGTTCCTTGGTTCGAAAAGAATGAAGTTTGAAGCTTATGCATAAAGTCTATTGAAACATGTAGTCGTCTAAAGTTCTTATGTTTAATTACATTCTGTTATTCTCCAATTAAGCTTGTATTGCTAGTTTTGGTTATGGAAAAGTGTAGCTAGACCAAAGATACACTGTCGTTAGATAAGCACGTAAACCTGAATTAGTCTGTTGTATCTCTATTCAATCTTCTCTGCTCGTGTGTGTAATCTCCAAATCTGTTAACGTTAGACCTTATGCTAAAAGCAAGATTAGCTAGGGAGTTGTTACTCAACGGAATGACGTAATTAGATTAAAAAGAGTCGGGGCGCATTTCATGTGACCCGACCCCAATTTTGGGCAAGAGTAAACAAAGCGTGTCAGGAACACAGGCGCATTTCATGTGATGTGGTTCGTAGCAAGTTTTAAATAATTTGGAATCAACTCTTAAGTAAAATACAGTGGGATGTAGTTCTCTTTATACTTTGAATCAAAGGTGCGCCTCGCCCAATAGTTACACTAATCGCACGACCTTCATAAATGTACATATAAAATACTTAGATTTTGAGATGCGTCGTTTCTTAACGAATATCACGCCCTTCTCAACAGTGTAAATAAGTAGTCGATCCGGGCGCATATCTTAGTTCTATCTTCTTAAATACAGGTGTGCATTTCATGCGACCCGAATCCAAACCCCGAAATGTTGAATAAGAATATGTCGAGGATCCGGGTGCATTTCATGTGACGTGATTCGAAAGCATATTTTTAAGCAACTTTCTCTTTCATAAACCATAACCAATAATAAAAGCGGTAAAGGGATATTAACTTGCACTAAGTACATAATTGTAAAAAGCAGATAGATAAGCCAAACACGACAGTTGAGCAACCGTGCTAGAACCACGGAATTCGGGAATGCCTAATACCTTCTCCCGGGTTAATAGAATTCCTTATCCGGATTTCTGGTTCGCGGACCGTTACATAGAGTCAAACCTTTCCTCAATTCGGGTTTCAAACCGGTGACTTGGGACACCATAAATCTCCCAAGTGGCGACTCCGAATCTCAATAAATGAATCCCGTTTTGGTTGTCCTTTAATTGGAAAAACTCTCTTTTATATTTCGTGCCCTTGCGGGTGCGTAAAAAGGAGGTGTGACAGCTCTGGCGACTCTGCTGGGGACTTCTTTAGAACTCGAGCTCGGAATAACTGTTGTATTTGGCTATTTTATTATTATCTGATTCTTTTACATGTTGGCATCAATGTGCAAAATGTTGTTTTTACTCCTTTGATATTTTGTGAACTGTACATATAAATTGTGCCGGAACCAATCTCCTCTCTGAGTCTTCTAAATCATGAAGAAGGGTGCACTTCGTGTGACTTCTTTTCTGTATAGTGTCTAATTCCCATTTTAGAACGAGGTTTGGATAAGTTGCAAAACCGGTGAAGCTTCTTGTATTCCCGGGTTGCTGCCTCCTCCTCGGCTCGAGCTGTCCGCTCGGGTAAGCCAAGTCTAGAACAGATAAACCCGGGTTTTTAAACCTAGAATAACAAAGCTTCATGCCGGATCCCTAGTAGGAAACGTTTATTTGCATCATGTCTCATTTGGCTTAGGGGACTCAACACAGGGGTTGGGTCCGTCTAGGACAGGTGACCTGAAATGAACAGACTATCCTGCTGCATCCTGTTTGTCTTGCGCATTTATCCGTTATAGACTTGCATGCTGACCGGCTTTTAGAGATTAAAAAAAAAAAAAAAAAAAAAAAAATAATAAAGAAAAAAAAATGTGTTTTGTTCTTAAGATAGAAATAGCTTATTTGTTTTCCTTTAGTAAAATGAATAAATAAATGATGTCGTTTGTTTCGTCAAAACCGAACTACGTGGGTTTGATTCTCATTGGATGTGAGATACGTAGGCAACCTCCATCGGGTCCAACTTCACCTTTTGAAAAATGGCTTTTGTACTAAATAAGTCGGTGACGCTGTTTTTAAATAGCCGAATGTTCCCGAAAGGGACGCCGAATGTTCCCGAAAGGGACGCCGGAAGGCTAATTTCGTATAAACGGCCACCTTTGGGTCAATTTTGATTTCGATCGATTTACCCCACGGCCTTAAAAAGCCTTCGTCCCCGAGACGTTGAAAGGCCGTGATTGAAAACTGATTTTTTTTATTTATTTTTAGCAAAACAAAGTTGTTTTTCTTATTTAAATCACCTTAATAAATGTGCGGGATGAGCACGAATCAGAATAAATCATTTTCAATCTTTAGTGAGGTCCCTCAGCAGCTCCGTATATGGTGGAGCGATTTGGAAGACGATAGCAAAAAGGTAGTAGGAAGAATTTTGGGAGGTTTGGTTGATCTGCTGAATATCGAGCCAAGGGAAGACATCATCAAGGCACTGGTATCTTTCTGGGATCCGACCCGCAATGTGTTCCGTTTCGTTGACTTTGAAATGACGCCCACATTAGAGGAAATTGCGGGCTATGCAGGATTAAATGGGAAATTAAGAGGGCAATACCTGCTCTCTCCAAGACCGGTGTCTCCACATGGGTTTCTGGATTTGCTGAGCATTAGTCGGAAGGTGAAAAATGATGATCTGCTGAAAGGGTGTTGCGATCTCCAATTCTTATATCAACGGTACGGCGCTCCTCGGGGTTTTGAAGAGTCAAACCTTGGACTGACTCACGCGGGGAATAGAACCAAGTGGGAGGCCAGACGAATTCTAGCATTCATAACGACATTCTTGGGGATTGTGATTTGTCCGCGCGAAGATAAGAAAATAGAGATAAGTCTGGTAGGAATAGCCGATGTTGCAATCAAAAAGGCTACCAGCACGGTGGTCCCTTTGGTTTTGTCCGAAATCTATCGAGCCTTGACTGTATGCCGAGAAGGGGCAATTTCTTCCAAGGTTGCAATCTGTTACTCCAATTATGGATGCAAGAACACCTCCATCACCGAACACAATACATGAACCATGGGTTGACCGGAAAAAACTGTATCAGGGGTTTCGAAGAACGGATGATGGGTGCTGTATTCCCTGAAGGCGTCGAGGCATGGCTTGCACGACTGAGCTCAATAGAAGCCGATCGGATTGAATGGGCATTCGGGTGGTTACCCGATACTGAAGTAATATATATGGCAGCCGAGGAGTGTTATATCCTTCTGATGGGGATTCGCAGTGTCCAACCATATGTCCCTCACCGTGTATTACGTCAACTAGGAAGGTTTCAGGTTATTCCTACCGATCAAGACTTGAGGAAGTACGCCATTGAGTTAAGCCCGGGAGTTGTATTCCCCGAAGAGAAGGTTAGAAGGCTGTGGCACGAATGTCGGTTCCTTGAACCTAAAACCATGGTCCGGGAACTATCTAAGGGAGAGGTGGACCCAAAGTACAACGTGTGGTTCGGGAAAAGATTTCAGATTCGTCGGAAATGTTCTAAAAGAGCCCATATCCAACAATTCACGGAAGATTCACGGGAACAATGGGATTGGTTAGCAAAGGAGGAGGGATACAGGACGAAGATTGGCAGGATAGAACAGCAGGTCCGGGACCTCCAATTCGAGAAGAACATGCAAGCTGCCACCGACGAAGGAGACAAAAGAAGTTGGCACAAGAAAATGACTTCTTGAGAGCTCAAATCCAGCAAATGAAAAGAGATGCTGACAGACAGTCGAGGAGTCGGGCCGACGAAAAATTGATAAAGGGTTTGAGAAGCCAAGTCACCGACATCCAAAGAGAATTGGACGAGTCAAAAGCCCAAATAACGAGGATCCGTGCTAGCTGGAAAAAGGAGGCACATCAACATGCACTTCACCTAAAGCGGGTGGAAGAAGATTACACCGATATCATCACTAGCCTGAGGGAAGCAAATGTTGTCCTTAGGGAGCGGGTTTTCAAGCAAGCCCAAGATGCCAGAGCGGACCTCGACCGCTGCCACAATTTGATGGCCCGACTGCAAGGACAAGTGGATAGGCTCCTAGATCAAGTCACCAACAATGCTCGAAGATTGGGGGCGAAAAACCAGCAAATAGAGCGGCTACTCGGAGAAAGGGACATGATCAAGGATAGAATTGGAGAAATCGGGCACTATGTCACCATGAAGTGCCTAGCTTGTGAACGAATGCCCCGCGCCGACCTTTTCGCTTCAATTATGGGTTATGTTCATCGGATCATGGAAGAGTTGAGGAAACTGCACAAGGGCCTCACACCAAGGCCTGCGGCAAGGCCGAATGATGCCTCGCGGGCCCCCAGGAGTTTTAGGGCATTAGATTTTTGATTGAAAATGTATTTTGAAATGTTGAGTCAAGCTAGTTGGCATTTTTATCTTTACTTTCCCAAGTCAAGCATTTTCTTTTGTTTTGCTGATTTTTGTAAGACGTGTTTTGTAACTACACGGTTTTATTTGATATAAAAGTTACTGAATTTTGCCACAATCTTGTTACCAGAACTACGCTCGGTCTGATTCACGCGGGGTCGTGATACGTAGGCAATCCACATAAGATTCGACCACCACTAAAAAAGAAAGGAATCCATAGGTTAAATAACAATAAAGGCTTGCAAAGATAGTCGAAAAAGAAAAAAAAAAGAGAAGAAAAAGAAAGAAAAAGAAAAAGGGCCGGAATGACGCATGTTAAAGAGTACACGTAGAAAGGGTTATTTGGTTAGGTGCATTGCATCCAACGTGCTATAACATATCCGTCAAACTCGGTGAACTAACAAGTTTGTTGCGTATTCCAGAAAGTTTAGCAGTTGGTTTGACAGAATATACTGGCCAGCCATCACTACCGTACTAGATCCAAAGGACCAGTTACAGTAAGCATGTCGAGTTCCGGCAAGAGTCTCGAGGAAGAAAAATCCGAGCTACAAATCATGAAAGAAGAGGTAGACCGGTTAAAACAACAGATAACAGAGATGCACCTGGCCTGGGCCAGGGAACAGTCTTCACCAAACCGCCCTACTCTCGCCTCAGCTCCGGAACATCCGCCTATCGATCCTTCGACAAGCGCCCCGAGCTATCCGTACTTTCAGGGGGAAAACCCATATGCCACCCACATTCCACCAACCAAACCAAATCCTCCTCCAGTCGCCCCTGTTTTTGTAGCACCTCCACCTGCTCCTCTGCAAAGGCCGGCCAGCGAGCCATATGTTCGGATCCATGACAACTCTTACTATCCTCCAGAGCCTACTTTCAGGGCTCCTGAACCACAATCACATACACCTCACTGGGATAATCCGGCAGAACCGGAAAAGCACTTCCAAAGTTCGGAACACGAGGAAGTTGTCAGAAAAGTTAAAAGCCTGGAGCAGTCCTTCAGGAACATGCACGGTTTAGGCAACCAGGTCAGCGTCGCCTATAAGGATCTGTGTCCATTTCCGGACGTCCAGTTGCCGGCAGGGTTTAAAATGCCCAAATTCGACCTATACGAGGGGCATGGCGACCCAGTAGCCCACCTCCGAGGGTTCTGCAGTAAAATGAGAGGGGCCGGAGGACGGGACGAGCTTCTGATAGCTTACTTCGGCCAGAGTCTGGGAGGATCTGCGCTGGAGTGGTATACTAGACAGGATCCCAGTAGATGGTTTACGTGGGATGATTTGGCTCAAGCTTTTATCGGCCAGTTCCAATACAATCTTGAGATAATCCTCGACCGCCTATCATTGTTAAAATTAGAGAAGAAGCCCGCTGAAAGCTTCAGGGAATTTGGTTTCCGTTGGAGGGAACAGGCGGCCAGGGTAGATCCGCCGATGAGAGAAAGCGAGATGGTGGACTACTTCTTGCGGACATTAGAGCCCACCTACTTCGGACATCTGGTAACGTCCGTAGGCAAATCATTCACTGAGGTGATAAAAATGGGGGGTATGATCGAGGAGGGTTTGAAGGCCAACAAGATCATGTGTTACTCAGCACTGAAAGCCACCACTCAGGCTATCCAAAGCGGTACTGGAGGAGTACTGGGGAAGAAGAGGAGAGAGGAAGTTGCGGCCGTCGAGTCCGGGGCATGGTTCAAAAATAGAGGCCCCGCACCCCAATATAGCCCACCCCAACCTCACCACCAAAATTACTCCCACAACCCATATAGCTACCCGCAACATTACTATCCCGCACCCGATCCTCATTTTACTTGTCCACCATGCACAGTCCTATTCCGCACCTCCCGTTCATGCACCGTGGCGTGCGCCAAACCCCCAGAATAATCATCCACCCCCAAGAGCTTACAGAAACCCCTCGGGCGCGAGTTTCCGTCCGAACCGAGCATTCAGGGCGACCGGGCGCCGAGGCCAAAGACTTTCACTCCCTTGGAGAGTCTTACACCAGTTTGTTCCACCGGTTAAAGCGAGTAGGGTTGCTGAATCCGGTTGAAGCTAAGCTGCTAAACCCTCTTCCGAAGAACCCGGACCATTCAGTAAATTGTGCCTACTGCTCGGGATGTCGGGGCACGATACGGAAAAGTGTTGGAGGCTAAAGACGGCCATCCAGAGGAGCTCATTGACACTCGCAGGATTGAGGTCCGGACTCCAACGAGCCCAACATCAACCAAAACCCGCTTCCAACTCATCGTGAGACCAATATGATCGAGTTGGTACGGGCGGAGGAAGAAAAGGAGAAAGCCTCTCAGATGTAATGATGATTAAGTCTAGCGGGGGAGGAACGAGAAAAGGGCCAAGCTTTGATGAGTCGCCCGGTTGCAAGAAAGACATACCGGGAGAGTCGGAAGCGAGGAAAGGAAAGTGTGAACGAAGTACGGGAAGCTGGCCAAGATAGTTGTACCAGAGGGGGAGCAATCAAGCCCATCTTGACGGTAGCAGAGCGTTCGAATGGACCCTTTCATCATCCGGCCGGCAACACAGCTGCCAGTTGACTGATAGCCGGGCCGTCCCATGGAATTATGCTCGGATTACAACGACCTGCAAGAGGAAAGGAGGTAAAAGAGGAAGTTTGTGAAGCCCGAGGGTTGACCCGCTCGGGGAGATGTTTTGCCCCTGCGGAATTGAGGAAGACCACTCCGGCAGTATTGAAAAAGCCGGTCACCGATGAAGAGGCGGAAGAATTCTTGAAAAAGATGAAGCTGCATGACTACTCTGTCTTAGAGCAGTTAAAGAAAACTCCGGCGCAAATATCATTGCTATCCTTGCTGATACATTCTGAAGAACATCGGCAAGCATTGATGAAAGTCCTGAATGAGGCACATGTACCCGGATAAAATCTCAGTGAGCCATTTGGAGAAGATCACCAATAGGATCTTCGAGGCAAATCGGATCACCTTCACCGATGACGAGTTGCCTGAGGAAGGCACCGAGCACAACAAGGCTTTATATCTTACGGTGAAGTGTGAAGAGGCGGTGGTTACCAAAGTCCTTGTCGATAATGGGTCCATTGCTAACATTTGTCCTCTCTCTACACTGGGCAAATTAAAAGTAGACATCGGCAGGGTACGCAAGAACAGCGTATGTGTTCGAGGGTTTGACGGAGGAGGCAAAGCGTCGGTTGGTGACATAGTGTTGATCTTGACGATTGGGCCAGTGGAGTTCACCATGGAATTCCAGGTGCTGGACATGGTGGTGTCATATAACCTCCTGATAGGGCGACCATGGATCCATGCCGCAAGGGCAATTCCATCCAGCTTGCACCAACTCGTCAAGTTCGAGTGGGACCAACAGGAGATCGTCGTCCATGGAGAGAACGATCCACAATCAGGCACCATCATTCCCTTTGTTGAAACAGAAGAAGATGTTGGGCCGTGGGTATATCGGGTCTGCGATGTGGTGTCCGCCCACCGAGTTCCGGAAGGGGAATGCATTCCCGGCGACAGAACAATTACTGCGGATGTCATGGTGGCGCATGAAATGTTGCGACATGGTTTCGTACCCGGTAGAGGGCTAGGTGCATCTCTGCAAGGAATCATACAACCGGTATCGGTGGTCGAGAACTTGGGAACCTTCGGCTTGGGATTCCAGCCAACCTCAGAGGACATCCGGCGAGCAAAGAAGAGTAAGCAGAAGACATGGGCGCTCTTAAAACCTGTTCCACGCCTTTCCCAATCTTTTATCAGGTCCGGAGCAAGAGGACATCCAGCGACAAAGATTCCCGGTCCTACGATCAGGCCAGATGAAGAGTTCTTCAGGAAGTTCGAGGACCTATTCACAGATGTATGTATGCTCGAGGACGGTGAAGGATCTAGTCACGCCGAGATACAATTTGTGGGACCAAAGGCAAAGCTGAATAACTGGAAGGCTACTCCTCTCCCTGTCCGGAAGGAGTCTTGGTAGTTTGTCTTGGATTGTTTTTCTTTCGAAATTTTGTGTTGGGGGTTTGTCCCCGGAGTAAAATCCCGTTGTTTTTAGTTCATTTCTGATTTGAGTTTGCAGTCTGTTTTCCCTTTGTACAATTCACATTAATGAAATTTGGTTCCTTCGTGTCTAATTTTGTTTATCTTTTTTCTTCTTTTTACTTTTCTGAACAGCCTTCTTGCAACTGATCTTAATGATATGGCGTGCTTAAAGATTAATCAACCCAATCTAGAAAGTCAATCGGGTTTGGAAATAATAACGCATGAAATAAGAAGTGACGAGAGTGAGTCAGAGTACGGCGATGATGAAGCCGTAGAAGAAATCGGTGAAGAATTAAGTCACTTCGAGGAAAAACCCAAACCGAATTTAAATGATACGGAGGCCGTTAATCTAGGGAATGCGGATGACGTCAAAGAAACCCGGATAAGTGTCCATATTGAACCCAATCTGAGAGAAGAATTGATCAAAACACTCATGGAGTTTAAAGATATTTTCGCATGGTCGTACGACGACATGCCAGGACTCAGCACTGATCTAGTGGTTCATAGATTACCCACCGATCCGGCATATCCTCCCGTCAAGCAAAAGCTGCGGAAATTCAAGACGGAGATGAGTGTGAAGATTAAGGAGGAGGTAACCAGGCAGTTGCAGGCGAAAGTCATTCGTGTCACTCGATACCCTGAATGGTTGGCTAACGTAGTACCGGTGCCAAAGAAAGACGGAAATATCAGGGTATGCGTGGACTATCGCAATCTCAACAAGGCAAGTTCTAAGGATAATTTCCCACTTCCCAATATCCATATCCTGATTGATAATTGCGCCGGACGCGAAATTGGATCCTTTGTGGACTGTTATGCGGGATATCATCAGATTTTGATGGATGAAGAGGACGCAGAAAAGACGGCTTTTATCACACCGTGGGGGACTTATTGCTACCGAGTGATGCCGTTTGGTTTGAAGAATGCGGGAGCAACATATATGAGGGCGATGACTACGGTATTCCATGACATGATACACAAGGAAATTGAAGTGTACGTGGATGATGTGATCGTGAAAAGTCTAGGCGTCAAGAAGACCATGTTGCCGATCTCCGGAAGTTCTTTCAAAGGCTTCGAAGGTACGACATCAAGCTTAATCCGGCCAAATGCGCATTCGGAGTTCCATCGGGAAAGTTGCTAGGATTCATCGTCAGCCGACGGGGCATTGAGTTGGACCCGTCCAAAATCAAGTCCATTCAGGAGTTAGCCCCGCCGAAGAATAAAACAGAGGTAATGAGTCTGATGGGAAGGTTGAATTACATCAGTAGGTTTATTGCCCAGCTTACGGCAACCTGTGAACCCATATTCCGCCTATTGAAGAAAGACGTCGCGATAGAATGGACGGCAGAATGTCAGGAAGCGTTTGACCGGATCAAAGGGTATCTGTCAAATCCACCCGTACTAGTTCCGCCTGAGCCAGGTAGACCCCGATTCTTTATCTGACGGTCTTGGAGAATTCGTTTGGCTGCGTACTAGGGCAGCATGATCTTACTGGCAGGAAGGAACGGGCCATTTACTACCTCAGTAAGAAATTCACGGTCCACGAGGTCAAGTACACTCATCTGGAAAAGACATGTTGCGCCCTAACTTGGGTAGCCCAAAAGCTGAAACACTACTTGTCTTCTTACACCACGTACCTCATTTCGCGGTTGGATCCGTTGAAGTATATTTTCCAGAAACCCATGCCTACGGGGAGGTTAGCAAAGTGGCAAATATTACTTACGGAATTCGACATCATATACGTGACAAGGACGGCTATGAAAGCTCAAGCCCTGGCCGATCACTTAGCTGAAAATCCCGTTGATGACGAATACGAACCTTTGAGGACGTATTTTCCAGATGAGGAAGTATTGCAGATTGAGGGGTTAGAACTAACCAAGGATCCAGGGTGGAAGCTCTTCTTCGACGGAGCGGCGAACGCAAAAGGAGTCGAAGTAGGGGCTGTGCTCATATCTGAAACAGGACATCATTATCCTGTTACTGCTCAACTGCGTTTTAACTGTACCAATAACATGGCCGAGTACGAGGCATGTATCTTGGGGTTGCGATTAGCGGTGGACATGGATGTACGGGACGTCTTGGTCTTGGGGGACTCGGACCTTCTAGTACATCAGATTCAGGGAGAATGGGAAACCAGAGATTTAAAGCTTATCCCATATCGTCAGTGTTTGCATGATTTGACCAAACGCTTTCGATCAGTAGAATTCAGACACATCCCGAGGATGCATAATGAGGTTGCCGACGCGTTGGCTACTTTAGCGTCAATGCTACATCACCCGGACAAGGTTCGTGTCGATCCGTTACATATCCATGTCCGGAATCAACATGCTTATTGTAATGTGATAGAGGAAGAGGTGGATGGTGAGCCATGGTTTCATGATGTCAAGGAATACCTCAGGTTAGGAGTATACCCAGAGCAAGCAACCGGAGATCAAAAGCGAGCTATTCGGCGGTTGGCGAACGGATTTTTCCTTAGTGGAGGGGTCCTGTACAAAAGAACCCCAGATTTGGGACTGTTGAGATGTATAGATGCAAGTCAAGCCACAACAGTGATGACGGATATACACTCGGGAGTTTGCGGACCACACATGAGCGGATACGTATTGGCGAAGAAGATTCTTCGAGCAGGATATTATTGGCTCACTATGGAGCGGGATTGTATAAGTTTCGTGCGAAGATGCCATCGGTGTCAGATACACGGAGATTTGATTCATTCTCCGCCGACTGAATTGCATACAATGTCCGCACCATGGCCGTTTGTCGCATGGGGTATGGATGTTATTGGACCTATTGAGCCTGCGGCTTCCAATGGTCACAGGTTCATTCCGGTAACGATTGATTATTTTACCAAGTGGGTGGAGGCCAAAACATTCAAATCAGTGACCAAGAAGGCGGTAGTGGACTTCGTACACTCCCACATCATTTGTAGGTTTGGAATTCCAAAGATGATCATTACGGATAACGGTGCAAATCTTAACAGTGGATTGATGAAAGAGGTATGTCAACAGTTCAAGATTACACACCGAAATTCCACACCGTATCGCCCAAAAGCAAATGGTGCGGTCGAGGCAGCAAACAAGAACATAAAGAAGATATTGAGGAAAATGGTAGAAGGATCTAGGCAATGGCACGAAAAGCTACCATTCGCGCTGTTGGGTTATCGCACTACCGTCCGGACATCGGTAGGTGCAACTCCTTACTTGTTGGTATACGGGACTGAAGCAGTAATACCCGCAGAAGTTGAGATTCCATCCCTCCGAATCGTCGCTGAAGCTGAGATTGACGACGACGAGTGGGTCAAAACCCGATTAGAGCAATTAAGCTTGATCGATGAAAAGAGATTGACAGCAGTATGTCACGGCCAATTGTATCAAAAGAGAATGGCGAGAGCATATAACAAGAAGGTACGTCCCAGGAAATTTGAAGTGGGACAGCATGTGCTGAGGAGAGTTCTACCACATCAGGCCGAAGCGAAAGGCAAGTTCGCTCCAAATTGGCAGGGACCATTTGTAGTGACTAGAGTATTATCCAACGGCGCTCTATGTCTGACTGATGTTGAGGGAAGATGCACCGATATGGCTATCAATTCTGATGCGGTCAAGAGATATTATGTGTAATTCTTTAATGCATTTGTCAACGTTTGGTTTCGTTTGTGTGTATTTGGCATTTTTCGGAGAATGAAATGACAGAGGCAATTTTTCTACTACCCAAACACTTTAACCTTTGTTTCCCCATTTGAGCCTTAATTATTCTTTCATATACCCTCTTTCGGAATCATCAAGGAAGATGTGTAACCGAATAGAAAAGAAACAAAGAAGTAATACAAGAAAAAGTGAACTACGTTCGACCTGATTCCTCAAGAAGGATACGTAGGCGCCACACGGCTCGGTCATAATAAAATAAAAATCAAAAGTCCTCCAAGCAACAAAACTGGGGCAGAAGTCATTGTTTCGTTTGAAAGATAGTATGGATTCCGAAAGTTGTAATAAGCTAACCGTTGAGGCTAAACCCCTTTCTTCGGCCTCACGCGCAGAAACCATATCAAGAACCAGAAAGACCTCTCGATCAGTATTTGAGAAGTGCCAAGTCATGCGAATGAAAGCCAAGAGTGACATCCCGACCCTCGATTGAATCCAGGATGCACAAGCCGAAAGGGGATAACGCTCTAGAGGGAATCTCCGGGGTGATACCCCGCCGCAAGGAAAGAAAGCATAAATGAGAGAGTCTTAACGGTGAAAACCCTCGCGGGCACCTTAAGGCGAAGGAAGTTGAGAGAAGTAAAACGAGAGAGTCTTACGGTGAAAACCTTTACGGGCACCTTAAGGCGACGGGAGATAGAGAGAAATGAGAGAATCTCATTAGTGAAAACCCTTTGAAGGGCACTGTGAGGTGACAGGACGAGATGGTTACAAGATGTCTGCATGAAACAAGGTTTGGACATCCGTTTACCTCTAGCAGAACGCGGCATCAGAAAGTGATTGACATGAATAGACCGGGTAGTTTAATCTCAAAGGCGCGGCATAACATTGGATCAGGCACACATTCAGATAAGTTTTCCTATTTTTGAGTTCGGAAAAGTTTTTCTCTTCTTTTGTCATTTGCGGTCAGTATTCTTTTCTTTTCTTTCATTTTCGAAAATTGATTTTTTCAAAGCTTACTACCAAGTCTCCCAAAGCAGTATATTGAAAGTGAATAGGCATGGAACGAGGCAATAAGACGGAAGTCGTTACGATAATAAGATTGGGATGACAGGCTGAGTGGAAGGTTCGCAAGAATTATGGAGTACGATGGACACATGTGGCATGTCCGAAAGATGATTTCACGCAACGGATCACCGGCTAAAAGAGTCGGATCAAACCAAAGAGTGGAATAAAAGGAAAGATGAGAGGTCGTTCGGGGAAAAAGCATCGTCCCCAGTAAGCGTCAACGTCGCCCTCAAAGTTCGAGAGAGGCCAAGCAGCTGAAAGAAAATGGCCCCAACAAGAGTGGCACGACCACTCACCGCATTTTGAAACTAACAATTTTTCTTTGATTTAAAAGCAGGAAAAGAGGGTTCGTTGGCGGAAAAGCATACCGTCCAGAAGTTTATCAAATTGGGGCAGAAAATTTTCTCCTGTTGCGAAAATTTTCTTGAAAGCAAGGACCCAGGGGATAAGGGTAGAAAGCAACACAAGATGGGGTGATCTTTGAGCCTGGTATCATCCCCAGCAGTTATTGGAAAAATGGAACAATGGATTCGAGATTCCCCCAGCAGTATTACATCCGTAATTTGCTCGAGGAGGCAAGAGCGTGAGTCCCAGAGGAGGCATGGGAAGAAGGAAGAGAATGAGGGGTGAAGGAAACAAAGAATACTTCCTCAGCAGCATCATCCCCAGCAGGCAAGTAAACAGTTCCAAAAATATCCCCGGCAGCCAGAAGAAAAGTAATACGACCGGGGGAAAGAAATTCCAAGACAGGATAATCCAGAAGAGAAGGTGGTCCGAGAGGTAACGCAGGAACAAGGATAAGGTACAAGAGGCAAAGGAAGGTAATCAAGATAGGATGAAAATCAGTGAGTTGTAGCTGAAGTCAGGGAGCCCGCCTGAAGAATGGAGTGGCGATTTAATTTTGAAGTTGTAGTTGAAGTCAGGGAGCCCGCCTGGAGAATGGAGTGGCGATTTAATTTTGAAGTAGTAGTTGAAGTCAGGGAGCCCGCCTGGAGAATGGAGTGGCGATTTAATTTTGAGGTAGTAGTTGAAGTCAGGGAGCCCGCCCGGAGAATGGAGTGGCGATTTAATTTTGAAGTTGTAGTTGAAGTCAGGGAGCCCGCCTGGAGAATGGAGTGGCGATTTAATTTTGAAGTAGTAGTCGAAGTCGGGGAGCCCGCCCGGAGAATGGAGTGGCGATTTAATTTTGAAGTTGTAGTTGAAGTCGGGAGCCCGCCTCGAGAATGGAGTGGCGATTTAATTTTGAAGTAGTAGTTGAAGTCGGGAGCCCGCCCGGAGAATGGAGTGGCGATTTAATTTTGAAGTTGTAGTTGAAGTCGGGGAGCCCGCCCGGAGAATGGAGTGGCGATTTAATTTTGAAGTAGTAATTGAAGTCGGGAAGCCCGCCCGAAGAATGGAAGTGGCGATTTATTTTGAAGTTGTAGTTGAAGTCGGGGAGCCCGCCCGAAGAATGGAGTGGCGATCCGTTTTAATTTGGTAGAGGAAAGCGGTAGAATGTAACGGAAATCTCCGGCATGAATCCAAGTTCGTAAGAAGAAGAAGCATCAGAAGGAACACCAAGTCAGACAGGATGGCAACGAGCGCGACAAGATCAAGTTAAAAAGGATAGATAAGAACTTGTAGTATTGTAACTTAGTCTAGCTTCTTGTTTTTGTTGCTTAGTGCGATGTAACAAGGAAATCAGCTAAGCAGTGGTAACAGCAGTAACAGCAGTAACAACGGCAACAGCAGTAACAGCGAGATCGCAACAGTCATGGTAGTCCCAGCTACCAGAACTTCCCGAACTACATTGACCTGATTCCCTTTTAGCCAGGAATATGTAGGAGACCTTTGAAGCAAGGTTCGGTCAAAAACTTTTCCAAAATGCTTCATACGGAGTACTCGAATGGGCAAAATCGCTTATATCCGCTCACTTATCTTTGCATGAAAACTCTGCGTGTTTACGCGCAAAGAGGGGCAGCTGTGAGCACGTGATTTTTGCCTTACTTGAGAAGTACTCCCAGAAAATTCAAAAATAAAAATAGTTTCGTGTTGGGCATGATTTTTGTGATTTTGTGTTATTTTATCTTTTGTGTGCACGTTTATTTATTTAAATTAAAAATACAAAAAATATATGCTAGGTTTTGCATTTTTAGTGTTTGATATCGAAGTCATGTGATTTACATTTTTAGGTGATATGTAATTATGTACGTTAATTGTAGTAAAAAATAGTGGTGTTATAGGTTAGTATATATACATATGTGTGTATATATATATATATATGTATATATACATATATATATATATATATACACATACACATATAGTACATCATGAAGATCCGATCTGGGCCAAAACTTAGTCTAAAAACCAGGCCCAAACGAATTTCCTCTAATCCAGCCCAAATATCCGTCCAGCCTCGGCCTATGTAACACTTGATCTGGACCGTTGGATTTTATTATCCAACGGCCCAGATTAATCCTTTAATTCTAATATGCATTCAACCTATGACTTGACCAAACGACACCGTTTGGTTTAAGTGAGAAGATCCTGATCGTTGATCAAGTTTGATCCAACGATCAGGATTTAACTTCTCAAATCATATATAAACTCATTTCCATACCCCGCCCCCCCCCCCCAAGCCAGACCCCCCCCTCTCCTTGCATCTCCCAAAGGTCCTCAGAGACCAGGCTTCTCTCCGCCGTCCGCCGCCATTGCGCCGCCTGCCGGAAATCGCCTCACGGCGGTTCCGGTAGGCCAATGGCCACCAAACCAATGCCAAAATCTTCCCCTCACCTCACCCGTTACGAACCCAGCCTCCGCTAACCTGGAATCACTTCGGAGCTCCTCGAATCTTCATTTGAAGATTCGAGTCAAACTCGAACCAATGCCAAATCACCCCAAACTCACCCCAAACCCTCACATGGCCTCCCTCGTACCCCCGCCGGCTTTCGTTTACCTCGAATCTAACCAGAAATGCAAAAGCCCCAAATCCGAGCCCAAGAACCCTAGAATTTCAAGATTAGGGATTTTGTCCGCGTTTAAGAATTTGGAGTCAATAGGCTCTAATTGGAGTGTTTTTCGTTCGAAAAACACTTCAATTAAAGCGTGTTCACTTCAAAAATGCAATCTCAAGTCCGGGGAAGCCCGAGTTTGTTCGAGTTCGGATTGTCTTCGTTAGGTATTTCAATCTTCTTCTGTTTTTTGTTGTTGTTGTGTTCTTTGTTTGGTTTAGCCGTTAGTTGTTCCTTTTTGTGCTTAAATTTTATTTTTTGTTTCTTTTGTGAGAGGTCTGTCCTTCTACCCCTTAAGACCCTTATTTGGTCATTCTCATTTTGTTTGTTGTTGGGAAATGTTAGTTATAGAATGAGTAGTCGTCTCGATCAATATTGTCAAGCGTTTAATTCTGCATTTTTCTTGTTTACCTGAAATTGTTGAATCACTGATTCGACGATTGAATTGTTACCAATTGTACCTGTTGTATGCTGTGATCGATTCAACAAATGTCGTCGAATACTTAGTTTCAATTGTTGCCGAGATTTTTTATTCACTGTTTCATCGGCTAAAATTGTTATCACTGTGATGTGTTGTAACTGATTAGGTCTTACTATACTAGATGATGTTACCATTGGGTTTGCTGGCTGTGGGATTCTGGAGTTTAGTATTAGGGTTGAATAAATCCATTTGTTTAATCCCTCACCCATAAGATGGCCTAGTGGAACCTGCACAACAGGGCATCCCACTGAAGTTCCTGCCACCAGCATTGTTTAATGCTTGAGTCCATACATTGGACAGTAGATAGTGGGGTTCAGGGAATAGGGATGGGCAGAGGGGAGTTTCTGAGTCTTCTGGCTTTGAGGAGCTCTTCTAACTATAAGTATAAGGGGTTAACTGGAGAGCAAGGGGAGACATTTAGAGAGTACCTGGAGATACAAAGATTTTAAGACAGTGATAGCTAGAGAGTACCTGGAGAGAAAATAGGCAGCAGGGATTCATTTTTCTTACACACAAAAAAGATACAGAAAGCTTCTGAGTGAGAAGCTACTGTTTCATTAGCTCTGGTCACTGCTTCGATTGTTTGCTTCAGTGGTTGAGTGTTTGGCCATTGTTTTTGTGGTGTTTGTGTCTGTGTGGCTGCTGGTCCAGAAAATAGGTTGTGGATTTAGCATGAGGGTGCTTTGGTGGTTCTGTGGTGTTCATTTGGTGAGGGTTGGTGGTGCCGCCGCCGTACACGACGAAGGAATCCATGGCGGTGCTAGGGTTTCATCGATTTGAGAGGTTTGGGTGGGATTTGAAGGAATTTTGAGGGGCATTAGACGATCGCCACCGGTTGTTCCATTGTTGGTTGCTGTTTGTGTCTATAGTGGTGCTGCTTGGGTGGTTTTGTGGCTGTCAATCCAGTTTGTTGTTGGCTGCTGTGGTTAACTGCCACTGGTTATTGGTCTACTATTTTAGCTGGTCTATTGTTGTTACTGTGGTGGTCATTTGTTGCTGGTCCAGTGTTGGTAGCTATTTGGTTGGTTATCATTGTTGCTGTGGTGTTTGTGTGGTTGTTGGTTCACTGTGTTTATTACTGGTCTACTGTTGTGCTCCTGTTACTGTTGCTGCATTACCATTGCTCACTCGTCCTTGTTCTTCCGCATTCCAGGTACACACCTCTGTTATTGTAGTTCCTTGGTTCGAAAAGAATGAAGTTTGAAGCTTATGCATAAAGTCTATTGAAACATGTAGTCGTCTAAAGTTCTTATGTTTAATTACATTCTGTTATTCTCCAATTAAGCTTGTATTGCTAGTTTTGGTTATGGAAAAGTGTAGCTAGGCCAAAGATACACTGTCGTTAGATAAGCACGTAAACCTGAATTAGTCCGTTGTATCTCTATTCAATCTTCTCTGCTCGTGTGTGTAATCTCCAAATCTGTTAACGTTAGACCTTATGCTAAAAGCAAGATTAGCTAGGGAGTTGTTACTCAACGGAATGACGTAATTAGATTAAAAAGAGTCGGGGGCGCATTTCATGTGACCCGACCCCAATTTTGGGCAAGAGTAAACAAAGCGTGTCAGGAACCACAAGCGCATTTCATGTGGTGTGGTTCGTAGCAAGTTTTAAATAATTTGGAATCAACTCTTAAGTAAAATACAGTGGGATGTAGTTCGCTTTAGATTTGAATTAAAGGTGCGCCTCACCCAATAGTTACACTAATCGCACAGCCTTCATAAATGTACATATAAAATACTTAGATTTTGAGATGCGTCGTTTCTTAACGAATATCACGCCCTTCTCAACAGTGTAAATAAGTAGTCGATCCGGGCGCATATCTTAGTTCTATCTTCTTAAATACAGGTGTGCATTTCATGCGACCCGAATCCAAACCCCGAAATGTTGAATAAGAATATGTCGAGGATCCGGGTGCATTTCATGTGACGTGATTCGAAAGCATATTTTTAAGCAACTTTCTCTTTCATAAACCATAACCAATAATAAAAGCGGTAAAGGGATATTAACTTGCACTAAGTACATAATTGTAAAAAGCAGATATATAAGCCAAACACGACAGTTGAGCAACCGTGCTAGAACCACGGAATTCGGGAATGCCTAATACCTTCTCCCGGGTTAATAGAATTCCTTATCCGGATTTCTGGTTCGCGGACCGTTACATAGAGTCAAACCTTTCCTCAATTCGGGTTTCAAACCGGTGACTTGGGACACCATAAATCTCCCAAGTGGCGACTCCGAATCTCAATAAATGAATCCCGTTTTGGTTGTCCTTTAATTGGAAAAACTCTCTTTTATATTTCGTGCCCTTGCGGGTGCGTAAAAAGGAGGTGTGACAGTCACTCCTTTGAAGAAATAATCAAAATGGGAGAAATGGTGGAAGATGGTCTTAAGACAGGCAAAATTATAAGTCAAGCAGCTCTCAAAAATGCGGCTCAGGATGTCCAAAGTGAATTCAGTGATGTGAATAGGAGGGATGACGAAGTCATGATGACATCAGGGTCGAGAAGAGGTCCTATGAGAACATCTCAAAGGTATACACAACCTCATCAAGTTTTCCATGACCCTCTTAAGCATTACTACCCGCCTCAGAACCCTCCATACTCTGTTGATCCAGTCAAGTATGTTGCTCAATCCTCAAAACACCCAAGAAAGCGAGCCCGAACATCACAAAATCTTTACCAGCCTCCGCAAAATTTTCAAATACCTTATAACCCACATCCAAGCCAGGGGTATGGAAAGGAACAGAAGTTGAAAGATAATTTTACACCAATCGGAGAGTCCTATGCAAGCTTGTTTGAGAAGCTAAAACAATGTGGCGTGATTGCACCCATCCCTCCAAATCGGGTGGACCGACGTGCGAGAAGTTTTGACTCATCCAAAAGGTGTGAATACCACTCCAATGCCCTGGGGCACGATGTTGAAAGTTGTCGGGAATTGAAAAGAGAGATAGAAAGAATGATTCAGGAAGAAATAATTGCGGTCCAAGGCAGTGGCATCCAAAACATTGCACAGAATCCTTTACCTGCACATAACGGAGCACATTTTGTGGGAATGATGCCCGGTGACCTGGGTGATGAAAATCTTCTTGGGAGGTCAACTGAAGTTGAAGATATTGAAACAGAAAGTGATCTTGGCAACATTAATGCAGAATTAAGTGGCTAGGATGCCATGCTTGTCAATTGGGAAGGCGCTTCGTCTCTTGGAGTTTTGGTGGTATATTTTGGTGTCATCTCTTTTGCTCGGGTTATTTCAGGGTTGTAATCCGGACGTTGTCTTGAGAGTCAAAACCCTATCTTTCCATTTTGCTTTGTTTAGTAATAAATTTGTTTAGTGCTGTCTAGGTCTGTAATTCTAGTCTAGTTTGTTCGTTTTGTTGTTCGTCTTGTTGTTTCAACCCATCAGTTTAATACAACTCTCTGTTTCCCATCATTCCTAGTCATTCCATTTCCGATCACTTTGTATTTTTTCTCATACTGACTTTAGCAACATGACATGCACACAATTCTCGGCCTAATTTTAAGAGTTAATTTAGCAATGAAACAATGTTGAAGATGTAATGATATTCGGAAGAAATAAAAACTTATCAAAATACTGTGAAGCCTGAGTTAAGTAAGTACTGGGGGAAAGCAGAACATAAAGAAATGCCTTGGAAATGCATCATGCTTCATCGGATTAAAGCCAAAGGCAAAAGTACCCCAAAGCTAAAGGAGCCATTCGTGGTATCGAGATTGTTGCCCAATGGCACTGAGAATCGTCAAATACAGAAGGCAAATATGTGAATCAATCAAAGGTGTTTAACCGTGTAGTTTGTACTTGGTAGGTCTCGAAGATTGGAATGACGAAGGCATTTTATTCGGCTATCCAAACACTTTATCCATTGTTATCCCTTCGAGCCTTATTATATTTTCTTTCATATCTCTCTTTCGGAATCAACAACATAAATTGATGATTGAGGGGGGAAATAAAATGGAGAAACAAAAAAAAAAAAAAAAAAAAGGAAAAGAAAGAAAAAGAATGCAAAGAAAAATCGGGAGAAGTCAAGATACAACCATGAATACAGACGTAGTCTGAACTACGTCTGACTTGATCCCGAAAGGGTACGTAGGCAGCCTCTCTGAGGTTCAGTCACAATAAAAGAAAAAAAAAAAATCCCCCAAGAAGGAAACTGGGGCAGAAGTTATGGTTGTCGAATAAATAAGATTCCGAAAGTTGTAATTTTAACCCACGATGAAATATTTTTGAGCCTTTATATCCTTTTTTCTATATCCCATCCAAAAGCCTGCATTACGGTCCAAAGGAAGACCTTCCGACCAATCGTCAAGAAATGCCGAGTCAAACGAGCAAAGGTGAATCACATCAAGGGCAACACTCCAGTCCGAACAAAGGAGAATGAAGAATTCAAGATGATGAGAACCACCACGAGACTCCAAGATGAGAGAAATCAAAATGAGAGAGTCTTATCGGTGAAAACCCGCACGGGCACCGTAAGGCGACGGTGAGTCGAGAGAAAGAAAGAGCAAATGAGAGAGGCTTGATGGTGAAAACCCTATGGGCACTACAAGTCGACTAAGGATCAGATCAAAGAAATGAAGTGTTGAAGACCGGTTTCACAGCAGAGCTTTCAACAAGAGTTGAACATCAAATTTGCTATACGGAGAAGGCCAAAAGTGCATGTCAAGGTCGCTAGAGTCGGTATTCAAAATCCGATAGGTCATTCTTCTGTAGGTTTCTTGTTAGGAATTATGTTTTCCTTTCTTTCTATCCTTTGTACCTTGTTTTACCCTCCATCTTATTGAGTCTGTCGGGTCATAACAAGTATAGAAATGATTTCAAAATTTGCCACCAAGCTTTCCAATTGCACAGGATGGGATTTGGCCAACACGACAATTGTCGTAAGTCAGGAATAGACAAGGCCAGTGCTTTAAGCCAAAAGAGCAACATGTGCAATGAAGCGGGCAACAATAAAAATGTTTGGGGTGCGTACAAGACGCAAAGGTCGGCAAAGTACCAATTCGAGAAGATATAACAAATGGAAATAGGGGAGTGTATTCTGACAAAGGAAAGAGCCAGTCAAGAAACACCCCAAGGTTGTCCAATGAAATCATTGAAGAAATCGTAGACTTCAAGATCGGAATTGTGGGATTCGTCAAGAATGGAAGAACATACGTGCCTAAAGAGAGGCAGATTTTGAACAAAGAAGAAGTGAAAATGGATAGTCGGTGAACAGGCCAAGCATTCAAGCGGAAAGTTCAAGGCCACAACCAACCACCGCATTTTAAACTGACAGAGTTTTCTTTGCTTTGAAACAGGAGCAAAAGATATTGTCAAACTGGGGCAGGAAAAATTTTCTGTCATCGGATAGTCATCCGAAGAGCATGAAGGTGAATACAATTGTTTTTGAAGATGAATAAGGCAAGTTGAAAGGTGAATGAAGCAAGTATCGGAGAATGATACAATCTTAGTCTGTTGAAACTTTCTCCTAAGACAAAAGTCTTAGTCCGATGAATTTTTCACCTAAGATGAATTGGATAAAATCTTAGTCCGTTGAATCTTTCTCCCAAGATAGAAGTCTTGGTCTGATGAATTTTTCACCTAAGATGAAACGAAAGAAGGCATAATTTGAAATGAAAAGGAAGGCAGAAGCCAATGAAAGCAGAAGTTGGAAAAGAAAGAAAGGGCAAAAGTCGAAAAAGAAAGGAAAGATTTTTGAAATTGAAAGACTTAAGAAAGTCTGAATTGCAAATGGACCCAGTCTGATGAGTTATCTCCTGGAGTCATAAACTCAGTCCGATGGATAATCCTCCCGAGACCATGCAAATGAATAGACCCAGTCCGAAGAGTTATCTCCTGGAGTCATAAACTCAGTCTGATGGATAATCCTCCTGAGATTACATTGAAATGGACATAGTCCAGTAAGATACAATCTTAGTCTGTTGAATCTTTCTCCCAAGATAAAAGTCTTGGTCTGATGAATTTTTCACATAAGATAAAGAGATAATGAAATGTGAAAACAAAAGGAAGGCCGAAGTCAATGAAAGTAGAAGTTGGAAAAGGAAATGAAGGCATAATTTGAAACGAAAAGGAAAGGCATAATTTGAAAGGTAAAATCAGAAGTTGGAAAAGAAAGAAAGGTAAGAAGTTGAAAAGAAAGAAAAGTTTGTTGAATTTGAAAGGCTTAAGAAAGTATGAATTGCAAATGGACCCAGTCTGATGAATTATCTCCTGGAGTCATAAACTCAGTCCGATGGTTAATCCTCCTGAGATTACATTGAAATGGACATAGTCCAGTGAGAATGAAAATCTTAGTCTCTTGAAACTTTCTCCTAAGATTAAAAGTCTTAGTCTGATGAATTTTTCACCTAAGATAAAGGGATAGTGCAATTTGAAAACAAAAGGGAAAAACGAAAGTTTGGGAAATAAAGAAAGTTAAAAGTTGAAAGGAAAGAAAAGTTTGTTGAATGTGAAAGGCTTAAGAAAGTCTGAATTGAAAATGGACCCAGTCTGATGAATTATCTCCTGGAGTCATAAACTCAGTCCGATGGTTAATCCTCCTGAGAATACATTGAAATGGACATAGTCTAGTGAGAATGAAAATCTTAGTCTGTTGAAACTTTCTCCTAAGGTTAAATGTCTTAGTCTGATGAATTTTTCACCTAAGATAACCTTCAGTCAAGGTAACACAAGTTTTTAATTTCATGCATTTTTAATTTCTGTTAGGTGCCCACCTTCAAATACGGGAATACATTTCTGCATTGCACGTTTAATTTCTGTTAGGTGCCCACCTTCAAATACGGGAATATTTTTTGCATCGCATTGCACGTTTAATTTCTGTTAGGTGCCCACCTTCAAATACGGGAATATTTTTTGCATCGCATTGCATTTTTAATTTCTGTTAGGCGCCCACCTTCTAATACGGGAATACATTTCTGCATTGCACGTTTAATTTCTGTTAGGTGCCCACCTTCAAATACGGGAATATTTTTGCATCGCATTGCACGTTTAATTTCTGTTAGGTGCCCACCTTCAAATACGGGAATATTTTTTGCATCGCATTGCACGTTTAATTTCCGTTAGGTGCCCACCTTCAAATACGGGAATATTTTTTGCATCGCATTGCACGTTTAATTTCCGTTAGGTGCCCACCTTCAAATACGGGAATATTTTTTGCATCGCATTGCACGTTTAATTTCGTTAGGTGCCCACCTTCAAATACGGGAATATTTTTTGCATCGCATTGCACGTTTAATTTCGTTAGGTGCCCACCTTCAAATACGGGAATATTTTTTGCATCGCATTGCACGTTTAATTTCCGTTAGGCGCCCACCTTCAAATACGGGAATACATTTATGCATCGCATTGTTTGATTTCTGTTAGGCGCCCACCTTCTAACACGGGAATATTTTTCTGCATTGCATCTCATACATATCCGCATTTAAAAAGAAAAAAAGAAGAAAGAAAAAATGAAAAAATGAAAAAAAGAAAAAAAAAACAAAAAATGATGAAATTCCGACATTCAATAACATGATGTGTCCAGTCACCATACTGGGGCAGAAAAAATCTTTCTTTGGTTGTTTATTTTGTCACAAGCAGAGGCCCACCTGGAGAATGGACGAATGCTTCATATTGAAGAAGTTGAACAAGTAAAGGCAATAACAAGAATGCTGGTAGAAGAGAAGATACAAGTTTAAGGCAATAACAAGAATGCCAGTGAAAGAGAAATACAAGTCAAGGCTCAGCAACTAGGAGCCCACCTGAAATCATGGGCACTATATGTCCGGACTTGATCCAAAAGCTGAAGAAGATTGAACCAACACCCGCGGCTAACAAGCATCAAGATTCAGATCAGGGTCCGCATGAAGTACCAACCAACTCAAGATCAAGCTTCAGAAGACTCATAGATAGGAATTTTGTAATTCGTAGCTGATAGGTTTAGTTAGTCTTTCTCAATTTTGATGTAATAACAGGACAGCGGACCGGAGCCTCGGACGAAACCTCGACTCTCAACCTCGATACTCCATCACTCCCGAACTACACCGACCTGATTCCTGTTTAGCCCAGGATATGTAGGCAACCTCTGAAGCAGGGTGCGGTCAAAGCTTTTCAAAATGCTTTACAACGGAATACTCGAACGGGTAAAAATCGTTCATAGTTGCTCACTTATCTTTGCACGGAAACTCTTCGTGTTCCCGAGCAAAGAGGGGCAGCTGTGAGCACGTGATTTTTACCCTATATATGAGTTATTCCCATAAATTCAAAATAAATAATTTTTCCTTATTTTTTACAATTCGTATTAATTAGTTGCATGAAAAATCATATAAAAATACAAAAAATATGCATTTGCATTTAGGAAATTAATTTTGCTAGTAGGTATTAATTCATTTTAGAACAATTAAAGAAAAATAAAAAATAGCATCTTAATGTTTTAATTGAGAATTACTATAAAATAGATATCAAATAAATTTTAGGAATTAATTAGTTTAACAATTTAATAAAATCATAAAATAAAGCAAAATACAAAAAAAAAAAATAAAAAAAAATAACAAACAATGGAAATAAGAAAGAGACACGCAAATAGCGTGTCTCTATCTCAGACCTCTCTCCTTCAGTAAAATACACAGAACACACACGCGCATAGAGGGTGAAGGAACAGAGGCGAAAATTGAGAGAAATGGAGGGGCGATTTTCAGAGAGAAAATTCAGATGAGAATTTCGGGCGAGAGAATTGGGAGAGCTAATCAGAGATTGGAGAGAGAAAATTCGAGAAGAAAACTTTAGAGGAAAATTTCAGATTAAAATTTTATTCTAGGGTTCTTAGGTTCTTTGGATTTTGTTTTCAATTTTTTGTTCATTGTTTGTTCTTCTTCCGTTTCGCCATGGAGTTCGATTGAGTTGGGTCTGATTTCCGAGTTCGACGCTGTTGCTGTTTGGTGTAGAATCCAGTTGACGCCTTCTGTTGTTTCTTAACGATTCTCGCGGAAAGTTCTTATTGAAGATTTATCGGATTCAACTTGAATCATTTGCTGTAATTATCAAGCTATTAATCGAGAGCCTAGTTTCAGGTTCGTTTATTTTCTCCTATTTTTGATTCGGTTTATTGAAAAATATGATAAAAGCCATACACATTGGGTTTGTAATATTGAATAATTTGATAGTTCATAAGTTTTTACACCGAGATTGTAGAAAATCACACTCAATGCTCATTACAGATTCAGTCTGTTCGAAAGAGGTATTCGATGTTCTGTTTGGTCGTCTGATACTCTGTTTCTCCATCGATATGCTTTAAGTTTCTGTTTTGAGATTAAATTTGTTGTTAGTTTAACTCGATTTGTTCGTTTGTGTGATTTTAAACACTGAATCATCTGTTTCATTACTTCGCTCGGAATATAGTGTTCGGGCATTTGTATTGAAAACTCGGAGTATGAATCCTCCAAGTCTGGCTATACGTCTATCATCTGGCAGTAGTATATGTAACACAGATTACTCTATTTTTTTTTCTAAAGCTCGATGCATTCAAAACGCATTAATCTGCTGCTAGGACTGTTTGAGCTTCGTCCTGATTTGTCTTAGCCTCGTTTTGGTTCATCTTAGCTGATTCTTGGTTTAATGGAGTAATTTGTGAACCGTTCGTGTTACGTTTTAATTTAAGCGACTGAAACTATTGGTGTACATTTTGTCGCTGCTCATTGTTTGGTTCGCTGCTTCGAGTGGCTGTTTGAGAATTGTTTGAGTTTTGAAGTCGAGTCGAGTTAACGAGTTATCCGTATGCAATTCCGAGAGGTTCTGTTTGAGTTTTCTCCGGCACGATTTGTGTCGTTTGGTTGAATTTAGTTGCCGATTCATCTTAATTATCGTGTACATTGCTGCTGTTTTGCTTCGATATTTAAGGTGCAACCCCTTTCGTTCCTCACTGTTTCAATTACTTGGTTAACTTCATGTTTATTTAAGTATATGAACGCTGCCCCTACGTTGTTGATTTAAGTATATTGGTCAAATACGGGTAACTCAAAGATCATCACAGAGTTTTATACAGCGAAGTTGCTTCTGCCTTGTAAATCGAGATCAGCAAATTCCTTTTCAATTATAAACACTAGTTTAGTCTTAGAATTGAAGAGGGGAAATGAGGAAGCAGCTGAGAATGTCGTGGCAGCGGGTTTGTAGGCTTATAATGATATCTAGGCTATTTGGGAAGTCATTGCGAGATAAGGCAATAGCAGTTGCAGGAAGAGTCACTGTGAAGAAAAATGGAGTGTCTTTGAAAGCTTCATGTCCGGTGTGTTTGGAAGTTATCAGCACACCGCTTGATTCTGATCTGAATATGACGTTGGCTTGTGATTATCATAGGGGTCTTGATATGATCGTTGTTGGTTTTTCTAATGGGGTCTTTGGTCTATATCAAATGCCTGATTTCGTGTGCATTCACTTGTTGTCTATCTCGAGAGAGAAGATCACCACGGCTGTTTTTAATGATCTTGGGAATTGGTTGACTTTCGGATGTTCAAGGCTTGGACAGTTGCTTGTATGGGAGTGGAAATCAGAGAGTTACATCCTGAAGCAACATGGGCACTATTTTGATGTAAACTGCCTTGCATATTCACCAGATTCTCAACTCTTGGCCACTGGAGCAGATGATAACAAAATTAAGGTAAGGCATTTAGAGGTGTTTTTATGTGTGAAAATGATTGTTTAGCTTATGCATTATCAATGGTAGTGTAATTAGATTATGCAAGTTATGTAAAAAGTTTCTAAAGTAGTAGTCACAGCATATGAGGCAAAATTCGAAGTTAGTATTTATTTTAGTTTGCTAGGGACGCCATAGTTATAAGCTCATGTAGTATTTCAATCCATCAAACTGCTGAAGCAACCCTTTCTTTCAGGTTATATTTTTTTTGAATTGTTTAAAACCAATAGATGAAATAAGTAGAACATATAGTCGAGTTAGGATTGGCCTTTAATAAAAGTGAGATGAGCCTCGCCGCACTAAATACACAATTGCGGGGCCCTCAAATAATTTGTTATAAAAAAACTTAGACTCGGGAAGACTGTTTAGCGAATTTCACGGTCTTTCCCAAAGTTAACAACACGATAGACTCTTTAGGCACAACTTTAATTATTTTTCTAAATACGGGTGCGCATTTATGTGACCCAAATCTTACTCTCGACGAAACTGAAATACATTAAAGTCACAGGCGTACTGGTTGCGGTGTGACTTGAAATGTGTTTTCGTGACGTCGCAATTCTTCTAAAATTGAAAAGCGGAACACAATAGCACATAGTTAAAATATATAAAAAATCAGATAAAAGCAAAAAATTGCAGTTGAGCGACCGTGCTAAAACCACGGAATTCGGGAGTGCCTAACACCTTCTCCCGGGTTAACAGAATTCCTTATCCAGGTTTCTAGTTTCGCAGACTGTAATACAGAGTCATAAATTTCCTCGGTTCGGGATTAAACCGGTGACTTGGGACACCATTATTTTCCCAAGTGGCGACTCTGAATAATTAAATAAATTGATCCCGTTCCGACTGTCCTTTAAGTGGAAAAACTCCTTCCCTGATTATTATTATATCTCTTCACGAGGTGTAGTAGTAAACGGCGGTACATTTACGTATTTGTGCGGTGAAAAAAGGAGGTGTGACAGGAGGTTTGTTCCACTGCATTGTCAAAACCAATTAGTGTTATGTAGCATGGTATTGTCTTATCTTCGAGTCTCATTTGAGTGAGGACTCTTGGATGGATAATACAAGTGTCGCTTCCGTCATCAACCATGATCATCTTAACGCCAGTGTCAGCAATACATAAAGTTATGACTAAAGCATCATAGTGAGGAAAATACAAACCGTCGGCATCAGACTTATCGAAGGCGATACTTTCTTCGAAGTCGTCATACCGTTCGTGGGTGATAGTTTGCTTTAATTTGTGTGAGGTGGTGAATTTTACATGATTGATCGCTGAATCATCGCCTCCTCGTCCGCTCGTACCTCGGCGCAGTAGGCGTTGTGAATCTCCTCCCATGTGGTGGGGGATACTTCATGAGTCGGCTCAACAACTTATTGGTTGCTCTTGAACCATCTCTGCTCAGCCCGTTTTTGAAGGCTGCTACTGACATGCCTTCCGATATGTTTAGTAGGCTCATCCTCACTTTGTTGAATCTGGCCAAGAAGTCCCTGAGTCCCTCACCTGCGGTTTGCCGGATGACAAAGATATCGTTGACCGTGGCCTCACCTTTCTTTGGTCCTGCATGGGCGGTGGCAAATTTATCTGCCATTTCTTCGAATGTCGATATCATTCTGGCTGGCAGCTGCGAGTACCATGTTAATGCTCCTCCCGTTAATGTTTCCCCGAACTTTTTCAGCAGTATGGATGGTACTTGTTCCTTTGACACATCATTACCTTTCACAGCGGTCACATAGTGGATCAGGTGGTCTTCGGGGTCTGTCGTCCTGTCATATATCCTTAAATAAAACGGCATTTTGAAGGTTTTTAAGATCGAATTAGGTGTAGCTTCTTCACTATAGGGTTGTTCAACGAATCTTCCCACGTCGCGCTTTAGTAGTAACTTAGGGGCGTCGGGAATTTTGTCCACCCTTTCTTGATGCTCTTTCATTTGAAGTGCCTTATTTTTTATTTCCATTTTCTTTAGGATGACTGCAAGTGTACCATCGTTGGTCTGGTCATTGAAGTGGTTGTTGTTTGTTCGTATAGTGTCGTATTCATTGGTGGTAGCGATATCAGTCGTCACTGGGTTCTTAGCGTTGTTTTGGGGCGATTTCTTGAGTAAGCTGCCTAGGGTGTTCATCATCCATTCTTCTAGTAGTTTCTTGACCATTGGGGGTGGGATTTCTGTGACGACCCGGCCCGTCGTCACAAGAATTACCACCCCGTTATGTTGTAAATACATGTTTTATGATTTTATATCAGTGTTAGAGTCTATCGGGTGAGTTAGGAGTGAATTGGATTGGAAATGAGGCATATAGCCTTTGTGAAGGAAACTTGAATAAGGAAAGTCAACCCGCAGTTGACTATGTGGTTAGAGGGCTCGGAATCGGATTCTGATGATTCGTTTAGTTTCGGGAGGTGATTTGTGACTTAGGGGAGCGATCGGAATTGAATTTGGAGGCCCGGTGTAGAAATAGGCTTGAATTGGCTAAGGTTGAATTTTGGCGAAATCCGAACGGTAGGTGAGATTTTGATCCGGGGTCGGAATGGAATTCCGACAGTTGCAGTAGCTCCGTTAGGTGATTTTGGATGTGCCTGCAAAATTTCAGGTCATTCGGACGTCGTTTAGTCGGGTTTTTGATTGATTGTGTAATTCGGAATGTTTTAAGGAATTTAGGCTTGAATTTGATGTGAATTATGGGTTTTGGTGTTATTAGACGTGTTTTGAGGACTGGAGCAAGTTCGAATAAGGTATTAAGATGTGTTGGTGTGTTTGGATGAGGTCTCGGGGGCCTCGGGGTGATTTCGGATGGTTAAACGGGAGAAAATGTGGAAAATTGCAGGTTTTTGAGTCTGTTCTATTGTTTTCGCTCCTGCGGAAATGGGAGCGCAGGAGCGAGTCCACAGGAGCGAACAAGAAGGCGCATAAGCAGGATAGACCGCTGAAGCAGAGCCTGGCCCGCAGGAGCGGCTTCGCTAAAGCGAGTGGGCGATCGCAGAAGCGGTCCTGAGGCGCGATGGGGAGGTCCGCAGAAGCGGGTGGTTGATCGCGGAGGCGAGTCCGCAAGAGCGGACTCTTGATCGCAGAGGCGGAGAGGACCGCAGGAGCGGATGAAAATCCGCAGAAGCGGACTCGTAGGAGCGGTCCTTGGATCGATGGTGCGGAAATGGCCAAAAGGGCCTGGGTTCGCAGAAGCGACCAATTGGTCGCAGAAGCGGTTCCGCAGGGGCGGAAAATGGTCCGCAGAAGCGAACATCGCAGTGAATTAATGGTATCAGAAGTTAGAAAATTTCGGAAAACATTTCACACATTTGGGTCTCGGCTTTAGAGGTGATTTGGGCGATTTTGAAGAGAAACTCAAGGGAAACCATCAGGTAATCAACTATGGACTTAAACTATGATTAGTATTGATAATATTATGCAATTATATCATGAAAATGGAGGAATTTGGGGTGATTCATGGAAGATTTAACCCTAGGCTCGAACTTTAGAAAAACCAAGGTTTTGAATGGGCAAATGGAGTCCGAATTTGGAAAAATTGATATGCTTAGACTCGTATTGAGATGAGGGTTCCGAATATGTGACTTTTGTAATTTTTCGACAAGCGTACCGAAAGTCGGGTTTTGACAACTTTGGGAATTTTGATGTAAATTGAGTTGTATTGATTGGGTGTCGTCCCATTGGCCTAATTTGTTGTGTTTCTACTGTATTTGATCGGATTCTACGCGTGCGGAGCTTGATTCTCGTGGCAAGGGCATTGCGGAGTAGTCGTCGCGCCGTATTGAGGTGAGTAATAGATGTGGGTGATGACCGGCGGGTTCGAAACCCCGGTATACCACTTTGTGACGCTGTATAGCGGCGAGACACGTACTCTCTTGTGAGTGCGGGGTCGATTGTGATTGGGGACTATGACTTAGTCCGACTTGTTGATACCGTATTGTGATATTAGGCTATTCTTGAGCCGTTGAACCTCCTTCTCGGATGGTTGCATATTATATATCGTGATATTGGCCACTCTTGAGCCGAGGAACCCTCTTCTTGGGAGGTAGAGTATACTTGTGGGCCATGAGCCAGTTATTTGGATCCCGCGAGGATCGTTATCATTGTCTTATCATATAGACATGCTAGTTTACTACTAGTCCGCAGCTATTTCTGTTATCATGATATTTTTAAATCTCTGGAACTTGATATTTCTGTTTTCAACTGAAAAATGATAAAAGATGTTTCAAACTACTTTTGAGCCTGCGAGGCTGTGATTGCATATTAGTTGACTAGTAGTGGATCGGGCTGCGCGCCGCAGCAGTATATATGTTGGATCGGACTGCACGCCGCAGTGATATTGTGCTTGGGCTGTAGGAGCCCCTCCGGAGTCTGAACCACCACAGTGAGCACGGGTACCCAAATTGGATCGGGCTACGCGCCGTAGCGGTCATATCATGCATTGCATTGCATTTAGCTACATCTGCTAGTCGTTATACTGTTTTGCTGGTACTTATTGGTACAGGTACAGTTGATATGGATTCTGTGACAGGGTATTCGATTACAGCTTTACATAGTGCTTTATTGCGGATTTCTTATCTGCGTTGTCTTACCCTTGTTTATTACCACTGAGTCTGGCAGTACTCATTTTACTCCCTGCACCTTGTGTGCAGATCCAGGTACCTCTCAGCAGTGATCCAGTAGCTGTGCGAGGCGACGTTTGTGGATATTCGAGGTAGCTGCACAGTCCGCATGACCCGATATTCCTTCTCACTGTCTCTTGATTTCGTATTGACTTTTCTTTCCGCACTTGGTATCTTGTAAACCTTTATACACTCATGTTCAGTAGAGGCTCATGACTCTTGACCCTTCGGTCTATGGGAGTTGATGTATTATGGGACTTGGTTCCCCGTTTTCGTTATATGTATCGTTGTTGCTTCGTGAATTAATATGCTTAAATAGGCTTAAAGAGAGCTTCTAGCTCCGTTGTTGATATTGATTGGTCAGGCTGGCTTAGCAATGTGCTGGGCGCCATCACGACCGGATTTGGGGTCGTGACAAGTTGGTATCAGAGCCTAGGTTTACTAGGCCTCGTGAGTCTTGAGCCGGTTAGTAGAGTCTTGTGGATCGGTACGGGGACGCCTGTACTTATCCTCGAGAGGCTGCGAACCTTTAGGAAAACTTCACTTTTCTTGAACTCCGTCGTGCGATCTTGTTGTTCTGAGAACTGAACTTCTATATTCTATTCTCTCGCGGATGGCGAGAACGCGAGCATCGGGACGAGGTGGACGACCTCCGTTGCCACCGGTTAGAGGCCGTGGGCGCGGTCGTGTTAGAGGTAGAGGTAGGGCGGGCGAGACAATGCCGAGCTCGACCCGCTTGTTGTACCGGTTCGGGAGCGGCCCCGGTGGTTGATGCTCCGGCGGCCCCAAGTTCGGGGCCGGACTATATCTATTGCTATTCCCGGTGCTTCGGGAGACTCTTGCTCGGATATTATCGGTGTGTTCGGTTTGGCTCGGGTAGTTTCGGCTACCGCTACGGTAGCGACATCTCGGTCGGGGGTGGTCGGCGGACCCCTGCAGCTCGCACACCGACCCGGTTGTTCGGGGACTTCGGACGCCAGAGCGATCCCCGCTCGGTGGTTGCACCGGTTATTCCTCCGGTTGCACCAGCTCCAGCTCCAGAGCATATGGTTCAGGTTATGCCCGATGACGAGCGGCGTCGTCTTGAGAGATTTGGTAGACTTCAGCCACCCCCATTTCAGTGGCGTTGAGGGCGAGGATGCCCAGGGTTTCTTGGACAAGTGTCGGAGGATGTTGCGGACGGCTGGTATTCTTGAGTCCAGCGGGGTTTCATTTACTACCTTTCAGTTCACCGGTCCCGCATTTGATTGGTGGGAGGAGTTTGAGAGGCATAGGCTTGCAGGAGCAGCACCTCTCACATGGCAGCAGTTCTCTACTCTCTTTCTAGAGAAATATGTACCTCGGTCTCGTCGCGAGGAGCTACGTCGCCGGTTCGAGTGGTTGATTCAGGGCGACATGTCTGTGACTCAGTATGAGCTTAGATTCACTCAGTTGGCTAGGCATGCCACATGGATGATCCCTAATGATAGGGAGAGGATCAGGAGGTTCATTGATGGCCTCAACTACTCTATCCGCATTCTTATGACTAGAGAGAGAGTTTTATCATCATCATTTGAGCAGGTTGTTGATATGGCACGCTCCATTGAGGCGGATCGTCGCCGAGAGAGAGAGGAGCGGGAGGCCGAGAGGCCTCGTGGTTCTGGCAGTTTCAGTGGTGCTCCATCTAGAGGGCATTTCCAGCAGAGCAGAGGTCGCTCATCTAGACCTTCTCATTCAGGCCGCTCAGAGCAGAGTGGAGGTTCTTATGGTCGTGGTCGACAGGGATTTCAGCAGGGTCAGTCATCACTTAGTGCCCTCCCAGCCCAGAGTGCAACACCTACTTCTCAGCCTAGGGTTCTTCTGCGGCGAGGGGTTCCCTTCAGTCCCCTTCTCCAGCACCAGGTGCGTGTTATGAGTGTGGTGAGTTTGGCCACATGAAGAGACAGTGCCCTCGACTCCGTAGGGACAGGACTCAGCAGAGGGATCAGCCCTCCTTTTCAGCACCATCTCAGTCTAGTAGAGGTGGAGGTCAGTCTTCTCGTGGTCGCCCCAGGGGCGATGAGAGATCCGGTGGAGGCCAGGCACGGTTCTATGCACTTCCTGACAGGAGTGATGCAGTTGCCTCCGATGCTGTAATTATAGGTATCATTTCTGTCTGTCATATAGATGCCTCTGTTCTATTTGATCCAGGGTCCACATATTCTTACGTGTCCTCTTATTTTGCACATCATTTGGGTGCGACTCGTAGTAGTCTTGATTTGCCTATTCATGTATCCACCCCCGTGGGTGATACGATCGTTGTGGATCATGTCTATAGATCCTGTGTTATATCTATTGGGGGTCTGGAGACCCAGGGCAGATTTGTTATTGTTGGGGATGGTGGACTTTGATGTTATATTGGGTATGGACTGGTTGTCTCCGTACCATGCTATATTGGACTCTCATGCTAAGACAGTTACGTTGGCCATTCCTGGTATTTCTCAGATTGAGTGGCGGGGTTCGACCGATTTCGTCCCTAGCCGTGTTATTTCGTTTTTAAAAGCTCAGAAGATGATTGAAAAAGGGTGTTTATCGTACCTAGCTTTTGTGAGATATGTGGGACCTGAGTCTCATAGCATTGATTTTGTACCTGTTGTGAGGGACTTTCCAGATGTATTCCCCTCAGACCTGCCGGGCATTCCGCCGGACAGGTGGTGTAGATCCCCCGTGGGATGGTTTGAGCCTGGTGAGGTTAGATTGATAGGGACTGAGTTAGTCTAGGATGCTCTAGATAGAGCAAAGTTGATCCAGGAGAGGCTTCGTACAACACAGTCTCGTCAGAAGAGTTATGCGGACCGTAGAGTTCGAGAGTTGTCTTTCATGGTTGGTGACAGAGTATTGTTGAAGATTTCACCTATGAAGGGTGTCATGAGGTTTGGGAAGAAAGGAAAGTTGAGTCCCAGGTACATTGGTCCTTTTGAGATACTTAGGAGAGTTGGAGAGGTGGCATATGAGTTGGCCTTGCCGCCCGGCTTATCCAGCGTTCATCCAGTATTCCATGTGTCTATGCTCCGGAAGTACATTGGAGATCCGTCTCATGTATTAGATTTCAGCACCATTCAGCTTGATGGTGATCTATCCTATGATGTGGAGCCTATTGCCATTTTGGGACGGCAGGTGAGAAAATTGAGGTCTAAGGAGATTGCATCAGTTAAGGTTCAATGGAGAGGTCAACCCGTGGAGGAGGCCACTTGGGAGATCGAGCGGGAGATGCGGAGCAGATATCCTCACTTGTTTGAGACTTCAGGTATGTTTCTTGACCCGCTCGAGGACGAGCGTTTGCTTAAGAGGGGAGAATGTGACGACCCGGCCCGTCGTCACGAGAATTACCACCCCGTTATGTTGTAAATACATGTTTTATGATTTTATATCAGTGTTAGAGTCTATCGGGTGAGTTAGGAGTGAATTGGATTGGAAATGAGGCATATAGCCTTTGTGAAGGAAACTTGAATAAAGAAAGTCAACCCGGAGTTGACTATGTGGTTAGAGGGCTCGGAATCGGATTCTGATGATTCGGTTAGTTCCGGGAGGTGATTTGTGACTTAGGGGAGCGATCGGAATTGAATTTGGAGGCCGGTGTAGAAATAGGCTTGAATTGGCTAAGGTTGAATTTTGGCGAAATCCGAACGGTAGGTGAGATTTTGATCCGGGGGTCGGAATGGAATTCCGACAGTTCGGACGTCGTTTAGTCGGGTTTTTGATTGATTGTGTAATTCGGAATGTTTTAAGGAATTTAGGCTTGAATTTGATGTGAATTATGGGTTTTGGTGTTATTAGACGTGTTTTGAGGATTGGAGCAAGTTCGAATAAGGTATTAAGATGTGTTGGTGTATTTGGATGAGGTCCCGGGGGCCTCGGGGTGATTTCGGATGGTTAAATGGGAGAAAATGTGGAAAATTGCAGGTTTTTGAGTCTGTTCTGTTGTTTTCGCTCTTGCGGAAATGGGAGCGCAGGAGCGAGTCCGCAGGAGCGAACAAGAAGGCGCAGAAGCGGGATAGACCGCTGAAGCGGAGCCTGGCCCGCAGGGGCGGCTTCGCTGAAGCGAGTGGGCGATCGCAGAAGCGGTCCTGAGGCGCGATGGAGAGGTCAGCAGAAGCGGGTGGTTGATCGCGGAGGCGAGTCCGCAGGAGCGGACTATTGATCGCAGAGGCGGAGAGGACCGCAGGAGCGGATGAAAATCTGCAGAAGCGGACTCATAGGAGCGGTCCTTGGATCGCTGGTGCGGAAATGGCCAAAAGGGCCTAGGTTCGCAGAAGCGACCAATAGGTCGCAGAAGCGGTTCCGCAGGGGCGGAAAATGGTTCGCAGAAGCGAAAATCGCAGTGAATTAAGTGTATGAGAAGTTAGAAAATTTCATAAAACATTTCACACATTGGGTCTCGGCTTTAGAGGCGATTTGGGCGATTTTGAAGAGAAACTCAAGGGAAATCATCAGGTAATCAACTATGGACTTAAACTATGATTAGTATTGATAATATTATGCAATTATATCATGAAAATGGAGGAATTTGGGGTGATTCATGGAAGATTTAACCCTAGGCTTGAACTTTAGAAAAACCAAGGTTTTGAATGGGCAAATGGAGTCCGAATTTGGAAAAATTGATATGCTTAGACTCGTATTGAGATGAGGGTTCCGAATATGTGACTTTTGTAATTTTTCGACAAGCGTACCGAAAGTCGGGTTTTGACAACTTTGGGAATTTTGATGTAAATTGAGTTGTATTGATTGGGTATCGTCCCATTGGCCTAATTTGTTGTGTTTCTACTGTATTTGATCAGATTCTACGCATGCGGAGCTTGATTCTCGTGGCAAGGGCATTGCGGAGTAGTCGTCGCGCCGTATTAAGGTGAGTAATAGATGTGGGTGATGACCAGCGGGTTCGAAACCCCGGTATGCCACTTTGTGACGCTGTATAGCGGCGAAACACGTACTCTCTTGTGAGTGCGGGGTCGATTGTGATTGGGGACTATGACTTAGTCCGACTTGTTGATACTATATTATGATATTAGGCTATTCTTGAGCCGTCGAACCTCCTTCTCGGATGGTTGCATATTATATATTGTGATAATGGCCACTCTTGAGCCGAGGAACCCCCTTCTTGGGCGGTTGAGTATACTTGTGGGCCATGAGCCAGTTATTGGATCCCGCGAGGATCGTTATCATTGTCTTATCATATTGACATGCTAGTTTACTACTAGTCCGCAGCTATTTCTCTTATCATGTTATTTCCAAATCTCTGGAACTTGATATTTCTGTTTTCGACTGAAAAATGATAAAAGATGTTTTCAAACTACTTTTGAGCCTGCGAGGCTGTGATTGCATATTAGCTGACTAGTAGTGGATCGGGCTGCGCGCCGCAGCAGTATATATGTTGGATCGGACTGCACGCCGCAGTGATATTGTGCTTGGGCTGTAGGAGCCCCTCCGGAGTCTGAACCCCCACAGTGAGCACGGGTACCCAAATTGGATCGAGCTACGCGCCGTAGCGGTCATATCATGCATTGCATTGCATTTTAGCTACATCTGCTAGCTGTTATACTGTTTTGCTGGTACTTGATGGTACAGGTACAGTTGATATTAATTCTGTGACAGGGTATTTGACTACAGCTTTACATAGTGCTTTATTGCGGATTTCTTATCTCGCTGTCTTACCCTTGTTTATTACCACTGAGTCTGGCAGTACTCATTTTACTCCCTGCACCTTGTGTGCAGATCCAGGTACCTCTCAGCAGTGATCCAGTAGTTGTGCGAGGCGACGTTTGTGGATATTCGAGGTAGTTGCAGAGTCCGCAGGACCCGATATTCCTTCCTACTGTCTTTTGATTTTGTATTGACATTTCTTTCCCAACTTGGTATCTTGTAAACCTTTATACACTCATGTTCAGTAGAGGCTCATGACTCTTGACCCTTGGTCTATGGGAGTTGATGTATTATGGGACTTGGTTCCCCGTTTTCGTTATATGTATCGTTGTTGCTTCGTGAATTAATATGCATAAATGGGCTAAAGAGAGCTTCTAGCTCCGTTGTTTATATTGATTGGTCAGGCTGGCTTAGCAATGTGCTGGGCGCCATCACGACCAGATTTGGGGTCGTGACAGTTTCTTTGACCACAGATGTGGAAGCTCCTTTTTGGTGCAAGATCGTCAAATCTTCAGATGGAGAGGGTGAGATTTCTCCCTCTTGAATCCTGCCAGGTATTATGCTCAAAATATATTCTCTACCTGCTTCGTTGAGGGGGCTAACGAGGTTGGATGTGACACTGGCTATTGCTTTCAATCTTGCATCATTTTCTATCATTTTTGGTATCGTTAGGATGTGAAGGAAGGTGTTCTTGAGATTTTTAGGTGCAAACTATGATTTTGATTGCTGAAGTCCCCATAGATGGCGCCAAATTATTTGCGTCGAAAGTTAATGAATACTTAACAAGCAAATACAATCAAAAGTAGATCGAAGGTCAATCGTAATCGAATATAATCAGACCTAGAAATTTATATAATATTCTTTATTGCTTTTTATTTATCGAGTGTTCTAGAGAGTAATAATGTAGAGAAAGAGAGAGATTGGGAGAGATATATAGAGAGTTTCTATTAGAAAGAAGGATCTGCCTTTACAACATTGGGATCCTCCTTTCTATAACAGGAGGATCTCCTCGAGATAATAAAGCAAAATAACATAATAATAGGCCACGCATCCTCGAGTGGACGACGATACTTGTTAATACGCTTTTGCTCTGACGTTTTGGGGGCGTACCCTCACTACGAGCATTGTTTAGCCCAAGGTCGTGGTCACAGCAAGAGACTGAATTTGACCCTATACAATACAAAAAACTAACCTTACTATCGATAACACATCTATACCAGAGTCTCATAAACATGCTATTACCTAGGACAACTTAATAAAGTTGGTGGCTTATCGTTAAATCTTGATAAAAAGGCCTTAATTTAAGAAGAAGAAAAGCTTTGTATATACTAGAAATCTATTTCTTAATTTTTTAAGATGCAATTAATATATTTTTTTAAGTAATTTGTTCTAATATTTTTTTAATTGATAGTATAGCTAATTCATCTTCTCTCCCTTGAAACATTATTGATCTTAGATAAAGTTTTATTAATTTTAATTTTGGAAAGCTTTCATTTGCATATTAACTATTACAAGAATTAATTACTTTATAAGTAATATAGGCATTTGAAAATGAATCAAGTCATTTCATTTAATTGAGTATATAGATTAGAGTATTATCTTATATTGGTAGCATTTTTCTTGATACTTTCAAATCGAAAAATAAGTCTAAATTATCAATATCGTAATGACTATTATGATAATTTTAAGGAACTTTTGATGTTAAGACAATGTTTTTTTTTTTTTACTTATCATTGTTTAGTAATCACAATTTTTAATCATTAAATAGAAAATCAAATACATTTTCATATATGAGCAATATTCATGTATCCTTTTTATATTTGTGTTTTTTTAGGTAGGCTTTCTACTCAAATAGTCGTGGACTAATGCACACCCGTAGCCATGGTTACAACAATCAATTCCAGGATAAGGTTCATGTGAAGTCTATAATCAAGACAAGGCGTGAATTTATTCATTCAATATAATTTAGACATTTAGATATTTTAGAATTACCTTTTCGCCTAGAAACAAAGGTGATTTTGTTTGTAACAATAAAGTCATTGAACTATGTCTACTGTACTTATAAGGCCACTCAACTCGATTTCTAAATTTTTAATTGCCTAATTAATACATATTTTACCCTCTAGATTACAAAATATTTACCTTCTTTATATTATTTTTAAACCTTTTAATATTGTGATTTTTTTTCTTTTTAATTTATATTATGAACTTACCTATAGAATAAATAAATATTATTTATAAATTAAAAACTAAAAAGTATTTAAGTATATATAATGCTGGAATAATAAAATAACGAGCAATATTAACTAGAATAATTTGTTAGTAATAATAATTGTGAGCACGTGATTTTTGCCCTACATGAGAATCACTCCCAGAAAATTCAAAACAAAATAGCTTTGGGCTACACTTGATTTTTGTGGATTTTGTACGGTCTCTCTGGAGCATTAACATTGATATGTGTGTTTATTTAGCTAGAAAATACAAAAAATACGCATTGCATATTTGGGAATTAAGTGCGCGTTATGAGAATACATCGGATATAGGAATTAATCGTAAGAAAATCAAAAAAAAAAATATATGTGCACTTCGTTTCTCGATCATCATGTGAGTTTATTTAAATGCCTAAATTGCATTAATCATCAAGTGTTAATTAATAGAGGTAATTTCATTCCCTTTAAATTAATTTGTTCAAAGTAGTTAATAAAATTGGACATAAATATGTAAACAAGCCCAAGAAAGGTTGAACAACCCAGGCCCAAGCCAAATCCGGCCCAGGCCATCGGATGCGCCCAAACGACACCGTAAAGGGCCAAGACATCCAAGCCATTGGATCATTTCGATCCAACGGTCGCCATTTCCCCTCACGGCCCGACCCATTCCCAGCCAAAGACCGACCCAGTCTTGCATTAGCATTACACGACGTCGTTCCCCCTAAGAAAAATGATCCTGGTCGTTGATCGTAAATGATCCTACGATCAGGATCGAATTTCCTATCTTGTATATAAATCAAATTTCCTACCCAGCCCCCCCAAGCCAAACCCGGCTCAACCTCGTCTCTCTCTCAACTTCGTCTCTTTCACAAAACAATAAACCCTAGCCGCCGCCCCCTCTCCCCTCGCCTGAAAACCCGGCGGCAACGACGCCGCCGGTCACCAAACTAACACACTTTGACCATCTGACCACCCCCAATCCAAATCTCGGATCCGTTTGCGTCGAATCATCCCCCATCGTGTCGAATCTCCATTCGAAGAGTTGAAGCAGAACCTGGACATACCCCAAGTTACCCCGAACTCACACCACGGCACCCCCTGACATCTCTCGTGCCCAAAACACCTTTGGTTCCGTTCGAATCTTACTAGAACCATTCGAACCCTAAATTGAGCACAAGAACCCTAGAAAAACAAAGGCCTGGGTTCTGTCCGAAATGCGAAGGAATTGGGGCCTCAATCGACTTTAGTCGGGTGTTCTCAGTCGGGAACACTCGATTAAAGTCCGTTGTATCCCCCAAAAGCAATGGGTCTCGAGTCTCAGTTCGAACCTCGCTCGGCTAGTTCTTAATTCCGTCTTGGAGGTATGTTTTCTTTCTTTATTTGTTCCTTTGGCTTCTTGTTTGCTTGGGTTACTTGTATTAATTTTGTTTTCAACTTTTGCTCATTGTTGTTCACTTTCTCCATCTGGCTTTTTATTTGGCCGAGTTTGTTTCTATTCGTGGTCGAGTGTGTGTTATAAACCGTGTAACTTATTAGTTTATAAGTTTCCAGTTTTGTCAAATACAATTCGAATCACTGGATGAACCATTTATTCTTATTGTTTGTTGTTGATTGCTGAATGTTATTGCCTGTGTAATCAATTAAATGAGTGTCGTCCGTTAGTTTCCATGCTTGGATACTAGAATGACTCGATAGTAGTTTGGATCGTGCCAGTAGTGTTGTTTCTTCCTATTCTTACTTTTGTGATTGAAGTGAACCTGTTGGTGAATCCAATTCTCTGTTTGAACCAAATTGCTTATATGTCACCCTTTGTTCTGTATAGTTTTTCACATGAACCTCATTTCTTGAGTCATAATGCTTCAATTCTGTTTGAATCACTATTTGAATTTTGACCAAGAGTTGGTTACAACCGTGTGTTGATCAATCAGTAGATAGTTTAATCAGCTTAGGTTTGAGCAGAGCTAGAATGGTAGGGTTCTTAATTAGTTAAACTTAAGGGGTCTATCAAGTGGTTAGTTAAATATCACTAGTTTAATATCAGTGGGATTTACTGCCACAGCAGAGCAGCCCACCAGTTGTCCCCTGCTACTGATTTTTAAGTGACAAACCCATGCCTAGACATGTAGTAGTGGAAGTAAAAGAGAATAATATGGGCAAAGATGGGGGAGGGGATTAGTTTAAGTGATAAGGGGTCTGTTTTAGCTATAAAATATAGGGAGGATAGACAGTAGGGGGGACGGATAAAAAACACATTGGAATAGACACACAGAGTAAGGGGACAATACACATATACAAGAATATAGATAGAGAGAGCTAGGAAGTATAGACCAAAAGACTGTTTCATTGGCTTTTGGTTACTGTTTTCGTGTGTTTTAGTTGGGAGTGGCTGAGTGTTTGGTCATTTGGTTGCCTGTTGTTCCTGTGTTGGTGTTGCTGATCTCCTGCTGCATGCTACTGCTGTGTTGAGTTTGTTGTTGGCTTGGGTTGTTGTGTGGCTGCTGTTGGTCCATTATTTGTGGTTGATTCTGCTGGGGTTCTTAGTTCTTCTGCTACTGCCGTTAGTTTATGCCTGGGTGTTGATTTGTTGCTGTCGTTTTGGCTCCTGTTTTCCCCTGCTATTGGCTGTTGTTACACTGCTGTTGTTGCCCTACTGCATAGCTGACCTTTCTCTCATCTTCTTGTATTACCATCTCCAGGTACACATCCCTGCCAATGAGAACTCTATTGAATGAAAAAATACATTTCTATTCAAAAACGAAGATGTAATGAAATGCTGAGTGAAAAAATGAAGTTCAAGTGTTGAACCATCTCTGTTTTCTTTGTATTTTTATCTTATTCTTTTCGTTCATAGTTTAGTGTAGTTTGATTTGAATTTTACTTAGTGTAATATGTATAAGTAGAGAAAAACACAACAAAAACAGTGTCATAGTTAGTGATAGTAGTAGTATAGTAGTGGTAGTAAGCAGTAGATCGTCTAGTTAAAGTAGATAAAACTCACCAAATAGGCTAGATAACCACAGATTAAATTGATTATGGCTTTCACAGTAGAAATATTGAATGATTCACATAGCAAACCGGATCTGGGATTCAATAATCTCGATTAGTTTGGGTTAAAAGAGAAACAGGTAAAACTTGAGGTAATAATTTGACTAAGATTGGCCTGTGAATATCAAAAACGATTGACTCATATCAATATGAGTAGTTAACCATATACCTGAATTTGTTTTAAAAGAAGAATGGTAACAGAGGTATGAAGTAATTCGCAAATTGGCTTGGGGATGTTGAATAAGTATAAGTTAAGGTGAATCCAGTAGAATAATCATGTATAAGCATCACTGAATCACTCGGCTTTGGATACTCGGGTCCCCTTGAAATAAGCAGTCAGGTTGTTTAAGTCATGTTTTCATATGATTAAATCATCGGGTATTCATTGTTAATTAAATAATTTTCCATTTCTTGGTATGTCGGCCTTTTAGGAAAAATAGGAGCATAGAAGTAGTTGGCTTTCATAAGCATTTAGTTATTATAGCTCAAGGTTAACGAATCATATTGTATAATGATCTTCGTCTTCTGACAAATAAATAAAAAATGATTTGCTTTCATTCCTAATTCCGAGTACTTGTTTCTTTTATATGAATTCTGCGCTATACTTTCGTTATTACAATTTGGTTTGGGCCCTATGTGTAACGCGGGCTTGGAATGCTTAGTACTAGAAATACGATCCAGGAAAAAACAATATAGAAAATATAGTATACATTAAGATTGAACTTTTAAAATTAGATTGGGATGAGCCTCGCCCGACATTAAACAAGCGGGGCCCCCATTTAGTAACAAGATAATAAGGTAGACTCGGGAAAGCTAATAGCGAATTCCCTAGCTTCTCCTAAAAAACTTAAAAGCCGATAGACGTTGTTTTAGGGCACGATTTAATGTACTTTCCTTTGAACGAGTGTGCACTCGGTGTGACTCAAATCTAAATCTCGACGAAACTGAAATACATTAGAGTCGCAGGCGTACTGGTTACGGTGCGGCTCGAAATGTGTTTTCGTAACGTAGCAATTCTTCTAAAAACTAAGAGCGGAGCATCAAAAGCACATAGTTAAAATATATAAAAGAACCAGATAGAAACATAAATTGCAATTGAGCGACCGTGCTAAAACCACGGAATTCGGGAGTGCCTAACACCTTCTCCCGGGTTAACAGAATTCCTTATCCAGATTTCTAGTTTCGCAGACTGTATTACGGAGTCATAAATTTCCTCGGTTCGGGATTTAAACCGGTGACTTGGAACACCATTATTTTTTCCAAGTGGCGACTCTGAATTAAATAAACTAGTCCCGTCTCGATTGTCCTTTAATTGGAAAAACTCCCTTGTGCCCTCGCGGGTGCGTAAAAAGGAGGTGTGACAATAATTATAGTACTAACAACAAAAATTCAGAAATTTATTTACACAATTCAAAATGAAAGAAAATAAAGATTGTAAAATATATATTCCATGTACGTAATATAAAAATAATTATTCAAATAAAAATATTTTTACAATATACATTATATATTCTTGAAAATTATTTTTGCAATATACATTGAATCGAACACTCAGAGTAGCGTTACCTTTGTGTGTTATAATTAGTTTTTACTAGACAGTGAGTAAGGACAAAAATCATAAAAGGAATATATAAATGACATATTTGGTTTCGACTCCACTTCTTTTTTCAAGTTATTATTATATAAATAAGTGATTCTTAATTTGAACTAAGAATTAGACGGCATGTTTTACCAAAAGATATTTATCTATTTATTAGATCTCTCTGATTGTTTTACGCGAAATATTAACTTATTTTATCAAAACAATTGTTTAAATTAAAGAACGATAAAACATGTTGGGCATTAGGAATCATGATAACCGAGAGAAGGTGGGTGTGGCTTCCATTGATGACAAGATGCGGGAACCGAGTCTCAGATGGTTCGGACATGTACAAAGGAGAAGCCCAGATAATTCAGTAAGGAGGTGTGAACAACTGGTTATGGAAGGCTCGAGAAGAGGCAGAGGGTGGCCTAAGAAGTATTGAGGAGAGATGATCAGGCAGGACACGGCGAGGCTTTAGATTTCCGGGGTTATGGCCCTTGACATGAAGTTGTGGAGATCGAGGATTATGGTTGTAACCTTGTAGGTTAGGAGTAGTTGAGTTTTCCCTTACTTTGTACCTTTGTGAAGCTAGTATGTGGTAGGATTTTTGTTTTAGATAGCTAGTGACAATGCTGTGTCTTGCTACTCTTTCGCTTCTCATAGTGTCAGGTCTATTTACTAGCTATTGCTTTTGCTTTGAATCTATCTTCTAGTTTTCATGTTGTTGTTACTTTTTCCATGATTTATGTGGTGGTACTGATATTGTCACTTCTTATAAGCTGATGATCTTTCAGAAATAGTCTCTTTACTCCCTCGGAGTAAGAGTAAGGTATGAATACACACTATCCTTTTCAGACCATACTAATAAAACTTTATTGGATCGTTATTGTTGTTATCATTGTTGTAATGCTAACTAAAGAGGTCAATCAAATTTAATATTGGTAGTTAGTGACACAAGTTGAACATCTAAACTACCATCAAATGTACGATGAATCTCATAAGAACCTCTAGTAACTTTTCATTTTCTATATTAATAAAATTAGGATTAATCAAATGAATAACCTGCATAATTTGTGTTAGGGGTAGTTTGGTAGGATACATTAGATAAAATAATGTATTAGCTTTGTGTATTAATAATACCTTATTTGATAGATATTTTACACATATGTATTAAATATGCAAGCATTAGTTATGCATCATACTTGGTATTATCCCTATGTATAACTAATACATAGAAAATCATGGTATTAATAATGCAACGGGTTTTAATGCATGCAATAACTTAGTTAAAGATAAAATTGCCCTTCATGTTTGATTAAAATATGCTAGTTATTATATTAATGAAAGTTTAAAAAAGTCCAAATAGTGAGAAATAAAACTATATCTCTAGTAAATAAATATAAATACTTGCATTTATATCTTTTTTAAAATTAATATTTAGTTTATATTATAATATAGGTAGATAAATCAAATAAAGTTTTTTAAATTTTTTCATATAAAAACATTTCTCAACATATGTTTCTTTTAAAAAGTTAGGCGATGAACTGGTTTTGAGGGTATTTTTGTAAACAAGCAATCTTTTTAGAAATTGTGCAATGTTTTAATACATCAAATCTAACAAAAATATATGTCAACATAACTAATACCAGCATAACTAATACCAATATTACCAATACACCCAATTCAACATATTCTTATACACCCTACCAAACGATCCCCTTATTTTATTGAATATTGCAATAGTTCCAACAAAAAGTTTCCGTCCAAATGAACAGTCACTTAAACTCAAGAAAATTATCCCAAAATAATTATTATTTTAGAAATTATATTCAAGACTAAATTTGTTAATTGTTCCGACTATATACTTAGTATTAGTAAGAATGCATAGTATTTAAGTGGAAAAAACCAATATGCTTTTATTAAATAGGTAATTTAGTAAACTACATCTTGTATTTATTAATTTTTAATACCGAAAGACCTAAAAGGACAATTAAAATAGAAGGGAAGGAGCATAAACTTTTATCTTGACATCCGTAAGATTGATGGTAGGAAAAACATTAGTATCTGTACAATTTAATTCTCGTGTTAGAGTTGTCGGACTATATTTATCCTATTTTAGCCTTTATTTTAATTGGGCAAAAATCTTAGATAACCTCTTAAACTTATTATGTTTTATAAAATAAACATATAAATTTATGGAGCGATCAAATAGTCATTTGAACTCATCGAAGTGTAACTTTTAAATATCTTTGTCCAACTTGGCATATATATCGCTTGATGAGCGCATGATAACTAATTTTAAATTGTTGTATCAGGAAATTAACGGTAAAAAATCCCTCCTTATATAATTCATACCCGATACTACTTTTTCCCAACAATTTAAAAAGCCGTAGCCCATAATATTCCTCTTCTCCATGGCTGAAAACTATTTAAGCCAAAAAATTCAGAGGTCATTTTATGTGTTTTCTTCTATATTTTTCTTAAATCAAAGTAAATGCTTCCATATATTTTCCTTTCTAACTTGTTATCTTCCTTCTCCACCTTTACATGATTTCCTCTTGATCTTGCTGATGTTTGGATGAAATTTAACTTTAAAATTAAAAGAAATATGATATAAATTAGATATGAATGTGATGGGAGTTGGGTATGAGAAAGCGAAGAAAATTAGAAGATGAATAAATGAATGATATTATTTTGCTTTAGAATATTATTTGCTTACGTGGAAAAGAAAATACACGCATTAACATATTATGCATTTATTTGCCATGTAAGTGGCGTTTGGACCTCACGCATAAAGTCTAACATGCAGAAGTGTTTAAAAATTTCATTTTGGACAAGTTCAAATATGTATCTAGTCACCCCATAGTTTATATGTTTATCTTACAAAACGTACCAAATTTAAGGGAATATCTAAGATTTGCCCTTTTAATTGTTAATTCAATATGAATGAGCTAAAACTCGAGTTGTAAAGAGAAAGAGTAGTTAATTAAAATTTCCCTTATAATTTTTTGAAAAGAGAAGGTTTCAACAACTAAGCATCAAATACAACTAACTTAAAGTAAGGAGACGAAAGGAAGCAGACGAAATGTTAGGTTTTTACAAACATAAGGCGCTGTTCAAAAATCATCAAGAGCAAAATTCACTTCTCGTCATGTTACTATGTTTGAATTAAAAGTAACAAATTGCATTTATGCATGATACAAGTTACAGAATGTTCATAAATATAAACGTAAATTTTCAAGCTAGAGCAAAGAGTTATTAACAAATTTATTTAAAAGAATAAAACAAGAAAGAATTTGTCGGTTCCTTAAAGCACAAGGTGGCAATACCGTCATTAAGATTTCAAACTAAGGGCAATATCGTACAATTAAATACAAAGTATTTAACGAGGCTACGGTAATTACCTTTCGACGCGACAAGCAAGGAAAGCTTCAGCAAGAAATTTAGCTGCTGTGGAATGATAGAGTCACAAGTCTGTGATAGTACAATACTCACAGCCATTCACAAAATGCCACGTAGTAGCCGGAAATCATGAGGTTGAACCTCGCTGTCGGACGAATATTCGTCTTCCACGCGCTAATAGGGAGGTACAAACACCTCCTTTATTTCACAAGCAGAGCAACTTCCCTATGTCCTTCATCAAAATAGAGTAGTGAAACTTCTGCGCGTGGGGAAAGGTAGATTTCGTTGACGGTGTTGCTAGAAACTTAGTTGCACGTTCTTGGGAGCTTTTAGGACAACTTCGTTTTGAGGCATTTAAGGACGTGCAATAGAAGATGCTACAATTATTATTTTATTCCCATAATGTGAACAATTTTTTTTGCACTCTCTCCGGTCTAATACCAATTTGACTTGGGTACAATCATTAAGAAAATTAAATTTTAGACAAAAATAATTAATATGATTAAATTATTTTTAATTAAATATTATAGTATTAATATGAAAAGTAAAGATTTTTTAGGAATATATATATATATATAAGGGTTATTAAAAAATAAATTAAATTTTTTATTAATTATATAAATAAATACTTATTTTAGAATAAAAAAAATATTAATCGCTCATTATGGATTGAAGGCGGTATGACATTATTGTTTACTTTAGTTTATGTGTAATTTTTTCTTTAATAACAATAGTATAGTCTATTCTGCGCAACACTTCAGTCAGTTACTTGCTATGGCCCACTGATAATTTGTCCACTATAGTATTTTTCGTTTGGCTCAGTTATTTGTCTATCGTATTTAAATAGTAATCCTTCTTGTCTATTTTTCTTTTTTTTTATGTGGTTTATAATATTTGATATTTATTTTCTTTTTTAAATATAAAGAGCCTAAGAGCATTTTGTTATATTAATAATATTAAAAAATAAATTTCTTAATATAAGTAAAATCAACCAAAAATTTAATTAAATTGAACCGGAGAAAATAGTAGATAAGAAAAAAGTAACTCGTATATTTAAACAACACTCACCTTTATTTACTTTTACTTGTTCACTATCGACTTTGTACACCTATTAAAATATAGTAATAAATAAATTATATAATTTATCAAGATACTTATATTAATTGATTTGTAAAATAATTTGAAATGAGTAATTAATGCTAAGGCAAAATATGAAAAATAAATTATTTTCTCTTGATATGCAAATAACGATAAATAAAAATAAATATTTATTTTTACTATAATTGAAAACTAAAAGTGATCGAGCGAGTACTTATAACATGTTTGGTCAAACTTCTCCCCTGGCCAAAAGTATTTTTTCTTCCTAAAAGTATTTTTCTCCCCAATTTGAGGTGTTTGGCTAAGTTTATTTTAGGGAAAAAAGTGTTTTTGACTAGAAGCAGAAATAATTTTGAAGAAATAAAAAAAATAATTACCAAAAATACCCTTTGCAATATTTGATATACACCAAAATAATCTTACTTATTTTAAGTTACTAAATAATATAAAATGACTTTTGAGATATACTTGCAAATTTATAGCATGATTTTTTGGTATATTTAAATTATCTTGAAAGAATAAAGTACTTTTCAATTTTATTTTTTTATTTTACTTAAATAAATTAAAAAACTTTATTATTATCTTTAATAATAAACAGTTGTAATTATTTATCTATTTATATAATATTAACTATTAAGCAAATCTCTTTATGTCCTTAATTATAACTGATAATTAAAAATATTTTTTGAAAAACTCGATCAAACACAAATTATTGCTTCAAAGTACTTTTCAAATTAATTAGACAACTATAATATTTTTCTCAAAAAGTATTTTTTTAGAAAAGCATTTAAAAAAAATCTCTAAATAAAAACTAATTTTTTCAATTTGACCAAATATGCTATTAGTAGTTATCTTCTTTAATGACTGGTTTCCTTAATTGAGAGCGCTGTTTCCGTATCACCGCCATAACGCACGGAAGTGAATTCACGTGTTGACCACTGTCTAATTTAATAGTGAGAGGGAAATTGATAAAAGTAGTAATTACAGGTACAAAGATAGCTCATTTGGAGGCCCACCAACTGGGCCCATTAAAATTAGCTGGTCCTACTCCTCTAATGCCCAAGGAAGAATAATCCAGGAGTTTAGGCCCATTAAGGTACAAAAGAGGGGTCTTTTCTTTTGTTTTCCGTAGTGTCGTCTCGGAAGAAAATATCATTGCAAATATATATATGATGGAAATTACAAGAGAATGACACTTTCAGATATTTCAATTATTACGTAAATAGTATACGATGATAAATCTTAACAGTCGAATTGCATTTCACAAAATTAAAATCTTAACGTTCTTCTGGCTGGTAGACGAGTCTAAAATTATTTGTAATTGCTGAACTTAAGCATCCTATTAGCTGAACTTTTATTCTCTATTTATTGAACTTCTAACATATTTTTGCTGAAGTTTTTTCACGTAAACTTAGTGTTGGATGAAATTATTATTTGTTATTGCTAAACTTAAGTATTCTAGTAACTGAAGTTTTGTTCTCTTTTTGCTGAAGTTTTTGTTTGTAATTGCTGAACTTAAGCGTTCTAGTAGCTAAAGTTTTGTTCTCTATTTCCTGAAATTTTTGTTTGTAATAGCTGAATATCGACATGTTTTGGCTGAAGTTTTTCACATAAACTTAGTGCTGGCTGAAGTTTTTGTTTGTCATTGCTGAACTTCAGCATGTTTTAGCTGAAGTTTTATTCTATGTTCGCTGAACTTCAGCATGTTTTAGCTGAAGTTTTATTCTATATTTGCTGAACTTCGGCATGTTTTATGCCATCACATAATAGATTTTTTGTAACAGATAACAAGTTTATCATAAGTAGAATTAGTAACTTAAAAACTAGATAAATAATTTGGCACAACATGTTAAAATGCATTGATAATGTACAACTCAAACCGACAAGTTAATATCATCCTCTTCCGAACTTACTTTAGAAAGTTATTCATAATTTGTTTTTAAATAATCTGATAATATACTTATGACAATTATCCACATGAACTGAAGTTTCATAGCAGCACCAACAACAGTAGAAGAAAGAAGAAGAAAAGAAAACGAAAGAGGAGAAAGAGTAGGAAAAGGGGCCGAAATTGTTTAAAAAGTGAGTACAAGTTAAAACTTTAAAAAAAAATGGGTATAGGTTAAATGGGGGCGACCAAATAGGGCGCCCCGTGCAATTTTTTAGTCATTTCTTTTGTTTTTCATCTTGTCCTGTGTAGAGACAAATCCAGGATTTCAAGAGGATGAGTGCACTAGTGTGAAGAGGTGGATCTAGAATCACTTGTTTTACTTTAGTCTCTCGCCATGAACTCGCTGCATTTTAAAAATTATCTATCAATGCCAGTTTAATTTTTTTTGGTAATTTTCACATATATATCAATACCATGTGCCAAAAATAAGTCCGTCTAAAGTGGAATTTGAACCACCAATTTTGCTCGTAGAGGTGCACCCAATCATATTGCACCATATGAGTTTTTGAGCATGGGTTCACTCACATATATTTAAGTCATAAAAGATGGCGAGCTTTTTTACAAAATATAAATATTTGGGGTAATTTTGAAATTATTAAAAAAAAATCCAACAGTGATATTTTGAACCAAATACGAGTTTTGGGATTTGGCAATTTTATTTTTCAAAATTTGTCAAAACATGAATAAATCTAGGCGTAATGGCTTCTTGGCCACTTAAATTTGCTTCGAATTTTAAAGCCGATACATGAACTTCTAATTTTTTCATTTTAGCACCCCCAACTCGATAAAAACACTTATAATGAGCCCCTTCCTTGGTGTGTGTATCTCAATTGCTCGAACTAAATACTACGTTAGATACTAAGACCATTTATTATTTGACATTTGTAATAAATGGGTCCCATCCTTTTTAAAATTAATTTACCAAATTTTATTTTTTGTTCTTTTTCCTTTCTTCTCCACCATATCTCCACCAAAACCTTCCCTTGCCCAGCTAGTATTTTCAATAGTAAAAATTCAAATATGATCCATCGGATCTTCTAAACAAAATCTCAAAATCATTTTGACAAGATTTTCATTGAAAAAACAATGGCATCTCGCCGACATTCGTTAAAATCAAAACTAACAGATCTCTTGCCAACCTATTACTTCACATCCTAAAAGTTTTGAGTAATTTCGCTGTCAACTCGCCAAAGAAGATTATCGAAAATAATGTCATCACCATACTTTTGGGGGGAAACGGAAAGAAAATGTGGGGATAAAAAAATAGGGGGGGGGTGGAAGAAATTGAGGGGGAGGGGGGGAGGGGAGGGGGGAGGGGGAGGGGGAGGAGGGAATAGATGTTGTAAGGAAGAAGATAACATATGTGGTACTAGAGGGATGATTTAAGATTTAGGATATTTTTTTTAATTTTTGCCTTTTATTTTTTTTCTTTTTCTTATTCCGATTTAATATTTTAAATACAGTAGTTCGAGTAACGCTCTTTTAATTTTCTACGTGATTAGCATGCACTTTGACCATGTTAGTTGTGCTACTATCAAATAAGCATAATCAACGATCATATGTGTTCACTTATAAGTAAATGATTGAGTTGATGTATTAAAACAAGAAAATTGAAAGTTTATATATTAACTTAAAAATTCGATGCAAGTTTAAGTAACCGAAAAGTACTTTCGCCTAAAATCTATAAACAAACATGTTTTGCCAAAAAAAATAAGACAAACTCTATGGTCACACGGCGCTTAAAGTGACATGAAATAAGCTTGTAGACATATGACACACGTCTCCTGCTGCTAATGTATTCCATTGGGTATATTTTCTTCCTTGCTTACTTGTAGAATAAAAAGAAAAAACGCATAAAAGAAGAAAATCATATAAAAACAGAAAGGTAGTAATATAGCATGCATGCTTACTGCTGCCTTTTAGCTCAGGTGAATATGTCTCCAATGCATCGGACAAAAGAAACCATTCTTTAGTTGGCTATGCTCAAACAAAGCTTCCAAAAGATTTACAGGTATAGCCCCATAGCCTAACCTCATGGACATGAAAGCAACTCCTCAGTCTTTGCCCTTCTTTTATTTTTTCCGTACGCAAGACAGAGATACTATATCAACATATCATAATAGTAGTATTCTTTGTTTTTCTTTTCAAAAAATGTTTTTCTTCCACAGGATATTCCAAATCTACTCGTCTAGGAGTTCAAATTTGGTGGCCAAGGTAACGGATACGCAATACAAAAGAAAGGGTCGATCATGATATAACGATTGACGGTTATTCTCGCAACAGTTGATGCAAAAAGCGGACAGCCGAGATCATAAAGTAACAGTAGTATATGTTTAGAAGTGGACATAATTAAAGAATATTTCTTTGAATATTCTTGATGTTATACTTTTTATGGTTTTTGGATAATATCCCCTATAGATAGGAAGAGAGGAAACAAAAGGGGTACTTCATTTTCTTGACAAAAAAACATATTGTAAAGGCTGACAAGAGAATATCTTATTTATTGATTTGTTGAAGCACATGTTGTTTAATCTTTATCCATAAATCCCAAGATTTCACTTACATTTGGACTTTTTACTTTTCCACGTCGCAGATAGAGAAAAGAGACATCCCAATCATATGATAATTGGGTGACAGATCCATTTTTATTACATTTATCGTCATTGGTTACATTTATTGCATACTTATACTATCATATATATTTATTATCAATCATAATATATCGAATCCGTTATTTGATATGTCTTAACACTACCCGTTTCATAAGTACTCTATTTTATTCGGTCTAGAATTCTAAATTTAACTAAGATTCACCACTTTAATTCATCATTAATTGGTTTAGCTATATTGGCTCAAACAACTCGTATGACTAATTTAGATTAAAAGAGTAAATATTTCTTATGAGAAAAACTTAGCAAACCAACTATTTAACATTTAGCCACTTTACTATGCGAAATAAAATAATCCTAGTTAAAACATGAAAAACTCCATGAACATTTATTAGCAGTTCAAACTTCTATTTTGAACCTTTACTAGTTCAAACTCCAATGCATTTTTCAAGCTTTACCTAGATGTATTTGTGGCTAAATAATTTTACTTTCCACATAAAAATGATTATTTCCTTAATTACATTTGAAATGATGACTATGAGAATACATGGATCGCTTAAATTTTTATTATAAATAAGGATGATCTTATTTAAATATCATACTAACATAAAGTATTGGAGAGAAAGTAAAGCAATATGGGGTTGGAGTAGGAGTAGACGAATGAGAGAGGTGAGTTGAAAAAGGAAGCGAAATGCATACATAAGGCAGAGAGCTGCTTTTCGAAATGGGTGTAAGCTGAGCTGACACAAAGGGTGAAAGGCCCAAGAGAATGGTTTCAGAGAGAGGCCCCTCATCAACAAAACATCGCTTGCACGGGCTTAGGAATGGCAAACGGGGCGGGGCGGGTGCGGGGCGGGGCGGTTTTCAGCTTATGCGGGGCGGGGCGGTTTTCAGTTTGTGCGGGGCGGGGCGGGGCGGGGCGGGTTCAAGAATTAAGAATTATATTTAATTGCGGTTGCGGGGCGGTTGCGGGTTATGCATTGTATAATACTTGCATCGCACATTTGCTGCTTTTCGTCAAAGAAGATTAAATCTTTTCATGCATTTTGCAATCCTTTTTCTTAATTAGAATCTGTTTTATAAACTTTCCCTTGCTTATCTTTATATCTTTATTTTAATTTTAAATTTTGTATTCATTAATCTCCTCTTTTCTTGCTCTTTTAAGCTTAGATGTGTGGGTAATATCATATACCCTAGTTATACATTATCAACATATTAGGATATTATCAATTTTTGGAGCATTAAAATATTGGTTCCCCTATCCCGGTAGAAATATTGCATACTAGTTTTAAGAAGATATATTTAAAATTGATTATTATAATTAACTTACTAATCAAATTACTATGCTAAAAAATATTTTCTAACAGGATTAATAGAAGACATACCGTAATTGATGTTTAATAATTAATTACAATTTGAATAAACATAATCCAAAGATTTTTATGTCTTTTTAACGGTTTAATATGAAAATGAACATATAAGTATATAACTTAAAAAATATTTGTAATCGTAGATCTTCCCTAACCATCTCAATCTGCGTATGACGTATGTGTATATCACCTTGTAAAAGATGAATTATTTTAAGGATTGATTCATATTTCTCAATAATTTGATTTTTTCTTGTATATACTAATAATTAACTTAAATATATCATACATGATACATGTACCAGAACGATCATTATTGATAATGTTAATAGATCCATAAAATAATACAATTGAAATTTTATAAAATATTAAAAAAATTCAATTGAAATTTCATAAAATATTGAAAACATTATGGACATAGGTGAAACTACCTAGAAAAGAAGGTAATAGGTTATCATTAATTTTTTTAGGTTTTTTTTTAAAAGAGAAACTACTTGTAAAAAATGAAAAATGAATTTTTTTTACTTTGCGGTGCGGGGCGGGGCGGGTTTATGCGGGGCGGGGCGGGGTGGTTTGAAAACAGAAAATATTCCTATGCGGGGCGGGGCGGGGCGGGTTAAACATTATGCGGGTTAAGGATAAACCCGCCCCGCAACCGCCCCGCACCGCCCCATTGCCATCTCTACACGGGCTAACCAGTTTTTCTGACTGATAAATGTTTGCAAAATCATTGAAAAATAGTATCCCTCCGGTTTAAAATAAGTAATTTTTTGATATTTTTTTATGATTCAAAATAACTAATTTTTTCGGATTTCAAGAATGACATAATGATATTTTTCCTACATTGTCCTTGAAATAAATAGTATTGGAATATGTGTTAGGAGTGTTTATGTGAGATAGTAAGGTTAAAATGGTCAATTCTATTGCTAATTAATGTTAAAAGGTGACTTTCTTAATATGTGTAAAAATATCTAAAAAATCACTTATTTTGGACCGAAGGGAGTATTATTTTTCTGCAATATAAAAAATTCTAACATAATATACTGAAAATTGATGCACTTGTGTAGAACTTCCACCATATTATACTAGAACTCCAACACACGAAAATGACATCATAATATACTTGAGATTGGATCACCTCTGTGAACTTCTACCATATTATGCTGAAAGTTCAATATATTATGATGGAATATTTTTTAAATTTGAACAGTATTTTCATTAAAATTTTTCTTTACATAAAAAATAACTAAATTTTAATTATTTTTAAAAATATAACTAATTTTCAATTTTCACTTAAAATTTAGCTTTTTTGAATTTTACCCCTACTTTTTGGCTTTAGCTTAGTTTTGAAGTGATGATATGTGAGAGTGAAGTCTGTCTCAGTCTCAATATCTTTTCGAGATGGAAAATTGAAAAGACTCCAGGTTGACTAGTTCTCTTTTCCCAATGTTAATGGATGTACTATTATTTAAAGATATCCAGTAGAGGTAATTTCATGTATGGTTATTTAATAATAAAGTCATAAAATTACTTTCTATATCACTAAAACCACTAAACTATACTCGTATATGTTAATTTCCTAAAAAATAAAACTTCACCGAAATTCAAAATTCTGGCACCGAAAGATGAACTTTTTAATTGATAACTTGAAATAGCGTTTAACTTTTAAACTTTGACTATATAAATAAATCTAACAATTGCAATTTATTTACGAGCTAATTACAAATAAATGTCTATAGTATACATGCATTGATGACCTACAAATACTATTCAAGTAATATCAAAATCTTTATCAGCAATAATATTTTTTGTTTCATAAACCAAATGACGTACTACAAAGTTATAAATATTCTCGAACAAGGAGGTACAACCTACTACCTGTGCAACATACTTTATAAAATGATCACCAAAATCATTATAAATAGGATTAAGCTTATCCTACACACAATCATTAGCCCCAACCAGGCCAGATTTCTTTCTTATAAAAGAGCCTTTGATATTGTTATTATTGTTTGGAGATATATCTCATACTTTAAAAGCATAAGAGCCAGTAGACTGTAGGAGTAGCAAACGGTCGGGTGAGATCGGATATGGTTCGGGTAAAAGGTGTGTAATAAAAAAAATGAATTTGATTCGATTCATATTTAATACAGATAAAAAATGAGTTAATCGGCGGATAATATGTGTTACCAATATTATCCATGACTTCTCGTATATGATCATTTTTTGGAGAATTCTTAGTCTTCTTAACTTGAGGAACCCCCAATTTGAGATTTCACAAATATAAAAGTTAGACTCATTGGTTATACATTGGTTACTTATTAGTTATCCATTTTCTATATGGATAATATGGTTCTTATCCATATTTGATCCATTTTTAAAAAGTTCTTTATCTAACTCATTTTTAGTAGATAATATGAGTGGTTAGCTATTTTTTTTAAACTATTTTACCACCCCTATTTGTCAACATGATCCTAAAGATTGATCTTGTGAAGGTTTTTGACAAACTGAAATGGTTATTTTATTAGGAAAGTTCTCGCTTCTTTTGACTTCCCTCTTAAGCTGATCAATCTTATTTATGCCGTATTAGTTCTAACTCCATCTCTATTTTGGTTAATGGAGGCAAAACTGTCTCTTTCTACCCATTTAGGGAAGTTATCTTTTTATTTGTTTAGGAATATTGACCAGTAAGTCTCTAGGAAAAGATGGCTCCCCAATAACTTTAGCAAAAATGACACTAAATTTGTATCGGTCAAAATCTGACCACACGATCGCGGCGATCACGACCTGCCCCCTATCATTTATGAAAGAAGTCAACAAAGTTGACTTCATCTCGTCATTACTACATTCGATATAAGTAATGAGGCCAAGGCCTTTCCACGACGAGAAAGCTTCTCTGATCCAACCATGATAAGTCATGGCAAGCACAAGAAGCTTTGGGGGACTATAAAGACAAGAAAGAAGAACTGAAAGAGGGACTTCCTCTCCTACTTCTTCTCCAACAGCCCGAAAGGGGAACAAAGCTCCTACAAATGGGACCTTTTAATTTACGGAGAAAAGAGGAAGCTTCATTTTTAACATTTAAAGAGGCGGCAAAAATAATTGTAACCTCATGTCCCTCTCTATGGAGAGGCATGGCACAATTCTGTCATGAATAAAACTTTCTTATCTTGCAGCTATTATGTTTTTCGATCCAGTATTAATTATGATTGACTATGATTTACCCATTCATCTCTTTCGATTGATTTGCTTAGAAAGAATTTAACATCTTTTGAGTCAAATAATTTGGCGCCGTCTGCGGGGATTTCCTAGTGAAAATACCTAGTTCTTCCTGGATCGAAGCTAAATAAACACGAGAAGAGAATCCAACTCACACTAGATTTAAAGGCAGCGCGCCAAGGAAAAAAAAAATCAAACGTGTTAGCAAGGGCTAGAATCCTCTGCCCTACTGGACTCGGACACCTTGAACAAAGGAAAGGGGTTCGACAATCTATTCTCCCCCTCTTCTAAAAAAAAAATCACCGGCCAGAGGCATTGAGCACTCTATCCCCACCCTCCATACTTTGTCAAATCGAAAACCGACATAGGGATATCTTGAATGAAGAGTCAAAAGCCATCTCGAGACATACATGATCTTTTGGGTAGGCAATATCTTCAAAAGAAACAACCAAAGTCAAGCGAGAAACTATGACACACGTATAACGCAAGTCCGAGCAGAATGTTGGTGCCTAGCACTCATGGCGGGGAATCATCATTACGAGTGATGGCTGTCGAACTAGGACTAAGGCTAAAGCCTTCGCCATTAATGATCGATAGGTTCGACCTCGTTCGAACTCATATAGGTTGTTAGTTTGATAAGTTCGAAATAACACCCTTAAGGCTAAGGCCTTCACCATCAAAGATCGACAGGTTCGACCTCGTTCGAACTCATACAGGCTCTTATTTCGATAAGTTCAAAATAATGCCCTTAAGGCTAAGGCCTTCGCTATCAAAGCTCGACTGGTTTGACCTCATTCGAACAAGGACTAAGGCTAAGGCCTTCACCATCAAATATCGACAGGTTCGACCTCGTTAGAACTTAGATAGGCTGTTATTTCGATAAGTTTGAAATAACACCCTTAAGGCTAAGGCCTTCTCCATCAAAGATCGGCAAGTTCGACCTTGTTCGAACTCAGACATGATGTTATTTCGATAATTTCGAAATAACACCCTTAAGGCTAAAGCCTTCGCCATCAAAGATCGACAGGTTTGACCTCGTTCGAATTGGGACTAAGGCTAAGGCCTTCGCCATCAAAGTTCGACAGTTTTGAACTCATTCGAACTTAGACAGGTTGTTATTTCAATAAATTAAAATATGACCCTTAAGGCTAAGGCCTTTGCCATCAAAGATTGACAGGTTCGACCTTGTTCGAACTCAAAAAGACTATTATTTCGATAAGTTCAAAATAACACCCTTAAGGCTAAGGACTTCGACATCAAAGATCGATAGCTTCAACCTCGATCGAACTAGGATTAAGTCTAAGGCTTTCGCCATCAAAGATCGACAGGTTCGACCTCGTTCAAACTCAGACAAGTTGTTATTTCGATAAGTTTGAAATATCACCCTTAAGGCTAAGGCCTTCACCATCAAATATCGACAGGTTCGACCTCGTTCGAACTCAGATAGACTGTTATTTCGATAAGATCGAAATGACACCCTTAAGGCTAAGGCCTTTGCCATCAAAGAACGGCAGGTTTGACCTTATTCGAACTGGGACTAAGGCAAAGGCCTTTTCCATCAAAGATCGACATGTTCAACCTTGTTCGAACTTAGACATGCTGTTATTTCGATGAGTTCGAAATAACACCCTTAAAGCAAATGCCTTCGCCATCAATGATCGACAGGTTCGACCTCGTTCGAACTGGGACTAAGGCTAAGTCCTTCGCCATCAAAGATCGATAGGTTGGACCTCGTTCGAACTCAGATAGGTTGTTATTTCGATAAGTTCAAAATAACACCCTAAAGGCTAAGGCCTTCGCTATCAAATATCGACACGCTCGACCTCGTTCGAACTCAGACAGGTTGTTATTTTGATAAGTTCGAAATAACACCCTTAAGGCTTTATCCTTCGCCATCAAAGATCAAAAAGTTCGACCTCATTCGAACTCAGACAAGTTGTTGTTTTGATAAGTTCGTAATAACACCCTTAAGGCTAGGCAACTCAGACATGTTGTTATTTCAATAAGTTCAAAATAACACCCTTAAGTCTAAGACCTTCGCCATCAAAGATCGACAGGTTCGAACTCGTTCGAACTCAGACGGGCTGTTATTTCGATAAATTCAAAATAACACCCTTAAGGCTAAGGATTCGCCATCAACTATCTACATGTTTGACCTTGTTCGAAATTGAACAAGCTGTCTTCTCGATAAGTTCATAATAAAACCTATAAGACCAGAAGCCTTCATCACAAAAAGAGAATCGGGACTCGCCAGACGAGCCCTCGCCTCGCAACGAGATCATAAATCAACTAAAAGAAAATGGAATGCGACACGAGTAGAAAAAAAGAGAATTATTTATTCATGGTCATAAATGCGGGCTATCGCTGCTTATATCTAGCCCAGGCTAGTCAGTTGACAAAAAAAAACAACAAGAAACAAACAAACACCAACCATCATATGAAATTAAAAGAAAAACAATGTACAACTTTTCCTTCACTCGGCGTCATTACAAACTTCAAAAATCTTTGGTTTGAAGAGTTGGAACATCCTAAATTTCTTCCTATCGGATGGGAGGAATCAGATAAGTTATTTTATCTAAATTCCATCAACCATCATCATTTTTAAGATTTGCTATAAAAAGGCTTTCTTCTCCCAACAGCTTTTCCTTCACTCGGCGTTATCACCGCCGTTGTTATTATCATATCCATAAGGCTCATCATCATCACCGCCTGCACCCCCATCAGCTTCGGGTGTCACCATATCATATCCACAGTTGGCGGAAGCCTCGCGAGCCTTCTCGGGTGCTTCCTCGTAGGTAGCTTCAATCATGCTGCCTGTTTCCCACAAGTTCCTGAAAATGTCTCGCTGGGCTTCAACGTAGACCCAAAGCTCATGAGTCTAGCAAGGAGCGACAGTACGAGACGGTCCAATCCGGGCTCCGAGCCGCTGATTCTCCTCCTATAAGGCCATGACTCGATCTAACAAAATCGAAGCCTCTTGGTCAATCGTGTCGATTCGCTCCTTGAGCCTCGCCTCCCGAAGGGTTGCAGTCACCCTCTCTGATTCTTGCTAGGACTTGAACATGCGAATAGTCTCTTCTAGGGCCGATGCCCTTGCTAGAGCCTCAGATGATGCTCTCTCAATACGCTCCAAACCAACAACCTTGCTATCCATCACCGAATGTTTCCCTCTCCATTCGGTGCTCATCTCCTCAACCCGAGCCCCGTGCGGATCTGTGATGACCCAAATGGTCATCACTTATTTTTTTCATCTGTTCCATGCTTCCGAGGCCTTGAAAACCTTATTTTATATTACCTCAATTACGTGCGCAGTCAAGACGCGTAGCCAAAATTTTTTGTGTGTTATAATATGTGAATTCTATGAAATATTTGAAGAATTTTGATATGAATATTGATATAGTTGACTTCGGTCAATATTTTGGGTAAACGGATCTAGACTCGAGTTCGGACGGTCTCGGAAAGTCCGTATAAAAATACGGGACTCCGACATGTGCTCGGAATCGAATTCCGAGGCCTAGAGCCCGAGATATGAATTTTTCTGTTAAATTATTTTTTTTTGAAACTATTAAGGAAAATGAAAATAAAATTGATTAAAAGACCGTGGTATCATGCTCATATTTTAGTTCCGACGCCCGGTATAAATCTTATATATTGTTTAAGCACTTTCTGCAAAGTTTGACGAAAATTGGACGTCGTTTGACATGTTTTGAACTATGAGTTCCAAGTTTGAAAGTTTATGAAGTTTAAAAGAAGAAATCATGAAATTGAGGTTTGATTCTATGAAAACGATGTTATATTGATGATTTGATCACGCGAGCAAGTTTGTGGTATGTTTTTGAGGTTGTGTGCGGCTCGGGTGAAAATTGGATAGGTCGTGAGAGCAATTTTTGAAATAAATCACAGCTGGTATTTCCCCCAGCTGATATCTTCGCAAATGCGAAGAAACAATCGTAAATGCGAAGCTGGACGGCCTGGGCAGGGACCGCAAATGCGATCTCAAGTCTCGCAAATGCGAAGCTTATGCTATTTGGACGCTGGTCGCAAATGCGACAAATACTTTGCAAATACGAAGTCATGCCATTTGGGCGGGTGTCGCAAATGCGACAAAGACTTCGCAAATGCAAAGTCATGCCATTTTGGACGGTGGTTGCAAATGCGACAAAGACTTCGCAAATGCGAAGTCTGAAGCCTGGACTGTTATGTTCGCAATTGCGAACAAAAGTTCACAATTCCCATATCTGCACTTGTGCAAATTTTATACTTAAACAAATTTAGACCCTCTTTTCACCATTCTTTCAAAACTCAAAACCCAATAGACGGTTTTTCAAGAGCAATATCACTCCAAATCACTTGTAAGTCGATTTTCACTCAATTCTTTCAATTCTTAACATCATTAAACATGTTTTCCATATGAAATCAAAGATTTTCATAGTTGAAATTGATGTTTTTGGGTAGAACCTAAGTTTTTCATAAATTGGGGAGTTGGATGAGGTCCGATTTCAAAACAAATCATATATTTGAACACGTGAGGGAATGGGTAATCGGATTTTGGCCCGAACCCCGAGTTTTGACCACGTGGACCCGGGGGCATTTTGGAAATTTTTGAGTAAAACTTTGGGAAAACAATTTTTATGCATTCAAATCAATTCATATAGTATTTATTAAAGTAATTGAACCAATTGTGATTAGATTCGAGCGAGCTGGAGGTTGAATTATGAGATAAAGCAATAGTTGAAGGTTAAGTGGACTTCAAGGCTTTAAGGTAAGTGTTTGATCTATCCTAGCTTGAGGGAATAAGAGAGAGTATAATAACTTGCTAATTGCTAAATGATCAAGTGCGGTGTATAGGCATGGTGACGAGAACTGTAGTTTCAACTAAAACCTCCCCACAGACGGCGCCAAATTATTTGAGCAAATAAGTGCCAAACCAATTTATAATGAGTTAAAGGGGTGCATCTCAGTTGAACTCAATAAATTCTAGATAAGATAAAATAAGGCTTTTGTATAACGAGTAGAGTTCAAGAGCATTAAATAGTGGACTTAATTTGTTATACTTGACAATAGCATAGATGGATAATAAATGTAAGCAATGATAAAAATTTTAATGGGAAAGAACTATCACCTAATGATTATATGATTAGGATGTTCCTTTTCTCTGACGATAGAATAAAAAAGCGAGAGATCCAAAAATGTGTATAAAATCTTGAGATTTATGAATAAGGGCCGGCCAACATGTGCTTGAATAAATGAATAAGCAACACTTTTGTATATTATTCTTTCAATTTTTACAATGTATTCCAGAAAGAAAAAAAAAGGCAGATCCCCTTTTTTGTTTCTATCTCTTCCTATTTATAAGGGACATTCCCCAAAAGCCTTAAAAAGTACAACATAAAGAATATCCAAATGAATATTCTCTACGTTCACTTCTAAACTTAAGTTATCGTTACTATCCTATGTTAGTTGCCCGCTTTTGGCGTCAGCCTTCATGAGGACGACCTTCAGTCGTTGTGTCATGGTCGACCTCATCATTTGTCTTGCTTATCCGTTATCGTGATTTCCAAATTCGAACCTATACATATGGAGCAAAATCGAGTAGCTGAGCTACATGCAAAGAAAAGGGTTGTGAATAAGCTTTTTGATATGATACGAATCCTAATAGTTCGTGTGATTTCTTGCTAATGATGTTGTTTATCCTAAAAACTGGATACAATTAAACTTATAATGTGGTTTTATAGATACGTTATTTCACCTAATACCAATTGATAAACATAAAGATAAGTAATGGAAATCGACAATAATATAAAGCAAACTAATATTTGAACAGAGCCATCGAGTTGGAATACCCTCGAGCTTAGTGGAGCAAAAACAGTTAAAAAGCCGCAAATTGATAGACAAGAGAATGTAAATTAGAGAGTGAATATTGTATTCCTTTGAACTGTGTCAATGTGAGGTCCTTACAATTGATGGGGACTCCTCTTTAGATAGTAGATGAATCCGAGTTAAGGTATAACTCTAATTACAAAAGTAAATCCCATAATTTGCCTAAACGACCGCATTTGATTTGATCTATTTCGGGATTTTCGTCATGTTCTTCGACCATTTACGGATATCTCGCTTTTCCATTATTGCGCTTCGTTCGAAGTCTGTCATATGGTCTCGACCGCCATTGCCTCGATCTCGACGAGCACCTCGATTCTCGAGCTAAATACCTTATCTTTGTGCTCTGATCTAATCCATTATGAGACTAACCGTCGACGTGATTCTCTCTTCTTGATTACATAATCGGTCAAGCCATATTTTAACCAGTGGCGGATTTAGGGGGGCGTAAGGGTATTCACCCGAACACCCTTCGCCGAAAAATTACACTGTATATATGAGGTAAAATCTATATATTAAGTTTTGAACACCCTTAACACTATCAAAAAGTATAGTTTAGTGGTTAAGGGTGTTCAAAATTTACATAAAGGTCATGAGTTTAATTCCCACTAGCTATAATTTTTTTTTTGAACACCCTTCGTGAAGGTTCTGGCTCAGCCACTAATTTTAACCGTATACAAATACTTTTGCGCAAACATATTAGGAACTGTTTTTAACATGCAAATTTTGAAATGTAACACTAATTTGGTATGAACAATTTTTGTACTACCAGGAAGCATTGCTCCCCTGGCTATGTAAATTTTGAACTATGTTTAATTTAAATCTATATCCATCCCCCACCCCCACACCACAGACACAAAAAAACACGATATGGCAGCAAAATTTAACGATGAAAAAAAAATTAGAATATATAGTAACATAAGGTTTAACCTGCATATATGGAAAAATATCAAAGACACGATACACCAGTAAGAGCATGGATTCAAAAGCTCGGATTTCTCACCCCAAATTCCAACACCACGCTCCTAAAAAAAGGAGCAAAAATAACGTTAAAAGAGTTATCTCTTCCCACGAGTTACAAGTGTTGTTTCCAATTCTGATGGTCCCACATTGAACAGATATAATCCAGCAGCACAGTGGCGACGTTAGTTCACGCGCCTCGTAACTGAGAAAATTTCCCAACATTCTGACCAAGTTATAGGAGTAATGTTTTTGTTCCAAAAGATATATAGGAGTACCTTTATAGATCGATTGATTCACATCACAACATATATTGTACTTCCCAGAAATTATTTTGCAATAACTATTAATATTAATATTAATATTATTGTGTAATAAATCAATTGTTATGTGTTGAACAATAGTGGAGTATATGATTGTGGAATAATTACCTCTTTAAAAGAACTCTTTACTTTTAGATTCTTAATGTATTGCTGAGGTTAAACTTTTTTCACATTTTGTCTTGCAAAGGTAAATACCGAGAGTTATTAAGCTAGTGTTTGACCATAGATCCTAAATTTATTATAAAAAATTTGATTTGAGTGAAGTTTGATTTGAAGATGAAACTATGTTTGGACATACGTTTTCAAAACATATTTTTCAACTTTATTTTGAAAAAATATGTATATAATTCTCAAGTTTAGGGATTTTGGCCCAAATTCAGCTTAATGACTGATTTTGGAATTTGAAAATTTTAATTTGGGATTTGGCCAAATTTGAGCAAAATTTATGACCAAACATGAGTTTTGAAAATAAATTTTAAATTTATTTTGGTAAAACTTATGGCCAAACGGCACCTAATATTACGGGATTCAATTTAGAAGATCAAGCATTGTATTAATTCTGCAAATGCTACATTAGTTACTTGAATTAGTTATGCAGAATGTTGTACCATATTATTTCAGAACAAAATGCTTCTAAATTCATATTATTAAAAAGATATTTTAAATTATATTGATTGGTATATAATTTAAATATCTTAAAAATAAATCGGGATTTGGATATTGAAAATATTCTCATGGAAGTACTCTATTTGGTTAAATAATTGACTTCGATAAGTTGATTAATTTTGAATAAAATAGTTTTTAGGAATCATATTATTTGAATATTAAAAACTAGGCGCTTAAATTTTGTATTTCAAATTCTATTAAGTATTTTTCTTGAATAACATGAAAAGAATATAAAATTTGAGCAAAGGTAGTGAAACGAGAATTTTGAGAAAAGGACTAAAAAGGAGAATAAAAAAAGACATAAACAACAAAACGAAACACCTCTGAAAAAACCTCGGATGACGAGATATGTTTGCGTTGTTGGTAGAGTAAAGTAATTATCGAATTCTCTGCAGGTTTTGTCACACGCTGCTGACTCCTCACTGCTGACCCCTCCCTACTCACTCCTTATTCCACCACGCCATCTTCGTCTTTGCTCTTTCATTAAGCTTGGTAGGGGCGCTTTTTCCCGAAAGAGTGCTACGCAGTATGAGTTCGAAAATAGTCTAGCTCTAATACGGAAATTGAATATTGGGCGAGAAATCAAAAAAAAAAACTTATAACTTATTTGGCCACTTTTAGAAGTAATTTTTATTAAATTGAAATATTAGGCCAAATTTTTGAAAAAATAAAAGTACTTTTGAGAAAAAGTAATTTATCTGCGAAAGTATTTTTTGAAAATATTTTTGAAATAAAAATACATTTAAAAATAATTTTTGAAAGTTTGGTCAAATACTAAAACACAAATTGCTCCTCACCAAAAGTACTTTCGAAAACTTTTGAGAAAAAATATTTTTTAAATAGACTTATTTTCACATTTTGGCCAAACAGGCTACTAGGCTTGTTTATGGAAAGAGGTCGTTTGGTAGAGTGTATATGAATAATACTCCATTATCTAATAAATATATCAGTAATGTTAAAATTAATAATAATGAAAGTAATTATTGAAAATTATTTTTCGTCTGTTTAAATATAATGTATTAAAATAATATGTATTGTATAATTATTTTTAAATTATTTGTTTACAAAGATACACTCCATATTCTTTGGAAAAGATTTGAAAAAATAATTATATCTTTATAAATATTAAAAATTATTATATTTCTAATGCCATGAATTATTATGTATAAAAATATAATATTAAATATAGTATATAACTAATAAAAGTATTAATTATACATAAATTAAAAATTACGAAACAAAAAAAAAACTACTACGTATATTATTTTCCCCATTACATACAACTCCACGAAACAACCCTAACGAGTTTTAAGTCATGTGTATTGGTGTTGTATAGTCATTTTTTGTTAAATTTCGTTAATAACTTAATTATTTTGGACTGTCAGTATATATTACGTAAAATCTTATGGGGGTTGTTTGGTTTATAATATGAGGATAATAATTTCGGAACAAAATAGAGAAATATTTTATTGGCATTTGATTATGTGTATTAATTAGTCTGAGGAGCCATTTTATGTACTACCATTGTTAGATTAGTTATTTTATATAAAATGTGGGATAGCTAATCCCCACGGCATATTAGAATTCATGAAATATTCTAGTATATTTCATTCCAATAATTAGGGACGGAGATAACAAGTTGAATACAAATTTGGGGAACCCATAAACTTTGATTTAAGCCTTATATATATTTTTTAAAATATATTAAATATATATAAGTTAATAATTTAAAACTCAATGACGTAATAAATATACATAAGTTATTAATTTAAAACTCAATAACGTAAAATTATTTAAATTTCGAACTTATAAATTTCAAATATTTTGATTCGGCCTATACTAAACCAACCCATATATGTCTTTAAAACCCACTTGAGAGAAAGAAAATGTGGAAGAAGAAAAATGTACCTTTAATTCGTTATGATGGCAAAATTTATCTGATATAATTAATGAAATATACTAATATACCTAATTTAAAGGATTTATACTATGCTTATTGTTGTTTAATAGTTTCTTTCAATTCATGTTTTTTCCAAATAAGATTAAAAGCCCATCTGGACATAAGAAATTTTTTCCTTTTATGGAAAAATTTCAAGTTTTTTTCGAAATTAGTGTTCATCTATAAAATGTATTGTAACTTGAAGGTGCATTTTGAAGTTTTTTCGAAAATCTCTAAAAAATTGTTTTTTTACAATTTCCATGCAAATCACTCACAAAACTTTAAAAACAACCTAAAATTATATTCATGTCCAAGTACAACTCTAATTTTTAAATATCATTTTCACTTATTTTTTTTTTTGAAATTTGGTAATTTGTATGTCCAAACGCCCACTAAATATTTTCCCAACATCTACACTGCCAAATTCCACAAAATATGGAAATGGCTCTCGTATATCAAGGATACTAGTCTCTCTGTTTCAAAATAAGTAATTTTTGGGATGTTTTCACATAGGTTAAGAAATTCATCTTTTAGCATTAATTAGCAATAAAATTAACTATATTAATCTATATTATCTCATATAAACACTCCTAACACATACTCCAATACTATTTACTCCAAGGATAATATAAGAAAAAAATAATTAATTTATTCTTAAAATTTAAAAAATTTACTTATTTTGTACCAAAAAAAAAAAATCAAAATATTATTTATTTCGGATGGAATGGAACAGGACTTTGGTAATTTCATAATTCTCCATTGTAGACGTTATACTGTCTGATCCTTCTAATTAGGATAGTCATAATCATATTAACATTTTAGAAGAAAAATAAAAGCAAATTTTTTAAATATTTTGACTGAAAAAGAAGTGTTTTTGATGCTCCGCCATAAGGAACCAATAACAAAGAAGACATCTTTGGCATTTAAGGCAACTAAATCCATGTCCCTTTCTCTGTAATCTAAACACTCCCCTCCCCCCACAACCACCTTCACCCCACCGCACCCCACCCCACTCCACCCCTTCTCTCTTGTCTAGTTACAACTCAAATCCATTCTATTCTGTACTTTTCACTGTTGTAAAATCTCATTCCTTCTCTGTCTCTCTTTCTCCTGTATTTCTTGTTAGTATTTATTAAACAAATAATTTAACCCCCTCAAGTTTCATTTCTTCACTACCCACCCTCTTTGTTTTTCTTGAAAAGATTTAGCCATGAACAACGGTAAAGAAAAGTTGGTAGTAGAAGTGGTAGCAGCACATAACTTAATGCCAAAAGATGGTGAAGGTTCATCATCATCATTTGTAGAAGTTGAGTTTGAGAACCAAAAACAAACAACTCAAGTTAAAACGAGAGATTTAAACCCTGTTTGGAACGAAAAACTTGTGTTTAATGTTAGTGACGTAGCTGACCTTCCTTACCGGACTATAGAAGTAAATGTTTTTAACGAGAAAAGGTCAAATACAAGTAGAAATTTTCTGGGTCGGGTTCGGATTTCGGGTTCCAGTATTGCTAAAGAAGGAGAAGAAATGGCACAGCTTTATACTCTTGATAAAAGAAGTCTTTTTTCTCATGTACGTGGTGAGTTAAGTTTGAAACTTTATTTGTCTACAACAGAAGAAGTGAAACAAGTTATTAGTGGTAATGGTGGTATGGTTTCCCAAAATGTTAATTCCTCATCTAAGAAGAACAAGAAATTGCAGCAACAAACAAATGCTACTAACATGGTGCTCCAAATGGGTCAAGAAAATAAGGTAATATTTGTTTTTTCTCATCATTTCTTCTGCTTTTAAGCTATTAGTAGAAAAATGATTTTTTTTTCATTTACTTAAGTACTCTCGTGGCTAGGGTCTCCTGAAAACAGTCTATCTACTCGAATAAGTCCTGCCCTCCCCATGTCTCAGCTGTGAGATTTTACTGTGGTATGTTGTTGTTTTACTGAGTATGTTGTTGTTTGTTGTTGTTAATTAACCTCTTATGTGTAGGCTTTATTCTCTTTTATGTATCAAACATATAAAAATACCTGTTTTTTCTTGCATTTTCTATATATTGGGGTGAGATTTGAACCTAAAACCTCGTGGACATCTTAATACTAAATGTTGGAATTTGTAGGACTATCTAAAAGCTTAATATAGAAAAAAAGAAAATATTTTTATTTATTGAATGATGTTATGTATACACTTTATTTACTTAAATACCCCCCTTATATATTGGCTTGATTTTCTTTCATTGGACTAAACATATTTTTGGTTGCATTTTTTGTTTATTGGGTGAGATTTCAACCCAGAACCTCTTGCCTGTCATGATACAATGATGAATTTGCATGAAAATCTCGTCTATAAGCTTAATATATTCGAAAGAATACATTTTTATTTATTTAATGATGTTATGTCTTAACAGGTAAATTTTCAAAACCAGAACCATTCAAAGCCAGTGGAGCCAGTCCCTGGTGACATTAAGCCTGTTGTTATTACTACTATCCCTGGCCCCATTATCCCTGCCATGTCCGGTGGCCATGTCACCGGTGGCGGCGGTGGTCATGGTGGTGGTGGGGTTGGTTTGTACAGTTCCGGGCAAGGTGAGTTTTCTCTCAAAGAAACAAGTCCACACCTTGGTGGTGGTTTGAATAAGGACAAGACTAGTTCAACATATGACCTGGTGGAACAAATGCAGTATTTGTATGTTAGAGTTGTAAAGGTTAGGGATTTTTCTGTTTTTGGTGGTGGTGAGCTTGTATCAGAGGTGAAACTTGGAAACTACAGAGGGATTACTAAAAGGGTCTCCTCAAATCATGCTGAATGGGACCAAGTTTTTGCCTTTTCAAAAGATTGTGTTCAGTCGTCTGTGGTGGAAGTTTTTGTGAAGGAAAATAATAAAGACGAGTACTTGGGCCGTGTTTGGTTTGATCTCAATGAGGTCCCTAAACGAGCTCCGCCGGATAGTCAGTTGGCTCCACAGTGGTATAGAATGGAAGACAAGAAAGGCGATAAGTCTAAAGGTGGTGAAGTTATGGTTGCCATTTGGTTTGGAACTCAAGCTGATGAAGCCTTTGCTGAGGCTTGGCATTCTAAAGCAGCAAATGTGCATTTTGATGGTTTGTGTTCTATCAAGTCCAAGGTGTATCTGTCACCTAAGCTTTGGTATTTACGAGTTGGGGTCATTGAAGCTCAAGATATTGTTATGGGGGAAAAGGGGTCATCACTGATGAGATACCCTGAGCTTTTTGCCAAAGTTCAAGTTGGGAACCAGGTTTTGAGGACTAGAGTTTCTCCGCCTGCTGCTACTAGAAGCCTTTCAAATCCTTTTTGGAATGAGGACTTAATGTTTGTGGTTGCAGAGCCATTTGAAGACTTCTTGCTTGTATCTATTGAAGATAGAATTGCTCCCAACAGAGAGGAAATCGTGGGGAGAGTTCTTTTACCTGTTTCAAGCCTAGAAAGACGACTAAACGAGAAGCCAGTGACTTCGAGGTGGTTCAATCTTGATACCCATTTGGGCAACCCGAATGATCCCAAAGCTGTGGTTAGATTTGCCTCGCGGATCCACCTCCGAGCCTCACTTGATGGAGGTTACCATGTGCTCGACGAGGCCACAATGTATAGCAGTGATGTTAGGCCAACAGCAAAGCAGCTCTGGAAGCCCCACATTGGAGTTCTTGAGGTTGGGGTTTTGGGAGCCACCAATCTCGTGCCACTGAAAATGAAAGAAGGCAAGGGTGGCTCTACAGATGCGTACTGTGTGGCAAAGTATGGGCAGAAATGGGTCCGAACTAGAACCGTGGTGGACAGCTTGTCTCCTAAATGGAATGAGCAATATACTTGGGAAGTCTTTGACCCTTGCACTGTTATCACTATTGGGGTGTTTGATAATTCTCGTGTAGACAAGAATATGGCTAGCTCTATGGCTGGAAACCGGGACTCTCAAATTGGGAAGGTTAGGATCAGGCTATCAACTCTTGAATCAGATAAAGTTTATACTCATTCATATCCACTCTTGATGCTGCATCCTTCTGGGGTGAAAAAGATGGGGGAGCTTCATTTGGCTGTTCGGTTTACTTGTGCTAATATGGTAAATATGCTTCATATGTACACGATGCCATTGCTTCCGAAGATGCATTACGTTCAGCCTTTGTCTGTATATCAGTTAGACACTTTGAGGCACCAGGCTATGAATGTGGTGGCAGCTAGGCTTAGTCGATCTGAGCCGCCTTTGGGGAGAGAAGTGGTGGAGTACATGCTTGATCATGATTCTCACATGTGGAGCATGAGAAAGAGCAAAGCAAATTTCTTTAGGCTGACAAATGTGGTCTCTTGGTTTGTTACTATGAGCAGGTTGCTTGAGTCTGCACGCAATTGGCATAAGCCAGTGTACTCAGCATTAGTGTTGATTGCATTTATCATTCTCGTATTGGTGCCCGAGCTCATTATCCCTTGTGTACTATTCACCTTGGCTGCAGTAGGACTATGGCGTTATAGGTCCCGCCCACGCCACCCTCCCCACATGGATACTCGACTCTCCTATGCAGAGAGCGTTTATCCTGATGAACTAGACGAGGAATTTGATTCGTTCCCATCAAGTAGAAGTGCTGAAATCGTTCGAATGAGATACGATAGGCTGAGAAGCGTGGCTGGAAGGATTCAAACTGTGGTTGGAGATATGGCAACACAAGGGGAGAGATTTCAGGCATTGTTAAGCTGGAGGGATCCAAGAGCAACATTCTTGTTTGTAATATTTTGCTTCTTTGCTGCATTTGGATTCTATTTGGTGCCAGTCAAATGGGTGGTGGCTCTATGGGGTTTGTATTATTTGAGACCACCTAAGTTCAGGAACAGGTTGCCATCTAGTGCTGTATGTTTCTTGAAGAGGCTGCCAACCAGGGCAGATAGCATGTTGTAAAATCTTAGTCATTGGTGGGGAGTTAGACATATGTATTTTATGGACTGTAGGATCAGAAGAGTAGGATTTGAGTTTTCTATTTTGGATTTCAGATGTAGACTTACCCTGAGCTTTTTGATGTACTAGTCTGTTTGCTCAATGTTTCATTGTAATATATCTGGGGTACTTTCTATTCTCTTTTTGTTGCATGATCTATATTTATATCTATCTATACTTCTCAAAATTAGGAAGATGAAAGACAAATACCTTTTTAGTAACGTAGTTTTATATCTAATAACATTAATAATTAAATAAATATTGAATAATATTAGAAAAGTTGTCATCTATTTATAAGGGATGCATCTAGAGCCATCTATAGGTGTTAATCGGGCTAGGCTGACTCCTTTTCAACCTGGTTCAGCCCGTTAGTTCAGGCTGGGACGGGTTGGTCGGGGGCGTGTTTTGGACGAACATATTTTGGATAACGTAGAGGAGTTAATCGGGCAGGACTGACTCGTTAATGACCCGGGTCAGTCCGGTCCAACCCGCTACAGTAGCAAAAAATGCGGGTTGGGACGGGTTGGGCGGGAGGCGGGCTAAACACGTTATTTTTTTTTAAACGGGCGGCCGAACCCGCTACAACCCGTTAAGCTCTTTACGGGTTCTTAACGGGCTACAACCCGGTTCAACCCGTTAACCTATAATATATATATTTTTATTTTATTTTTTATTAAAATCTAACCGTTGCTAACGTTCACATAACTTAATTTTTTTAAATAAAAAAATTAAATATAGTCCGAACCGTACGAGCCCGTTAAACCCGAACCCGTACCGGCCCTACAAAACCCGAAAAATCCTAGCCCGCCACCAACCCGTTAACCCCAGCCCGATAACAACCCGCCCCAAACCCGTTTGGTCTGACGTTTTTTTTGTCCAGCCCGTCCCAACCCGCCCGAGTAACACCTTTAGGATAATGGTGCACGTACCCGCTAAGTCCGTTAATGGGTTGTTAACGGGTTGTAGTCCGTTATCAGCCATGTTACCGTTACAATATTTTTTTTAATTATTTGGACCGTGGCCAACAGTCAAAATTTAATTTAAAAACAAAAAAATACATTAGCCCGAACCCATTAAGCCCGAACCCGAATGGGCCCACAATAAACTCGAAAATTCCCAGCCCGTTATCCTAGTCCACTAACCAACTGGTTTTTTATTTGTTCAACCCTTCCCAGCCTGCCCGATAAACACCTCTCGAGCCATTAAAATAGGCTTGGCCCGTGACGCCAGCCCAACCCTAACCCACTACTTGGGAAATGTTGGGTTGGAATTTTTTTAGCCCATTTAAAACTGAGGCTTATAAGCCCGGCCCAAGTCAGCTCGCTAGCCGTTGAGGCTTGATCGAGCTGGGTATGAGCCGGCCCATGGGCCAAAAATTAATTATATTCAAATTTAAATCTTTTAAAAAAGTAAAAACTAAAATTTGTTTTTAACTATAATCTCCATTTTCCAACCTTAGATTGTTCATTTATCCTTCCATATCAACTAGAATTTATATTATTGATATGCATGTAGTATGCCAAGATTAGTTTTTCTTTTGCTTAATTAACAAATAACTAGGAAACTTTTAAGTGGCCAATAATATTTTTTTCAAAAGAAAATATTATTTTAAGTGGCCAATGATCAATTTGGTTACATTAATATATTATTAATTATTATATTGCTCTTCAGTATAGGAAAATGTCAAGTTTTAATACCCAATTTTTTTTGGCAATACTAGCAAATTTCATGAATTTAAAAAATTTGATGGACTATAATAATGAAATCGGTAAATATTGTTAAACCTAAATTAAAAAACCTTAACATATAAACTTATTGAAGCAATTCCTGAACCTAAAAAAGGTGAAAGAAAAGTACTAAAAAATATTCACGTAACGTTAAAAGAAGGAGCTAGAGATATAGAAAATTTACATTTAATTATCAGATTCCTTGTCAAATATCAAGATTCTTGTACACTCTAAATAAACGCAAGTTGTTCATATGAGCAAGAGATTATATCACGAAAAGATATCTAAAGATTTGGAGAAATATTTTTTCCTAAAAAACTTGAAGGGCCGGCCCGCCCTTACCAGCGACCCTCTTAAGGTTGGGCTGGGCTGGCCATATTAAGGCCTATATAGATGGAGGGCCGGCCCACCCTAATCCACCAGATTTAAAAGCCCACGTGACTTGGGCTGGATTAGGTTGGGTTGGGCTACCCTTTTTGACAGCTCTAGTCTTTAGATGCATCTTTCATTTAAGAGAATTTGGCATTACATAATAACTTAGTCCAATAATTGACAAAAAATGGCCTATCTTTTAGCATTTGGCACACATAACTAAAATTTATTATTTAATGACCTTTTCTCTCTTCTAATGGCCCAACCATCACCCTAAATATTGGCATTTATTTCTTTTTCGTTAGAATTCAAAAATCTTTCAAGATTTTCTCCCAATATCTACAATCTTTTTTCTAGGCTTTAAGATTATTTCTCACGAACATTAAAAATGTTAAAAATTATACATATAGTTTGTATATCATAGTGTATATCCAAGTGTATAACACAAATAAATTTTATATTTTGTATATCTTGCCGTATAACATGTATACCAATATATATATCACAACTTTATTTTCCTTCTTTGTGTATATCAAAAATTTATTTTTCTTTAATAGTTGTCTATAGTTTGTATATCATAGTGTATATTCAAGTGTATAATACAAATAAATTTTATTTTGTGTATATCATACTGTATTCAAGTGTATATATATATATATATATATATATATATATATATATATATATATATATATATATATATATATATATATACACAACTATTTTTTACTCTTTGTGTATATCAAAAATTTATTATCCTTCGATAGTTGTCTATAATTTATTATTATCTTTATATCCAAGTGTATAACACAAAAATAATTATATTATTTGTATATCACATTTTGTAATAAATAATAAAATGTGTATAGCAAAATATATATCACAAATCTATTATCCTTCTTATTCTCCATCTCGGCCTTCAATTTCCTCGATGAAAAAACCTTTATTTCACTCCACACCACATACGACGGATTGTTCATATACATTTTGGTTTTCTAGAAAACAAAAATTATACAAGTTTTATAAATTTTTTGGCTCAGTATATAAATAATTTCTGGTGCGGACTAAAAGCGATAATAATAATAAAAAAAAAATTGAAATTCCGGGAACGCTGTTGTAAGTTTTTATTTTTCATGTATACTATAGTCAACTTTGATTCAAAAGTAAAATAAAAATGAATAAAAAATGAGTGAAGAAGTAAACATTTAAGGAAGCAGGCCAAAAATAAAAATTAACGCCCCTGGCAATTTGTTCCCAAAAATGTCATTTTTTAAAGGGGAAATAAATCACGTGATGAAACAGAAATTGCTAATCGTGGTAGCAAATAGTTAGAAGAATAAATAATAAAATAGATAGTTTTTAAAATTAGCTATATAATGCTAATTATTTGGGGCTACCTTTGCCAAAACCTAATATAAAGCTAAAAGTTTGGTAATATCCCTTATGTGTTGTAATGGGGTATCATTTTTTCTTCATTAAAAGGTGGGATTTTTTTTTTTCATTCTCTATAAATATTAAATTATTATGCAATTTCCAGCACTTAGAAAATTTAATTCTAGCGTCAAACTTCTACAATACTTAGAGAAATTTCAGCACTTGGAAAATTCTACTAAAATGAGCAAGTTTGAAACAATGGAAAAGGTCCAAATATGCCATTGTATAATACAAAATTGAGTATATTTATCCTTCGTTAATATTTTAGCCCATATATATCTTTACAGTCACATAGTTAGTCCATATATGCCCTTTTGGAAACGGAACGCACCCATACTAATTAGCTCTTTCGTTAATTGTACTAAAATGCATTACAAACACTATTTCCTTTTTATGTAATGATCCCTCTAATTTCCTAAATATTAATGTGGTGAGTTGGATTTGATACGGAAGTTAGCATAACAGAAAATGGGAAAGGAGAGTAACAGAATTTTAGAATAAACGGCTCAAATTACGTTAGAATTAATGAGCTGCAAGGGCCCAGATCGAGCCACGTCAGCTCAAGTGCTTATAACCAACTGCAGCAGTGAGAGGGGGCATTCATTTAGCAAGTAGACATTCTTCTCCTCCCTTCGATTCTCTCTTTTCTCAGATTCCCTTCTCTTCTCTTTCTTCTTCTTCTTCTTCTTCTTCTTCTTCTTCTTCTTCTTCTTCTTCTTCTTCTTCTTACTGATCTTCTTTTTTTCTTCTTCTTTTCTTCCTTTCTTCAGGTAACTCATCAATGGCGTCTCATTAATCATAGTTCATTAAGCTTCCAATTGTAATAGTTAGCTTCTTATTTTACTTCGATAAATCAGAAAATTATCCCAAAATAGTGCCAATTTCCATTTCTGTATTGATTTTCATTATATAGCTTTTAGGTTCATTACATTTAGTATCAGAGCCTTCGATTCTGCAGGTGTGGTAGTGGTAATGGCAGAAGGAACGAGACAAAAACTTATGGATAATAAATTGGTGAGGCATGATGAAATTTTGAATGAAGTTCTGCACGCTCAAGAGGAATTGTGTGGCACTCAAACAGGGATACATAGCACCTTAGAACTGATCCTAGAAAGGCCGACTAATTTGGAAAGGGTTCCACCAAGGGCTCAAGTTGACATGCCTCAAGGAGATGGACTTTTGCCTATACCAGGTCAGGAGTTAAGGCAAAATCGTCCTCCAGCTATGCAAACCCCTAATCCCAAGTGGGAACTGCCTTACTTTGAGGGCTACGAGCCAAAGGTTTGGGTTCGAAAATGTGAAAGGTATTTCCAATTATATAGGATTCCGGACGATATGAAGGTAGAGGTTGTTGCACTCTATTTGAATGGGTTGACTGATACTTGGTATGATTCCTTAGTGCTAAGTAGAGGTGTTGTGAGCTGGGCTGACTTCAAGGAGGAATTGCTTATTTGATTTGGAGAAAAGTTATTGGGAGATATAGTAGGGACGATTGATGAATTTTGGGGCAAGTTTGAAGACTTGAAGGCTAAGTTGTTAATCAGGAACCCTAATTCCTGTTTAGCCCAGGATATGTAGGCAATCCTTCAAGCAGGATGCAGTCAAAATTTTCAAAAAATGCTTCACACGGAATATGCGAGCGGGAAAAAATCCCTCATTACTACTCACTTATCTTTGCAGTGAAACTCTTCATGTTCCCGAGCAAAGAGGGGCAGCTATGAGCACGTGATTTTTGCCCCAAGCAAATAAGTCCAAAATAAATACATAAAATTGATTTTTGTTTGATAATTATTGATTATTGTGTAGAAGTATCAGTGTTTGTTTTTATTTGTTGAAAATAAAGTAAAGAAAATTAAAACAAGAAATACAATTTGAATTAATAAGAAAATACCAAAAAAATATAAGATAATTGCTAGGAAAAATACAAAAATCAAAAGAAAAATACAAAAATACAAGAGATAATAAATACATTGGAAGAAAATACGGAAGAAAACAAAAATATAATACAAGAAAAATACAGAAAATTATAGATAAATACAATTTGGAAATATAAAATAAGGTATAATACAAGAATAATAAAAAATACCAAATAATTTGGGCCAAAATCATAAAATTCTAGCCCAAACAGACCTGGACCAAACGAATTTAACCGGCTGCCTATATACAAGACCAAACAAAGATGTTTTAATTGAATAAATTTGGACCGTTAAGAAATTGAATCAAACGGACCAAAATACATAATTGCATAATAATTGAAACGACGTCGTTAGGAGAAGTGATCAGCACCGTTCAATTTAATGATCCAACGGATTCAAAGAAAGCCTCACTTAAATCAAACGACACTGTCTAATTGAAGTAATCACAGCCGTCCAGCTAATCGATCTAATGGATGAGAGGAGGGTTTCATTTAAATCAAACGACATCTTTTATGGGCCAAGTGAATCCTAGCCATTCATTTAATCTATTCTAATGGCTGCAAACGAATGTTACACGTTTAATATATCTCTATACCCTTCCATTCTCTCATTTTACACTCACCCCTTTCAGAGATCAAACCCTAGCCGCCTTAGTTCCCTTCCCCCTCTCCACACAGCCCACCGGAACCCTACCGGTGGTCTACTTCTGGCCATTTTCTCAGGCCAAGCTTCACATCCCTGAATTATCCCCTTCTCCTCTATCACCCCATCGTACTAGCCCCGTCCATATACCTTCATTTCTCCCCAAATCTTGAAACACAGGTCGCCGGAACCCTAGCTGGTGACCACCAAACTATGAAACATCCTCCACCCTTAACACCCTAAGACCACCCTGAACTCCTCTTTCACCCTATCTAAATCCCTTCTCTCGAATCTTAGCCCATCTTGTGGAATATCAAAAAATATTCCGCCGGAACCCTACTCCGGCGGATACCCCCAAACCAAAACTACCCCAAATCGAACCCCTAACCCTTAGATATGAACCATTCATAGCAAAAAAAAAAAGACTTCAAGGGTTTGAGTGGAAGATCAACGGTCAAAAGAGACACAAGGTCTCTGAACAACCGGAAAATCAAGAACCAAGAAGAAAGATGAAGAAAAATGAAAGAAAAGAAGGAAAAAAGAAGAAATAAAGAATAAGAAAACCAATCAGAAAGCTAAGTAACTCTGAACCCCATTTTCCTATACTGTGCTTCGTTCTATCTTCATTATTTGCTAAGCCTAAACCTATTGCATGTTCAAAAGTCTTCTGTGTATACTTGAAATTGTCTGAATACTCTCCTTTTCTGATTATAGTCATTTGTTAAATCACATGCTCTGTAGTCGTTAATATTCTTGCTTGATAGATCTTGTTCGATTAGATGTTTTGATTAATTGGATTCAACCATTATTAAACTATTTCCCTGAGTCATGATTATTTAAGGGTTTACTCGTAATTAGGGTTATATTTGCAAGATTGTTTGAAACTGGGTATTATTGCAATACAGCTTAATTCTTGGCTCTTCTGATTTTCTGAGTACTTAATCGTATTAGGGCTATGTGTGTAAATGCTTAGTATGGCTATTATTGCAAAACATTTTGACTTTTGACTTGCTATTTGTGGCTATTTTTTGTAAAGTTGTTAGTTCTGAAAGGGTTTACTTAGTATGAACTGGTTATAATATAAAGTTCAAGTCTCAGGGGTTATATGTTAAATACTGTTTCAAGTCTTGACTACTCAAGGTCTTAGTTAAACCTAAGGTTGGTCGGGTAAATACATACAAAACATAGGGGTAAAAGGGGAATGGAAAATGGTATTCTGAGAATAGTTTGGAAATAATAAGGGCATAAAAGACAAATAGGCATGGTTTTAATGTAATTAGCTAAACAATAAAGGGCAATTCAGGTATAGTTAAATAGTAAATAGGAAATAAACCTTAGCAAGAGAGGCTAATAAAGGCATTAATACCTAAAAGAATGATAGAGAATACCCTAGAACCTTCTAGCAGGGGTTCAAGTGTATTCCTGTCAAATTAACTTAGACTTAACTGAAATATTTCAAAACAAAGTAGGGGTGGGAAATCTGAATATTTAATTCAAATTTTCCTCCCATTCTACTCTATAAATAGGCCTCTTTAGGCCTTATAAAAAAGGTTCAGAAGATTTAATACACAAAATATATACTGAAATACTGCTATTGTTTCATTGCTGTTAGTTCGAGTGGTATTGTAGACTTTTGTTCGTTGCTCTTCATCTGTTTGATTGACTTAGCTGGGTTTTCTACCTGTTTTGGTTGAATTCGTTGGGTTTTTCTATTCTGAAGTTGTACATGTTGCTATGTTAATCTGCCTTCATTGTTGTTGATACTTGGTTGCTCTGCTTATCGCTGATTTTCTTCTCCTTCATCCCTCAGAACTCATTGTTTCCTCTTGTTGGATCAGGTACACTACTACCTCTCGAAGATGTAATTGAAATGCTTTGAAGGAATAAAAATTGTTGATTAGTTCTATTTGTAATTGTATTTTTATTTTGTTATAGCTATAGATACTTAGATTTCATGTAATTCATTAGGATTTGGGTTGTAATAAGGACTGGACTATACGAACATAATTCAGATTTATAGTAGTAGTAAATAATGTAGGAAACACATTAATAAGCTAGTCAAAAGGATCACCTCGATCTAAATTCGAAACTGGTTAAACATAGTTAATTCACTTATAGATTTATAACTATTCTGAAAAATCAGACGTGTAATACACAAATGCTTAGATTTTTGTTAATTAAATTTTGAATCAGTATCGATTAATTCGAAAAAGCATGAGTTAGTTGAATTTTAGAATCGTGTTAATGTCTGAGCATTACTGAAAATGGTTTAGCTATGAAATTCATGTTTAAACTTAATGGTATGGGGTAAAACAGAAATTAGAGTATGAATAAAATGCAAATTACAATTCGAATGTGTTTTAGTTGAAGATTTAGAATATTATTTTTAGTGAAATAAAAACAACAAGGTAACTCTGCAATTAATGTTTCAACTGATAAATAATAAGTAGATTAGATTTAGTTAATCTGACCTAATAGTATAATTCAAGAGTAAATCAGTATTAGCATGTCTAGTTAAATTCAGATATTGAACTTAATAGTATCTGCTTATAGTGCTGTTAGTTCATTAAAATGTTAACGTGCCTTAAACCTGCTTTAGATTAATAATTTGGGCCTAAGCGTGAATAGAGGCCCAGATCCAATTGAAATGGCTCTTGAGCCTGTGAGAACATATCCAAATAATATTGACTGGCCTTAATTAGCCAATTGCACCTTGGTGCATCACTGTGAGTTAACCCAGATTCCAGGCCCAAAACGCGTAAGGGCCTGAATCCAAAAAGAAGGTGGTATAAAATGATAAAAACTGCTCCTAAACAGTTATAATAAGGGAAAAACAATATTAGAGAACATAGTATACAAGTAGGCTTAACCTTTTAAAATAAAATGGGACGAGCCTCGTTACAAGATAAAAATGCACGGGCCCCCCAAATAACAACTATAAAACTTTAGACCCGGAGGGATCATTTAGAAAATTTCACGATCTTTCCCAAACATAACAAGAATAGATGCCGCTAGGCATAATTTAAATATACATTCATTTGAACTGGTGCACATTTATGTGACCCAATCCTACTCTCAGCGAAGTCGAAATATATTCAAAGCCACATAATATATGGCATAATTTAAATATATATTCATTTGAACGGTGTGGTCAAGGATGTAATTTCACGACGTTGCAAATTCGTAAAATTCAAAAGTGATATACTTGCACATAATTAAAATATATAAATTGAAATTGGATAAAATCAAAACAACAGTTGAGCGATCGTGCTAGAACCACGGAATCCGGGAGTGCCTAACACCTTCTCCCGAGTTAACAGAATTCCTTATCCGAATTTCTAGTTCGCAGACTGTAACAAAATCAAACTTTCCTCGGTTCGGGATTAATCCGGTGATTTGGGACACCATTATATTCCCAAGTGGCTATTCTGAAAATTTAAATAACTAATCCCGTTCCGATTGTCCTTAAAGTGGAAAAACTCCTTCTATGCCCTCACGGGTATAGTGTAGTAATACACATTCTTTTCCAGTAGAGTTAAAAAAGGGGGTGTGACATTTGTAACTTACTATAAATTTGAAAGAAACATACAGTTTTAAGGAATGAGTAATTTTTTGGATTTAAAATAAATTTAATTATTGTTGCTATCCTAATCCAAATCAAAATTGTAATTGGATTTCGTTGTTTTTAATTCCTAAAAATTAAGAAGAGAACTGACGGTTTTGGAAGGAATGGATTGACTTTTTATTTTTTATAAAAAATAAAATTTAATCTTCCTCCTAATCCTAATTTAAACAAAAATGTAATTGGTTTTTTTACAGTTCCTATAAATAAGGCACAATGTCCTAATGAGACACGTATTTACTCCTTGTTTTGACACTTGACTTCATGAGAAGCTTTTGTCTTTGGCTTTTAATTATATATAGATATAAATTTTTACAAAAACAATATCATATATTTTCTGTACTTATATAAATCCATTGTCTTGGCATATACTTTTTAAAAGTGATATGCATGAGATGATACATACATTTTTTATCCTTTAAAAATAAAATTTTATCGACAAAATTATAATTGAAGTTATTTTTTGTAATATTTAGGTCCTTAAAATTAACTAAACTTTTGCTTATTCAAGCATCCTTTATTTGAATTAATATGTAAGAAGACCTAATATTTATGATTTTAAAATCAATCAAAATTCATCTTATATAAACTATATTTATGACAGAAATCAAATAGTTGAAAATAATGTTGATAGAGAAAAGTAGGTACTAGCAGTAGTTAGTACAGTCGAACCTATCTATAATAACATCGTTTGGTCTGATACTTTTAGCAGTTATTGCAAAGTGCAACTACTGATAAGAAATATTATAAAATAATAAAATAATCGATTACGAGAAAAACTCAACTTTTATAGTGAATAATTATTATATATTATAGAGAGTTCTGACTCTAAGTACTTTTAAAGATACATTTTGGGAGAAATTCAAAAATAGCAAGATTTATAAGTGGTCGTTCAAGAATAGCCCAGTTTCAAAAGTAATCGAAATTTAACACTTTTCATGTAAAGATAAATCTTAGCGAGGACACTATTCAAAACCCAGAAAATACGCTAGTATATTATGCTGGAGTTCCAGCATAAGTATACTTGAACTCCAGCATATTATACTGGATAGAACTCCTGCATAATATGATAGAGTTATAGCATAAGTACACTAGAACTCCAGCAATAATATATTGAAGTTCCAGCAAAGTATATCAGTCCAGTATAATATGCTGGAAGTTCATAACACAAGTGCTCGAATCTCCAGTATATTATATTGTAACTTTCCGTGTGTTGGAATTCCAACATTATATGCTGAAAGTTCATACACAAGAGTACTGAACTTCGGTATATTATGTTAGACCGGCCTTTGTTGCAGCAAAATAATTTCTATTTTTCATTGACTTGGTAAACGCTTGCTATTTTTGAATGACCAATCCGAAAAAAACTGGCTAGACCGTGCTATTTTTACATACATTTTGGATTCCTTTATCATATGTTAAACTTACAGATTATGTTAAAGAATAAGGAAAACTTTTATAACTAGTCTCTAATTTATGATCTTTCAAGTTTCACCTATGAAATTACTTCAGCAATTGATTGGATAAAATGAGGAGCTATAACCAATAAGAACAAACAAATCCATCAGACAATCAAAGAAACTCGAGCAGCTCGTAACATCAAATTATACACATAGAAGGGACATTCCAGCCTATGCCATAAAATTTCAGGGTAGATGCTGTAAGAAAAGAAGCAGAATGTCAGTCCACAGAAACCCTGTTGAAAACACAATAATAAAAAGCCCAAGTCGATGACCAGTTTTGCTTCCATTTTTTACACCAGTAGAACCATGACGGCCATCCCTTGGGCTCTCTAGACTAAAAAAGGTGTCAAGCGAGGGTCTGTGTAATGCGGAAGACCAGCTCTAGCTCCCAAGGCTCTGCATTTAATAGCTGCCTGCAATCCACCCACAAACCAAAGGTTAGTCTTTCCTGACTTGCCTCAGTTACACCTCCAGACTCTCGGGGTATGGTCAGGAAAAGTGAAGCCTCCGGCTAACCATGGGGTTTGGAGAAGAGCCGGACCACATTAGGTCTATCGTGTGCAACCTTTGCTTGCATTTCTACAAGAGGTTGTTTCCACGGCTTGAACTCGTGACTTCCTAGGATGATGGAGGAAAGGAACCAAAAGGAGGAAAGAAAACTAGTCCGGAGAAACAAGATTCTAACCACTTGAGCAGCAAATGACAACATTTTCTCTGGTGGCATGTTGGCACAGATAGCTGCAAGATATAATATAGGAGTCATGAGATGAGACTTCAATAAAGAGAGCAAATGGAAATTGGTGCGTGCAAACATAAAGAGAACAAGATGGTGAGATCATTAACAAGACACTAAGGGGTCGTTTGGTAGGATGCATTAGATAAAATAATGCATGTATTAGCTTGGGGTATTAATAAAGTGGACTGGTTATGAGGGCATATTTGTAAACAAACAATTCTTTAGAAATTGTTTAATGCTACATCAAACCAAACAATGGATAAAAAATATGTCCATAACTAATGCAAGCATAACTAATACTAGCATTACTAATACATCATATTCAACATTATTCTTATACACTCTACCGAACGACCCCTAAAGGAACCTCTAACACATTGAATCTAACTTCAAGAAGGAAGGAGATCAATAGAAGTGAGGGACATCCAACCCCACATATTTCAGACAGCGTGTAGGAAGGCCAAGGGATCACAGTAAAAGAGACAACACTAAAATAGATTATGTTGGATAAATACATACAATAAAGAACTGCACCAATGAATGCATCTCCAGCACCAGTTGTATCAACTAGTTCTGTCTGAGGTATACTTTCAGCTGTCCCCACAAGTAACTTACCGCTGATTGTCCCTATCCCTTTTGCATGTAGCTTTGCCACATTCTGCAGCCATAAAAACATATAATCTGAAGCAAATTCACCATAATCATATCTACATGCAAGTGAAATCTCAAATAGCAAAACCAGCAGATAAACAAAATTCTAATTAGCAGTTTCATTGGCACAAGAAGCACCTGACTGCATTCAACGTAGACTGAAAAGATCAAATGATGAAAAGTCAAAGAGCATACAGTCTTAAGGGTTAAAGGGCGTATAAACAGTTTTATATATATTTGAAAGTTGAGAAATCCAAACAAGAAATGTAGGGAGTAGGGGGGGCAGTACATGTTAAAAAGGCTAGTTGGAAAGGTAAGTAAAAGGAAATAGAAGTGCCAATACTTTCTTTAGCCAAGAAGAAATACAGATAATACCATGGTTTAGAATAAAGACTATCATAACAGAGGTTATCAATTAGCCCAAGAGGCCAGAAGTTAACTGTAAAATAAGGTTCCATGTGCCTACTTTAGCATGATTCCTCCATAACTGCTTGTTTTACAGAAAACAATGAACAGGTAAATACCGAGGTTATGCATGCTGGCGATGTTGCATTAGTGTCTTTTTTCTGTTTCAGCTTTTCGAACAAATCGTCGACATCCCTTTCTTCCGGGTCGAGATTGCCTGCAAAAGCATTGAAGTCTCTTAGGATGCAGAAAATACAAAAATATTTGCAGTCTTTAGTTGATAAAAAAAAAAGAGAAGGAAAACGAAGTACTCAAATACCCATTTCTGTCCTTTGTAGCATTAAGCAACCATCTTCACCCAATGTCACAATAACAAATTTAACTTTTGGCAATCTTAAGAGCATGGAAAGAAGGGCGCTTGGAATAGAAGAAGCCTCAGTCCAGTCCTGCAAGTCAATCAATATACAGTTTCCTTATCAGAACATCACAATAAGCAGAACTGATGTGAATGAAAATAGCTCAAAACTTGCTTTTAAGTGAGAACCGTTAAGATGCTGTGTGACATACAATTTTCAGCCAGTATGGCCCTTTATATATGATAAAACCAAATGTGTGAACACTACACCCAACATAAAGGTTGTTGCCGTGAGATACTTACAGTTGCAGTAGTCTAAATTTTTGTCACCTACATAGAACCAAATTCTCATCTCACTCAGAAGCTGGAAAGACTTTATATCGAAAGAGTTGAGCTAAGGCTAGCTGCAGTCTGGCCTAAAAACCCTGGTCAAGAGCAGACTACAGAGGACATGCTTGACCAAGTTCCAACCACAAAAGAAGTAGAGGCATCTAATGGAGTGAGGTGTCACAAGCTGAAATCTCTTAGATAGCTCATCACAGCCTTACTGCAATTATTACCATAAAAAAGCAAAGACCTTGCCAGCTTCATTCTTTTTGCATAAATGTGCTCACTAATATTTACTCCCTTCCCCACATGGTATCTCCATATTCATCAAAGTCTTCTCTTGATAAAATACATGAATAATTCCCTTCCCTTTCAGGAAGCTTTTCTCTACCGTTTCTGCAGTTAATTTTCTAGAATTTCTTCTCTAGCTCCTTCATACTTTCTTTAAGAGTTCCTGTGTACCATGGGCGGATCTATATATAAAATTTGGGTGCTCAAGCACCCATTTAACTCAACTTACAGTAGGTATAGTTCTATAGAAAATTTATTAAAACTGATATAAAAGATATCAGAAAGCACCCAAGAAACAAAAACACTACTGTGCTTTGGTTAAACTGGTAAACTATTCATTTTTTCCTTATACTCAAGCTATTTTCTTTCTTCTTCTTTTTTCTTAAAAGAAAAATGTTTCCCTCAATTAGGTAGTGTTTTTTAAAATTCTTTCAAGTACACTTTCTTAACTCATTACTACTTTTTTATGTACTTTTTTTCACTGACTTTTGTTTATTCTTATTTAATTACCTAATTCTCTGTAGCAAAAAGAAAAGAAAATCTGCTTAAATAAAAAAAGATTCCAAAGTTCGACCCCTTCTAAAGACTGGACAGTTCACAGAATGGCAAAATTCACCGTTCCTTTTCCTTGCCAGTTGTTAGATTCACAATGCCCATAATATTAATATAAGATTTCTCCTTTACTTTTGTCCATCGTGGTGTTCAAATAGTTGTACTTGTACACGCGATTAGTAGTAACTTTCTATCAAAAAATATTAAGCACCCACGAACCCAAAATCCTGAATCCGCCACTGGTGTGTACTTTCTTAATCTATGCCTATATGAGCTTCACAAAAGCATGACCATTCTCAAGCTGCATAAAGAAGGGTTTCAAGTTGTTTTTTTATTTCTGGGGTGATAAGATAAGCCCCTGAATAGTGAAAAATAGAGCACTAGACTAAGAATTTGGTAGAGTAGTATTAATTTGGTAGAGTAGTACTAATAACATTGAGGACATTCATAGGGCCTTTAAGGTCCATGAAAAAGATTAACGAGGAACTGCAGGAAACTATCCCAATCTAAATCGAACCTAGCTAGAATGTATCTTGCTTTCCATCTCAGAAAAGAGCATCCGCGGCTGATCATGCTGTCAGCTTAACAATGAAACCTGGAAATACTATCAATAGTGCTATCGCATGACAGATACTACCACAAATACGAATCTTCAGCCCATGCTAGAAATCATTGCTCAAAATTGCACATTATTCTCTATTAAGATTAGTGATTGTCCAACTCATTCAAAGGCAGGGAACAGGCTAGAAGCAAGACAAGAGATGTTCACAGACTTCCATACATATGCTTGCAGCCAAAAAACAAGACAGATGTAGTTTATAAGAGTGAATATCTTGCCTGAGGAAATTTGGTTGAGCAAACAACATAGCTTGCGAAGCTCAAAAGGTGATCCAATCCTTCTCTTTTCCTCTCAGCATCAATTAAAATGGGTATACCCCTTCTATTTGCCTGCACTGGAAATCCAAAAGCATGCAGTTCATTTCCACTTAAATGTATTGAATTCAGGAATAGTATTGAGAACTCAGAAAGCTTGATGGAGAGAGAAGTGAGAGGAAAATACCTCCTCTGCTACAACAGCAGCAGTTTCATGCAATCTCCCGTCGAAATAGACAAGCTTAGCACCATCCAATGATGACAACAAATTTGATTGGGAAAGATCAGTAGGTATCATGGGTGGATATCCAGGGGTGTGAATGCAAGTGCGAGTCTTCCTGAAACATCGAACACAAGTAGTTCTTCAATAGAAAGGCAACCTGTTTTCCTACAGATAGTGCTAGAAGCCTAGAACTTCCCCAGTAAAATTCAATCAGCATGCAAGCTGCCAAGAAAAATGATCAACTATACGATACAAACTAGTTGGGATTAAGATTCATTGATGCTGTGTCTGTTATTTGCCTGAAGTTTTCGGTTCCGGAAGAGACTTGTATGGCGGTATACGGGGGGAATGTGAGAAATAGAGAGCATCTAATATTAGAAAACCCCTAATTTGCCATTCAAACAAATTTTACCAATAATGAAGTTAAATCTGTCCAAATAGAGCAGAAGCAGAATGGCAAATTCATAACCAAGCGCAACAAGCATGATTGAGGAACAGGTCTTTGATCGGTTGATATACAAGCTGCAAAGATGCTGCAGTAAACAGTATCCAAGACACGTCAGTCTCCATCTTTAAACATGTTAAACTTTTGATGTAATTTCAACCCAGTTTCTCAATAGAGACAATTTACTGACCAGAAACTAAGGGAACTAAACATCAGAAGTTAACACAGTTAGAACAAGTTAGAGCACAGCATATTTTCATTATTTATCTATTGAATTTTGGTTTAGATGGGCATGTTATGTTGCTGTTTGACTTCTGATAAGTACTCAGAGACTTGAAATTTAGTTTGATTCTTCAATGGTGCTAATGCTAAAATTTGCAGCTGCCACCCAGACAATAGTATATCATAGAATTTTTTTGACATAGAAAACAGAAAACATTAGACAGGACAAGACTCACAAGTCACAACACTTGGATATAAACTTCAGCGCCACAAATTCATATGTCGTCTGTAAATGGCCAAAAACAGAGCAAAAGGCACTCACGTTTGGTTGTCAACAATGATGTAGGTAAATGGTGAATTGCCCCCATCAGACACCTGGAATTAAAAACATATGGTATAAGTAATAAATACTTCTCTTAGAGGTGAGTATATGGCAATAAGCCTGAGGACAGAAAAAGGCATAATCACAATTTCACTGTTTAAAGAAGTACAGGAAAACCATTTCCATTATATAAACAAACTACAAAAAAACAGAAAGATCTTCTAGTTATCATTTTTCTAGCACTGAAGGTCTGGATGGCTCACCACAATAAAAGACGAATCTACACCATCAGCTTCTAGCTCCTCCAGTATCCCCTTTCCTTGAGAGTCATTAGAAATCTAAGAAAACAACTAGGAATTAGAAGATAAAGGTGAAGATTTCAAGGACATCAATTCAAAAGGTTATAGAAGTTACAAATTGAAAAGGAAATTAAGAAAGCCAGACGAAAGATAGATGGATGCTACTGCTTGAACACTGTTTCTGGCAATCAAACATGATGAAAGGCATTATCATTGGGTCGGTTGGTTGAGAGACTAGTTATGCAAGGACTCAAGGGATTGTTATTACCAAAGCCTATCATGAAATTGCTAATACACGTACATCCTGTATAAAATAAGATATCAATTTCCTCATAAGTTATATAGGTCTTACAGGCCCCAGGGCTTTGGTTCAACGGTAAAGATGCAACATGGAATTTTTGAAGGCAAAAGAGAAACACTCAGCCTTAACAGAGATGTGTTTTTTTGTTAGCTTTTTGGTGCAAATCTGGCTATTGTACATGATGTAGATGCTATGCCTAGACATAATAGGGATTGCATAACCTGTAATTATGCCTAACGCACGGGCTTAGTACAAGTATTATAAAATCTTTTATTACCTACCAAAAAAACATAACATGGAATGAGTGGATAGGGTGAACGTCATGATTTCGATCCCTGCCACCGACACGACGTTGGTATTTAAGTGGGAGCAAATTAGAGGGCTTGCATTAGGTAGGTTGTCTACATTATACTCATTGGGGTGCTCCCTTCCCCGAACTCTGCGTGAACACAGGATGCCTTGTGCACCGGACTGTCCCGAGTTAGAGGGCTAGGCCATTCCCCCCACAATTCCGAACCAAGGTATTCTTGGTTATAAAAACAGAAGTTATATAGGGTATTACATTATCAAATCAAAAAAAAAAAAAAAAAGAGAGAGAGAGAGAGAGTTATGCAGTCGTTTTTTAATGGAAATAAAAAATTGTATTAGTGGAGTTATCTTAATAATGTATAGTTTAAAGCAGGAAATCATGTCGCATTAATAATGCAGAGTTCTATGATGGGATTCTTTTTTTTGTGTGTGGTACATTTAGTCAAACTACGCCATATAAATACATTTTTTCTTCTTATACAGATAATCAAAGGAGTAGAGGATGCATAAAGAGCTGAATTTCATAGTGAGAGAGAGACCTTTGAAATAATTCTAGGAGTTAGGCCAAGGCGAGCTGCACAAGTCAAAGCATTCCCAGCATTACCACCTCCCTGAACCTGTAATTACCAGAATAAACATTTCTCATTATTGCAAAGAATTATTTTTTTTTTAAAAAAAACTGAGCTCAAACTTGAACAGTAACAGTCTTTGTATAAATGTTTAAAAAGAACCTGAAAGCTAGTGCTTCGAATCTTATCATCTGGATTAGGATAAGAAGCAACAGCAGCCAGGAAGTCCACTCCAACCGACCCACAACCTAACTGTGCTCAAATTACATAACAGAATTCATCTGTTAATATACTATAAAATACACTCTAATAATAACTACAAGTCCATAAGAAGCAGAGCAAAAGGGACCCACTATGATGCGATTTTCGGGGAGCACAATCGAAGCTTGAGTCGCCGGAATTGACATTTTCACTCTGAAATTTCCGCACCCACTTACAAATGTCAGCTTATTAAACAGGGCTGACGTAACTGTGTATTTTTAAATAATCTTTAGGAAAAATATATTTTTAAATTAAGTCTGTATACCTAGTCGTAGTTGGCGAAGGGAAGGGAGACGGCAAAGGGGTCCTAGAATTTAGCACTGTGCCACCGCAACTTGGAAGCAGCTGTCCTAAAGTCGCCATTTTTGAGGACCTGATATTTTAATCACTAAACTGCGGAAGCGCGTGGCGTTGATCAACCGCGCGTGTCTCTAATGACTGCCAATAACATATCCCCTGATGTAGATGAGAAGCGAGAGCACGGCCTTATTTTTAGGCCTATTTTCTTGGTTTTTGTTATAAATATATTATATTATAGATGTTCATACTCCGTTGTAAATAAGCTTCCTGAAGAAGCTTATCCGTATGTGACTCCGCCGTAAATATGTTTATTTATTTAGTACTCTATTGGAAATAAGCCACCTGAAGAAGCTTATCATTTTGGTACCCGGTTATGGATAAACATTACCCCCGGTAGAAGATTATCCATATCGGATATAGTAGCAGCTTACACACCAGCTTGTAGTAGCTTACACAGCAGCTTGGAGTAGCAGCTTACACAGCAGCTTGTAACAGCTTACGCAGCAGCTTATAACAGCTTACGCAGCAGCTTGCAGTAGCAGCTTACACAGCAGCTTGTAGTAGCTTACACAGCAGCTTGTAGTAGCAGCTTACACAGCAGCTTCCTTTCTCCTATAAATAGAAGGATTTTCATTTCATTATGTACATCACTTCCAACCGCGAGGTTGTGAGTTCGAGTCTCCCCAAGAGCAAGGTGGGAAGTTCTTGGAGGGAAGGATGCCGGGGGTCTATTTGGAAACAGCCTCTCTACCCTAGGGTAGGGGTAAGGTCTGCGTACACACTACCCTCCCCAGACCCCACTAAGTGGGATTATACTGGGTTGTTGTTGTTGTTGTATGTACATGAGTTTGAATTCGAATAATATATCACTCTCTCTCTCTATACTTGTCTTTACTTTACAGTCTTTATTTTATAACACGTTATCAGCACGAGACTCTGCCATATCGAGCAAATATTTTGAAAGTATCTGAGGTAAGAACTTTCTTTTATTAAATAATGTCAAATCTTTCTAAACTTGAATTTATAGCCCTGGATATATCGGGCAAAAGCTATATGTCTTGGGTGCTTGATGCTGAAATTCATCTTGATGCGATGGGTTTGGCAGATACCATCAAGGATAAAAATCAAGCATCAAACCAAGACCATGCCAAAGCAATGATATTCCTACGCCATCACCTTGATGAGGACTTGAAAATGAAATATATTACTATTAAAGATCTAGTAATACTGTGGAATAATTTAAAAGATAGATATGACCACCTGAAGATGGTCGTTCTTCCACAAGCACGATATGATTGGACTCATCTAAGGCTACAAGATTTTAAATCTATTTGTGAGTATAATTCTGCTATGTTCAGAATTATTTCCCAACTAAAATTATGTGGTGATAATGTTACTGATTATGATATGTTGGAGAAAACTTTCACCACTTTTCATGCCTCGAATATGCTCCTGCAGCAGCAATATCGAGAGATGGGATTTAAAAGGTATTCTGAACTTATCTCACATCTTCTTATAGCCGAACAACATAATGGGCTATTAATGAAAAACCATGAAAGTCGACCTACTGGTTCTTGTCCATTCCCTGAAGTGAATGAGACGAACTTCCACCAAGCCAAACGTGGAAGAGGTCGTGGCTCCAGCCGTGGTCATGGCCGTGATTGGGAAAAAAATTCTAATCATGGTAATAATAATGCACCAAAGAACCCTCTCGCCACCAGCAGTGGAAAATGATGGAACAAAAGTATGAAGCAGTGCAAGCACCAAATACAGAAAGTGGATGCCATAGATGTGGAGAAAAAAGGCACTAGTCACGTACCTGTCGTACGCCAAAGCACCTGGTTGAGCTTTATCAAGCCTCCTTGAAAAAGACAGAGAAAAATGCTGAAGCAAATTTTATCTCTGAAGATAATTTTGACTTCACGCATTTAGATGTAGCTGATTACTTTGCACTCCCAGAAGGAGAAACAAGTCAAGTAATTGATAGTGAATCTGTAGAAATATAAATATTTTAAAAGAGGTTGAGGCATCACAATTTATTGTGATTAATGCGCGTTCAGATAATCATGTTCGGTTTTCCTGAAGGATGAGAACTTTTGATAATAATAATCCATTCCCTGAAGTGAATGTGGCAATATTAATAAATTTGGCAAATATGAACGCGCTTTTGATGTAAATATATTTACCTCCAGAAGAGGTAATATAATTGAGAGAATGTATATCCAATATTTCGTATTTTAAATCTGCTCCTGAAGAAGTAATACAATTGGAATTGCCTCCTGAAGTAGGAAAATATTATGAATAGGAGTTTTCTTGTGCTTAAACAATTGTTTACTTGGTTGTAATTTTCTCTTATGGTACCAGAAGTATCATAGCAATATTTGATAGTACAAATGTATCAACAACTCCTGAAGAGCTAATTGTTTGCCTAAAAGACACGTGACACCCGTAGTGTCCGATAAATATTAGATTATGAATAATAATTGAAGGCTCTCGAAGAGATTATTTACAATATGTCATTCATATTATATGATTGTGGTCAAAACACAGGTTGTAGTAAACCCGAAGTTTACTAAAATAAAAGGCTATCATATTAAGATTATAAATGATTGAAAGATTGAAAATCTTCATTTTTCCACAATCATAGGGGGTAAAATAATATGTATATGAGAAGTTACCCGCCTTATTCTTCGATTTGTACTTCATCATGTATCACGATAAACCAGAAGTTTACTAATACAAAAGTAGCCATAGTAAATCGGAAGTTTACTAATGCAAAAGTTTATGTCATAGTAAACCAGAAGTTTACTAAGAGATAGCACATGTCATGATAAACTTGAAGTTTTCATTTGCCATTCTTAAATGAGCTATTTGAGAATTTAGATAAGCATATATTGAAGAACCAGAAGATTCTTCAAGAATTCTCCTGTGTTGCTTGTTCTCATAATAAATTGATTATACCAGCTAAAGTTGGGACTAAAACCCCTTATTCTGAATTATATAAAAGGTGAATACGGGCCCATTCACCTATCATGTAAACCACTTATAGATGCATATATAAGATGGTTACATGTATGTTTCTTGTCAACCTGCAGTTTGGCATTTGAAATTGCTTTTCTCGCTTAAGAGCATAATTTTCAGATTATGAAATCAAGACAGTTCATCTTGATAATGCTGGTTTATGTACAAGCTAGTTTAGCAATGAATACCTCCTATTAATGGCTAAACTATTGTTTATGAGAACAAAGCTTCATGTGTTGGTCTAAGATTTTCTAAATTGCATACAACAGCACTTGTATGCATCAGACCAACAAATGATAAGTCCTCCCCTCATAATTGGTTTAGGATTAGAAATCAAATATTTTACTATCTTTTGATGTATGGTATATGATTAATTTCTCTACCACAATGCATAAAGATATGTTTCCCAAAGAAGATTGGGGATATATGTTAGTTTTTCTAACATCTGGGGAATGGAATAAATAGCTGAAAAATATGCTATATGAATGGAATTATCATGATCCTCACTTAGAAGATAATTCAAGTCAAATGCCAGAAGCATTTGCTGATCCAAAATCAAATATCATATTTCAACTGCAAATGCTCCTATTAAAATTTAAAGTCCCTGAAGGATAGTGTTTACTGTACGCATGAAGCATGGTAGACAAATCGGTTCCAAAGGTAACGATCATTGAAAAATGATAAGGAGCTAATGATCAAAATGATCATAATGAGGAGGAAATAACCTCTAGAAGAGCCCACGACATAACATTTCATGAAACTCCAGAAGAAGTTGAGGTACCTAAAAATAAAGAAAGTGATGAGATCTCAACAAGTTATGTCGCTTAGGAACCGACACAAAATGATCGTCGACGATATATTTGATACAATATAGTGCACAATACTGTGAAATATTGTGAGGATCGGACCAGTAGTCCAGACACCTGAAGATGTCATGCCATTTAAATGCGAGTCATAACCTATATGTCTCATTTAATTAAATCTCTATAAAGATCCCTGAAGGATTTAAAATGCCTGAAGCATATAAGTTCAAAGTCTTGGGAAATGTACTCGATCAAATTATAAAGATCTTGTACGGTTTAAATCAATCTGGACGCAAGTGATTTAATCGCCTCGGTGAATATTTGCTGAAAGAGAGTTACATAAATAATGTTATTTGTCCATGTAAAGAAAATGTCATCAGAATTTGTTACACTTGTTGTATACGTTGATGACATAAATCTTGTTGGAACTCCAGAAGAGCTCCAAAAGGCAATTGAATATCTTAAGAAAGAATTTTAGATGAAAGATCTTGGAAAATAAAATTTATCTTGGTCTGCAAATTAAATATTTAGCAGACGAGATCTTTATCCATCAATTTGCCTATACATAAAGGGTCTTTGAACGATTTTACATGGACAAAGCACACCCATTGAGTACACCAATGGTTGTTCGATCACTTGAAGTGAATAAGGATGTGTTCCGACCTCCAGAAGAGGACGAGGAACTCCTTGGTCCCGAAGTACCGTATCTCAGTGCAATTGGTGCACTAATGTATCTTGCTAATGCTACAAGGCGTGACATAGCATTTTCTGTTAATTTACTAGCAAGATATAGTTCTTCTCCTACACGGAGACATTGGAACGGGATTAAGCATATATTGCGATATTTAAAGGGAACTCTTGATATGGGTTTGTTTTATGCTAACAAAGATAGTACAGATCTTGTTGGTTATGCAGATGCAGGTTATTTATCTGATCCCCATAAAGCTCGATCTCAAACCGGATATGTATTTATGTATGGAGGTACTGTCATAAAATGGCGCTCCACAAAGCAATCTATTGTTGCTACTTCTTCAAATCACGCTGAGATAATAGCTATTCATGAAGCAAGTAGGGAATGCGTATGGTTGAGATCAATAATTTATTTTATTCGAGAAAAATGTGGTTTGGAATGTGAAAAAAGACCCAAAATTTTATACGAAGACAATGCTGCATGCATAGCCCAATTGAAGGGAGGATTTATAAAAGGAGATAGAACGAAGCACATTTCACCAAAATTATTCTACACACATGACCTTCAGAAAAATGGTGACATTGATGTGCAACAAATCCGTTCAAGTGATAATCCAGCAGATTTATTCACTAAATTTTTGCCAACTTCAACTTTTGAGAAGATGGTATTCAAGATTGGAATGCGCAGACTCAAATATTTGAAACAAGGTTTTCATTAGGGGGAGTAAATACGCGATGCACTCTTTTTTCCTTACTAAGGTTTTTTCCCACGGGGTTTTCCTTATAAGGTTTTTAATGAGGCATCTAGCAATGCGTATTACTTATGTGTACTCTTTTTCCTTCACTAGGATTTTTTCCACGTGATTTTTCCTAGTAAGGTTTTAATGAGGCACATTATTTTTAATGAGGCACATAGCAATGCGTATTACTAAATATGTGTACTCTTTTTCCTTCACTAGGATTTTTCCCACGTGGTTTTTCCTAGTAAGGTTTTAATGAGGCACATTATCTTTTAATGAACATCCAAGGGAGTGTTATAAATATATTATACGGAAAAGGGCCAAAACTATCCCCATCATTTGCTAAATGGTTTATAAATACCCTCCGTCCACCTATCCGTTCAAAAAAATATACAAAGTTAATTCTATTAACAAAAATACCCTCGCGACTAAGGATAAGCCTCCCGAAGAAGCTTATCATTTCAGTATCCGGTTATGAATAAACATTACCCTCGGTAGAAGATTATCCATATCGGATATAGTAGCAGCTTACACACCAGCTTGTAGTAGCTTACACAGCAGCTTGGAGTAGCAGCTTACACAACAACTTCCTTTCTTCTATAAATAGAAGGATTTTCATTTCATTATGTACATCAGTTTGAATTCGAATAATATATCACTCTCTCTCTCTATACTTGTCTTTACTTTACAGTCTTTATTTTATAACACGAGTTTTGGACATATGCATTCTGAGAAATAATTATCTTCTTAAAAATAGTATATTTTTATGTTCGACAGGAAAGTTAATACAAAATTTATGAAAAAAGTTGTTAAAGATTAGAAAATATAATATTTTCTTGTTAAAAATTTTAATTATTAAAGATGGATAATAATATTGGTTGAAGTAAAATTGGAAAAGTTTTAAGAAAATAACTTCCAACTGAAATGTTATTTTCCCACCTCCGTTGAGAAATATTTTGTAGCAACCAAACATCAGAATGATTTATTCTTTGAAAAACACTATCCGAAACATATCTTTTCATACCGAATAAATCAGAATTAACAACTGCTTGGTTAAGCATTCTTTACTCCTCAGCGTCATTCTTTAGTCAGAACTTCTCAAGGTCTTGTGAATCAAAACCTTCAGATTAATCTCTGTTTTCGTGACATCAAAATGTGTAAAAACAAAATATTCAGGGCGATATTCTCTCCACATGGAGTTCCATTTCTGAAACTGTCACTAATTTATTTGAAGAGAATAAACAACTGTGTAAGTTAACTAACATCTTTTGTGACAAGTAAACTAACAGTTTGGTTCAACTAAGAATGGCACCCATTGCCTTAAAGGAACACCACCAAAAATTTAAAACCATGTTATGCTCATCGGCCGAAAACTTTATTGAAAAACGAAGAGGAAACAAAGAAAGACTAAACAAGAACTTTCCCGGTTAGTGAGCTAGTACCCCTCAGCCTATAGGTCACGAATTGAGCGAACATAACAACTACGTCTCAATTCCGAGCAAGTTCAACAAACTGTAAAAGAAACAAAAGAGAAATGAAAGAAAACGTAGAAAGACTAGTAGTCCAATCCAATATTGGACTAAAGGAAAAGTTAATTTGACAACATATACAATAAGGAGTGTCCTGTTTATCTTTCCTCTCTATTAAAATGAATGTAAGATTACAAAAATTAGAAGGCTTAGTCCACTCTCTCCACACAGGGATACAGCGGCAATTTCAAACTCCTAATCTACACCGGAGAACCATCTTTTTTCCCAAATAGAAACGGCCTTCGGCACTGTACATTTGACAAAATCACTCTAAAAAGAAGCATCATAATTGGTGCCATCCTTCCAACCATGTCTTGGAAGCAGAGCACCGTGTTCACTCATACTGCCCCTTAACCTATAGAGAGCAGGTTTACTCCTTACAGTCCTCAAAGGACCTGATCTGTTACCGTGGCTTATTGTTAAGCCAGCCCCTCCACCAAGATTAAAACTTGAAGCTGAAAACGGTCTGTTTTCAAACTCTTCAAGTGGACCAGAACTGTAATCCATGGTCATGAAAGTGGAGGCTTGTCCATACGTTAATCTTGGTGTAACCCCACCAGCATTCCACCAACTGCTATCGGAATGGACACCTTTGAAATCTGAATCCGGCAGAGAAGACTCTTTCTGGCTACATCCATCAGCACAAGTTTCATCATTGTCATTATAGATTAGTTTGAGAGCTTGCACCACTTCTCCCATAAATGGCCTTTGAGTCACCTCTGGGTGAACGCACATTGAAGCAATGGCAGCCACCTTTGCCATATCATCAAAGTCATAGCTTCCAGCCAAAGAAGGATCCACAAGTTGCTCCAAACCTTCTCTAGTGGTCAGAAGAGGCCGAGCCCAAGTTACCAGGTTTTCTTCTCCAGGAGGTTGAGACATGTCCACAGGTTTTCTTCCGGAGAGAAGCTCCAATAATACAACTCCATAACTATACACATCACTTTTAACAAGCAGGTGTCCCGTCATTGCATATTCAGGAGCAACATACCTGAAAACCCATTAAATAGGGAATGTTAGCAACTGCTTTATAGCACAAATCAGAGTTGCAAATAAGGGCAAGTATAAAATTGCTATATGTACAAAAGAACTGAAATAAAAATTCAAAGAAAAAGAGACATGATATCTGTTTGGACTATAAGTGACGCACAAAACATGACGCCCAAGAAACTAATAAAAAATATCTAACAGCATGATTTCACAATATCTAGGGACCACATCCTGATGCACTAGAGAACTACTGGCCAGGGCTGAGACGACGTCCTCTTTGTAGGGTGATAGAATTTCATGACAAAATCGGGACAGTGGATAGATATCCCTGTAAATACAGCTTCAGGAGAGGGTTTCTTGTTTCCTTTTGTTCTGAAAACTCAATTCAGACAATGTGCAGGACATAGTTTCCCACTATCTAATCACCTTCTCTAACACCAACAACTTTATAACAGCACAAATTTCAGCATCAGTTTCATGAATTACACCTCCAGAAACACAGCCAAGCATCACTTGACAGAGAATTTAACAAGTTTTTTGTTAGTACTCGTAAAAACTTCCTATAGATGATCCATTTAAACCAATTGGAGCTTATAATAGTTATTCTTGGTATCATGCATGCATTCATTCTTTCTTCTTCTTTTTTACTGATGAGTATGCTTCACTATCACACTACAAGTTCCTTACACTCTTATTTGAGTGAATTGCGACCACTTCAAGATTAGTTATGTTTCAGAGATATATACCCAAAAGTTCCCATGACTCGAGTAGATATGTGGTCACTTCCTTCGGTTGCTTCCCTTGCTAACCCAAAATCTGCAACCTTAGGGGTGAAGTCATCTTCTAACAAAACATTGCTGGCTTTAAAATCACGATGAATTACACGAGGATTAGAATCTTCATGAAGGTAAGCTAGTCCTCTCGCAGCGCCAAGAGCAATTTTCAACCTCACATCCCAATCAAGTGGCGCTTTTCTCCCGTCTCTTCCTGAAATATAGCAGTAGAGTTCTGTTAAGGAGAATCACACGGTAATAGGTTCTACTTGCACCAAAGCACAAAGACATTTTTATGCTTCTAGCTGGTAAATGGTGAAGCTTCTTGGAAACTTTTTATACTCGATTGAAAATAAGACCAATTAACTTGTTCACGTTGGGAATTACTCTCTGTACCTATTCTGGTAGTGATAATCAACCTGGAAGAATGAGAGCAAACGAAGTCCCACCAGCTTGGATAGGAGTTCTTAGACATTGTTGTTGGGTGGGCAGCAAAGCAGACAAAAAGAAAGAACAGAAATGCAAAAATGAAAAAAATGGTAGCCAGGACCACAGCAGAAACTGCAGGTGCACCTTCCCCCTCCCCCCTCCCCCACAAACAAAAGAAACAAGAGAAAGAAGAAAAGAAAGCCAAGGAAACTGGTCCTGGGCAGGAGGAAGGAGCTGCTGGCTTAAAACCAAAAGAAGGAAAAACAAGGATAAGGTGAATACAATGCCTTTCCAGAACTCCAAAAAATCCGCAGAATGTAGTTCAAAGAGTAAAGTTAGGTGGTCCTCGGCAATCCTCCTATAGAGAAGGATTCGCTAAGTAGATCGACTAAACTGTCTCAAGAAGCGTGATACTGATATTAGCAACAGAATGCATGTGATGACTAAGATTATAATGTGCTCTGAAATACACGATTATTAAAAGTGATTTAAAGGAACTTTGAGCCTGAAAAGAACTAGTAAAACTAGTAAGAGAACAACTGAACAACGAAGGTAGAGGATTTAAAGAGAGTATACCATGCAAATGAGACTCCACACTACCATTCCGAACGAGTTCATATACCAAGCTGCGAGTCCGCTCTTCACTGCATATACCAATTAATTTCACCAAGTTACGGTGATGCAATCGGCTCAGCATCTCAACTTCAGCAATGAATTCACGATCTCCATTCTGGTTATCTTTAGTCAGTACTTTCACGGCAACTTCTGTTCTGTCTTCCAAGATACCATGATAAACACGTCCAAATCCTCCTTCACCTAAAACCCTTTTTAAACTAAACTTGTCAGTTGCCTTCTCAAGCTCCGCAAGCGTAAACGTTTTGACAGAAAGAATAGAAGCAGGCATAGCAGAAATGAGGGAAACTGATGTTGAACTAGCCGCACTACTTGATATTGTAGACCCAATTCCTGCAAACCAAAATATTCATTCGATCTTCATGACGTACATAATTAAGAGGCTTAGAGAAGTCAAAAATTTGAATAGTACAGGTCAGTGTATAACTTACAGCAGAAGGTGATAACATTGCATGTTTTTTCTTTTACACAAACATAAAAAAAAAAAAAAAAAAACTTAAATAAAAGCATTGTGGTTAAATTAAACATATAATTCAAAATGTACATCTCTGCTTTTTCACAGTAAATAACACCTTCAAAGATCACTGATGAGTAATTTGAAACAAAGAAACAAGTACCTACCTTTACCAGATCTCTTGTGCATAGATGGTGTAAACACCGGACCAACAGCATTTGATGGTCGGCCAGTCCTCCTGCATTTTAAGAGGACAACTAGTGCTCCACAGCATACCACCAACAGTACTAATGCTGATGAAGCAATGAGAAAAATGACTCGGGGACTCATCCTCTGACTCTTGTTTACAAAATCAGCAGTAATAGGGAATTGTTGATTGACAGCACTTCCAGTTGGACCATTACCAGAATCAATGCCAGATGGAGGAGAAGAAGGCAGCCCTGGAATAACTTGTTCAGATTATATTTCACTATAACTCAAGCTAAAAGGAAAATAACAATAAACACTTCATATTGTACCTGGATAGATAATGTGCATCACTTCATAATCCCCAAACATCGTTCTATTGAGAGGCACCTTCTTTTTCCAGAATCTCTCATAGGTCAGCAAAGCTGTGGTGTTATCGAACTTCTCCCCTAAGGGAACCAAGTTAATATCAACAATTGTTCTTTCTTGATTTTGATTATCGGCACTAGCTCCAACTACAACAACTTGACTTGGATCTAAATAGGTGCCTTCTGCAACCTCAATTCCCAGATCTCTAACCACAGGAAATATAGAATAAAGCGACTTGTCTAAGAGAAGTCTGACTTTCATTGGAAACACACAAGCACAGGGTGTAACAAAAGGAACAGAAGCAAATGGCTCAGCACAGATCTGGCCACAACCTGCAAATTTGTCAAGAATATTCAACATAGAATATTGTGTACGAGGAACATAACTGTAGGAGAAATGATCTAGAGGATTTAGATTAGCATGTTAAGCATATCAATGATAATTTGAGTTAATATCCCATACAAGAAGGGAAGGGAAGGGGGAAATTATAACCAAATAAAGTTGTACTGTCCTTGGGGCTATATTATGCTGTTAAGGAACTTGCTGACATTTAATATTATAGCAAATGAACATAAATGGAGCATTCCTTGCACAACCAATACATGAAACTCTAATGGAATCTAAATCTTTTTCCCTTTAGCTATTTAGCACACTCAATCATGTGAGTATTGCTAATTAACTTTTAGCTGTCTCTATAATCCTTAATATGCAACTAATGCTACCCCTCTTTCAACTGTTGTTGACCTAATTAATTTTGACAGTTTTCTACACTAAACTAGGAAAGAGCACACAGGAAAGCAAAAAAAAAAACTCGACATAAGACCAGCAACATTTATTTTTTTCTTCCTAATCAAGAATTTGCATTTTCTTCATGTCTTTTTAATATGGTGATGTCTGGGCTTGGATACTTTGCCCCCAAGACTTAGGCAGATGAGAAAACATCTCTGCTGGGATATAAACCCGGATCTCCCATCAGTTTTCACCCACTTCATTGATCCTAAACCACGCCATTTGCCCAAGAAACTATTTCTTTTTAAGTAAGAAAAGGAGCAATATGCACTCCTTGTAAATCGAGTCAGAATAGGTTCTGCAGCAGCTTTTTTCTAGCACTTGAAACCAACACTTCCAAATGTTTTAAAATTAATACCCATATCTTATCCTATACTTCCAAGTTATGCTTGAATCTCTCATTTGTAACGAACAAGCCACAGAAGATTCCAAGTTCATTTAAGAAGCACTAAATTTGGATGGTTTGACATGCATAGAATGATATCGTGATGCACACACTATATATCTGGGTATTTAGAAGAAGGAAGAGAAGATGTTGGGCGTGAAATGTTACCCCTCTAAGCCATCATATGAGAGCTTATGAGGGATCGAAGTTATTATTTTTCAAGGTAGAAGTTATGAATATTGAAGCATGTCCTTTCTTGTATTTTACTGTATTCCTTCAGTTGATAAATCTATAATTCAAGATATAATTTGAATATCCCACTTGTAGTGTTTTCCTTTAATATTCACAATCTTTTGTATCTTAAGTGTATGTGTTCATGTCCTAACCCGTCTTGTAAGAATAATGTTAGTCTCTCTACCCGTGGCAGAGCTAGAATTTTCACTAAGGGGTGTCGAAATATAAAAAAATTAAATATACAAAAAATCAAGGGGAGTCAACATATAGTAAATATACATAAAACAAAAAAAACTATCTAACAATATAGTGTAATTTTCTAGCAAAGGGGTGTCCCTTGTTTGAATGCGGCTCTGCCACTGCTCTCTACTAGGTACAAGGTTCTCATTCATCCTCAGTACCCCTCTGAATCAGTCATCCACGTCTCTCCCTTTCTTTTGTTCATTTTGGCTGTGGTTAGCTGCCCAATTGGAAAATTGATAAACGACAACTAAAGGGAACAGATAAACTTCAGTACAGCTTCACTTACCAAGAAGATCAACCTTCTGTTTAACGAGACTTCTCAAGTTGATTTAATAAGAGATCTTGGTTAACAAGCCATGTCGGTATGGGGTAGGAAAAGGAAAAAGGCCTGGTAGCTCGCTCAGAAGAATACGAGTTAACTTTCGATGAAGTGGAACCTGGGTACAATTAGATGAGCACAAGATAGAGAGTGGGAAAGGCCAAATAAAATCTAAAGGAAACTTCAACATCTTAAGCAACTTAATTATATCTTCTGCATATTTGATGGACTCATTTCTACTTACAATTGACAAGTCTACTCATCACTTTGACAAATTCATCACTACCATGAGTTTCCCTTCAATAACTCCTTGTGAGAGATACATGAAATGAATAGCACCCTCAAGCCAGATAACAATTATGTTCACTATCTAATTAGATTTTGTTCTAGGAGAAAAGGGAGTCCTACCTTTTCAAATTTTCTGGGAGAAAGAAAGACGTGATAATATAAATATTGATGGTCATATACCTACCATCTAAATCTAACTTCAGCTTATTAGAGCTTAAGAATTACCCAAAAAAAGAATCTTGTAAGAGCCTATGTTTGAGAGAATATACAATAGTTAGGATATTATGTGCAACATCCTAATGGATGGGACGGGACATTACTTCCTTAGTCCTGGTAAATCAGGGCCTAAAGAAGAAAAAAACCATTTTTTGTTATTAGAAAAATATCAAAGCCAGAAGAAGATCTATTTGCAGAACCCTATAAGTTATGATATAAGAATTTGGTTTAAAAAAATCTACAAAGCATCTAAATTCTCTATATTATATTGAATGTCTTAGTTGAGTGTAACACATCATAAGCAGTAAGCATGGGGTGCTCACTGCTATATGGGAAGGATATACTGACCATATAACTTTTTACTTTTTAGGAATAGAAAAAACGGCATCAAGACAATAAAAATGAATATCATGTAGCTCTTGTATTAAGCACAGTGCATTGACTTCCTATTTTAACAAGATGGACAACAGTTTAGGAATATTCAAAGGAGAATTGTAGGAGATAGATTTAGTAGTGATAGTAATACATTTAGGAACAAGAGTAGTACATCACCGGCGCATCTGATTCGAGGTATAAGAGAAAATAACCTGACCATAAAACAATGCACTGTCAATACGAACCTTGGCGACCATATTTGTTTCTTGTAGAGATAATGCATGCATAATTTATGCATTAATCTCTTAATTAACATGAAATGTATTAGCGATATAGTGTTAGAGTACCACACATATTACGTAAATGAAAAAAATACACTTTAAACTACTTATTGTTTTTTAACCATCTCTTGCTTACTAATCTCTCTCTTCTGTTTCCAAACTGCTTGTAGCATTGATCAAAAAATATAAGAAATTTGTCTATAAGAATTTCCCCATCTAAGAGAGAAATTCAAGATCTTTTTATTTCTTTATTTATCTAATATTTTAGTATAGCCCATTAGCTTTCTTCTTTATTTTTTTTGATAAGGTAAATTATAAAAGAGGGATGCAACACGACAACTTCCCATGGGGTCATTAACTTTCTTCTTAAAGTTGTTATTCATTTGAGGTAACTGAAACTTAGTAATTATATCTTTTATTTGACTTTCAAAGTATTACATTAAATATTTTTAATCACAAATATAGCTTTTCTCAATTACATATGATAGTAACTAGTACTAGATTGGATAAAGTTTTATTGTTGGCCAAGTGTATTATTGGAAACAAATCTCTATCCAATTCAAAACCAAACATACGTCTTAGACCATCCACAGTATATATATGACCGGAACCTAACATCCAATAGCAAGTACAAGAATTCAAGTATATTAACCACCATATTACAATCTCTCTATCTTAAAATCCCTGTGTAACGTATCAGAGAACCCAAACAACCCTTGAGGTTCTGCACTTCGACAACAAATGGTAGAGAAACTATGTAGCTGCAACGCCAGTTACTATGTGTGTGTGTGGGAGGGGGGCACCAATTATAAATATTTATGAAACAAGTTTAACAGATACCCATTGTAACATATAAGCTGACGATTATGCCAGATTTATACGCAAGATGCATGCTGTATATATACAACATCACCGACAGGGAATATACAGTGATGCATTGAATATGCAAAATGGTGAACATATAGTAAGCTGTTAGTTTGTGCCCTCCAATGCAGCCTTGGTCTTCATTCTTCCTATTCTCATTTTCATTTTTTTCCTTTGGTCCATATTTTTACCTAAAGTTGAAGCAATGAACGGGAGGGAAAAAACATAGTATCAACAGGATATTCTAAATTACGCCTGCAACATTACCTGAGCCCGCAGCTGGAGATGGGGAAACATGAGCTCTTGCCCGATGATGATTATGACGATGATGTCTTGCCACTCGGCTGGCAATTGGACTGGGGGCTAAACCTAAAGATTAGAGTGTCACATTAATAAAATCCCAATAAGTCCTAAAGATGGTGTAAAAAAAGTAACTTGTAGTACCTCGAGATGAAGGGGAAGGAGCGGGTGCACTAGAGCGTTTCGGATATCGCTTAAAATGGTGTCTACGGGGTGCTGACATTGGTGCAAATGAGGCACCCCTGGACAATAATCTTACTGCAAAACAATGTTAAGAACCACTAAGTATATTCCAAATCCAAATTTTTCACTAAAATGGCATAACAAATTGCTTCTCTAATCTTCATCAAACAAATTGCTTCTCAGATAAGTCAACAGATATCAATATAGAACCATAAGAAGCTGAGTCTGATGTATCAGTCTTACCATCTTCTAAGGAAAATTTGCTTGCAAAGTAACCCTTGCTTGGCAGTAGAGTAGGAGACAGGTAAATATGCGGCAATGTTATCCCTGAAGTAAGAAGTAATAGAAGCAAATAAGTAACCGAAAAAGAAAAATAATTAGGCAATCCAAAAATTCATGTATGCATAATTTTCAGTTTTCACCAATGGCAAGTCTACATCTGAAAGACAGTAGAAATTCTTAAAACAGGATAACTGAAAAGGAAACACTTCTACATTACAATCCGCAAGCATCAGTTAACTAATGCTTGTCTATTCCGTTCCTTTCAAACAGGAAAGGGCTTTCTTTATATATCAACTATGCGGCAATCCTAAAACCAGTTGGAGTCAACTATATGAGTTCTCTACATTTGTTCTGCTCTAATCCGAGTCATTTTATTTCTTTCCAAACAGGAAGTGGCTTCCTTTTATTCTTGAAACACAAAAGCAGGCAAGTAGGACCTTTCTACTGATCAATGACAATTGTGCATTTTAATTCGAAATTTCATACCCATACAGTCCCATAACAACAACAACACCAACAGTCCAGAATAGTGAATAAACTCCACCGGATGGCTCTCTCTTGATTATATCCCAAGCTTCACACCTACTAAACTATGCTAAATTTTCATAGTAGTCCAGTTGGTTGCTACCTAAACTTTCACCTTGTTTCTGGGGTTCGATTCCCAGCTTGTAATCCCCTCCCCCAATGTTTAATAAAAAAAAAAAGTGGAAAATACAAAGTAAGCGTTTTGTTTGAATCCCAGTTGTCTATGAAAAAATGATCGAACCTCAGCTACAACCTAAGTGGAAGCACATCTTTTCCAGTACCAATGAGCATCTTTAGCCGAAAACCTGTGCTCGTGGGCAAACTACCCAGTGTATTAGTCAATGTATGCATAAACTGACCCGGACACCACAAGCAACAACTACACCTCACTGCCAAACAAGTTTGTGTCGGTGATATGAGAACTCACTAACCATGATTCTCCATTTAAATTCATCTCAGGCCACCACCAGCATCTCAAGAAATAATTAAAAAATTAAAAATAAAGAAGAAGTAAGGGTATGAAACTACCGAAAGGAGTAGGAAGCAGAGTGAGGAAAGAAAGAAGAAAGAGACGCATCAGAGCAGCTGGCATCTTCTCTCTCTAAAGCGCAATTCCCAAACACCATCCTCAGTATCCAAACTGGAACAGCATTCTCCTAACTTCTCTAGGGTTCTACTAGTAGTCAAGCTGAAAACACCCTCCATGAACTTCCTTTACTCAAATCCGAAGATTGCATGTCTTCAGAACCCTAAAAAACCCTAGCTCAAAACTGGACAATGCAGGTCCTGCAATCAATGCTTGTACTTTACAGATCCATGAAATGCGGAAATGCTCCTAAAAGTACTACCAGTTATGCAAAGAGTACAGCGGAGTAAGCGCTTAGAAACGACAAATAATGGATCTCCGGCAAGAATTCAGCTGAGATATAGAGAGAAAAGATAGAGAGAGAGAGAGAGAGAGAGTGGAAGGTGAGGGAGTGAGTGGGATGGCTTTTATTGCCGGTGTAGCCACCAGCACACTTGCTTTCGCTAATTGATGATTGTCTGTTACCACGGCCCACCTCTGCGCGTGTCCCTCACTTCTTTACTCCCAATTCCTTTTTTATTACTCCCATTTACGTGGGTTCCCGCGTAAAAGCAATACCGTGAAATTAAAATTTCCATTTTGGCGACTCAAAATATTGTCGTCCCTCTGACGTAGGAAATACGAGCGAAAATGTGTCTTTTTCCCTTTCAACGTCCATTTTGGTCTCAACATTATCGTCTTTGTATGTGATTATCTCAGTACTCCGGTCAACATAGTACTTTGTTTATTTACTCGTTATATTTCTCATAGTTAGTTTCTAGTTTTATAAAACAAAACAAAAATTAAAAGAGCAAAGAGAATGACTCGGTCGATAATTTTGTCGCTTCACCAATTGTCTATGGTTTTGTAATGTTGAATGGCTTTTTCTTATAAATAAAAACTAACACTGGAAAATATTCAAATTAAATCATCCTTGTAAAAATAAAATTCTTATAAAAAAAACTGGCGTAGCAAAATAGGAGTACGTTTGTGAAATAATTCACATATAAAATTTAAAAGTCGCATTATTTTAAATTTGAGAATGTAGTATTGATTTAGTTTGA